>JAQOWM010000350.1:0-402541 GCA_029041755.1 Resseliella maxima
GTATAGTCAACTTTTTTTATTAGCCGAATAGATTGCCAAAGTCCACAACAAAAATATGTGAAAAATGTAAAGATTATATAAAGATACTGACCAATAGATGGCGACGTAGTAAACCTGAAAAATTCATCGCCTAGACCTGCAGTATCATGTAATTGCTATGAAGCGAAGCAGATGATTTTTTTGGCTTAGCCTGTAGAAAATAATTAAATTCCTTTTTGTTAACACCGGTGAATTCGTCGCAATTTTCATAATGTGTGCAGAGGCAACCACATGTCTCAATTGGACCATACTCCAAGCAGGCAATCGCTGTTACAATACCACCTGTCACTGCACATTCTTCTCCTCTTGGATCTTCTTCGCACGTTTCTTGCTAGGGGGAAATAACCAAAAAAATTTCATTCAAATCTCAACTAGTTTTTTGAAATTCAAATAAATTGGCAGAAATCAACAAATCATTGCAAAATATTACAAATCCATCACCTCAATGTCAAATCCAGAGTCAAATCCAGCAGATTATAATCATTTGCAATAATAGTTGCAGTACAATATGGACATTTTGTTTTATTCGTTCCTAACTTCACTCAATACATTATTTAATTGTCTAATATGCGTTTCAGCAAAGCAGATAGCAATAAAATTACAATTTGAATAATAATAATAATATAATATTCAATTTAATTTTACTTATTTTTATATCGTATAGTATTTTTTTTGTTTTTCCGATGTTTGTAATAAACAAAACAAAAATATACGACATGCTAGACTGTATCGAGTAGCAATGATTTGTGATCTGAAAAATTTGTAGAATTTGTATGATTTGAAAGATTTTTAATAGATTTGAATATGTTAGTGATGTTTTGGTGAAATGACCTTTCTTTAAATCTGTCAAATCCGATGAAATCACAACAAATCTTAGATCGAATCACACAAATCATAGTGTATTCTTTGAAAAGATTGTATTTTGCGAAAATCATCCAAATTTTAATGTGATTTGTAGTGGTTATTTCCCCCTAGGTTTCTTGACACTCACCAAGAATTGGAAAACAAGGCCCGATCTTAGCTTCTCAAATGCACTGTCCATGATCATCGCACTTGCCATTGAAAAATCGATCATTGAATGAATTTTTCAATGGCAAGTGCGATGATCATGGACAGTGCATTTGAGAAGCTAAGATCGGGCCTTGTTTTCCAATTCTTGGTGAGTGTCAAGAAACCTAGGGGGAAATAACCACTACAAATCACATTAAAATTTGGATGATTTTCGCAAAATACAACCTTTTCAAAGAATACACTATGATTTGTGTGATTCGATCTAAGATTTGTTGTGATTTCATCGGATTTGACAGATTTAAAGAAAAGTCATTTCACCAAAACATCACTAACATATTCAAATCTATTAAAAATCTTTCAAATCATACAAATTCTACAAATTTTTCAGATCACAAGTCATTGCTACTCGATACAGTCTATGTAGTATGTCGTATATTTTTGTTTTGTTTATTACAAACATCGGAAAAAGAAAAAAAATACTATACGATATAAAAATAAGTAAAATTAAATTGAATATTATATTATTATTATTATTCAAATTTTAATTTTATTGCTATCTGCTTTGTTTTCAAGTGTGTAGCCAAGTTTGAAATAACCCAACACGGCCAGCTACTTTCACAGCTGTAATACACACACTTAGGCGTATTTTTAGTTTTTTTTTTGTTCGACGTCACATATAATACAACGAACAGTGCCATAAACACCTATGTTTTTTTCAATCAATTGAATTTTGAGTATTGCGGGATCGTATTGATTTGTTTGCACCGCTAATGTTAGTTGTTTTGTTCCCTGCAACTTGTGTCTTTTGCCTTTTACAGTAAATCGATGTGCTCCAGCGTTTTTTCCTTTTTTGTCAACAACAGTTTTTACGTGATTAACCAATTCCTTAATGAGAATTCTATCACCCATCTGAAACTGAAAATTTGATGGATTTTGAGCATAAAGTTTGCCGAAATATTCATATCTTTGGTCATCCTGTATCAATATATTTTCAATTGGTTCATTCATCACAGCAGCATTCTTTGATTGAATATAGGTGAACATTTCATTTCGAATAAACGATTCAATATGATTAATTTCTTCATCACTAACATTTTTCAAACTTAATGCATTTGCAAAACCACAAAGCCTATGAAACAATGATTATAAATATGTTAAATTAAAAAAGAAGATAATATTTTTCTGAATCGTATCTTACTCTAATCCATGCTTTATAAAATTTGGTATTTCACCGAGATCTTGCTCAATAGTCTGCCAAAATTCGTGTTCCATTTTAAATAAAAAAGTAAAAATAAAACTAACTTTGAACGAGAAAACATAAAGCTGCCGAGTCGTTGAAAACAAACATTTTGACATTTATTTGAATCATCAATAGAACTGTCAAAACAATGATTTGTAGTGCTTTTGATTAGTATTGCTTTGGTAATAATTAATTAACGAAATTTCAATGCAATAGGGAAAAGTTTTTTTTTTTTTCAATTAAATTTTCTTTAATAACATGAAATAAATTTAGTAAGCATACATTTAACGTTTTTTGTTTGTTTGTTTATATTTTTTGAGAATGACCGGGCAATTCAAATTTTTTTCTTTCTCCCAACTGTCGTGAGAAGAATCATACCCTTTCCAGTGAACCAAATAATGTTTTTCAGTGACTAATTTATCGTCAAGAATACATTCGACTTCATAATAATTATCATCTGCTGATTCATCTTCCTTTTCATTTTCAGCTTGTGCCATTCCGGTTTGCAATTGTTTTTTTTGTGCTTGTAAAATTGAATTTTCGTGTTGCAAATCACAAATACGCTTCTTGTCAGTATCATATTTTTCTGAAGCTTTCATTAAATCAATTTTAATTGCGGTAAAATTCGTTTCTTTTTCTTTTAAATGTTCTTCAAGTGATGACATTTTTATTCTTAGCGAATTTACTTCAGCGCATTTTGCATTCAAATTTTGAATCATTGATTGGTTTTCAGATTTCAAAGATACAATTTTAGAAATTAGAGACTGTTTTTCTTCTAGCCATGTGTTTTGTTCTTCTTTTGATTGTAAAGTATGTAATTCACTTGATCTTTCCGTTTTTATACCGAGAGTTTTTTCAACGTCTCGTTCAGTTTTAATCCGAATTTTCTTGTGCAATATTTTCGCACATGCGTGAGATCGGTACTTCTGAAAAATCCAAAATATAGAATCAAATCCATGAAAAAATTACATTTTTTTCATACACACCACACAGTCCATGAGAAATTCATCCATGTGTTGAACAGCTGTTTGAAAACTAGCTACCGCGACCTTTCTTAAAGTATTTTTCCCGGTTTTCTTCATAGTCAACAATCTTATTTTGCTCGACAAAACCACTAAAAATATTTTTTTTTTTTACATGAAATATGTATATATTCAAAATACATGACCTTGTCGAATATTATTTACAAGTTTTTTGTCCCAAAAAAATGACGCAAACTTTGTTCTGTGGTTTTGGTTTCAAAGACGGTGGAGTTTCGATGATCTAAATCTTTGATAAATCGGTTATATTTCGATCCAATTGATCAATACGAACTGAACATGGTTTCATGCCTGGATTTGTAACAACCATTCCTTTAACATCATCCACATAATCTTGCCAATCACGTTGTTGCAATGTTTGCATCTCTTTAGTATGGAATCGGATACCAATGAGGGGGAAAAACAACAAAAGAAAATAAACATAAATATTCACTAGACATTTCAAATATTATATATATAAATAATATTTAAATATGAAATATATGTACTAAATGTATATATTGGGAAAGAGTTCTCGGCCCCTCTTCTTTACCATTATCAGGTAAATCACGTACAAATCGTGGTAAAAAAAATGAAAACATGAACATGAATCACTGTTTCCTTTAAGTTTAAGCGAAAAATCCAACATTTCCAACACTTCAATAAATAAATAGTCAACTGTGAATGAAAAAAAAAGAAAAACAATTCATTTTTTTGACCAATTCAATTTTTTTTTGTTCACGTTTGTTTTTATCTCTTAATACTTTTGTGTCGACAAACGCGTTGCCGTCGTTTCTTCGGTTTTTCCTTGACGATTGGCATGGATTGGCGTGTTCGTTCATAAAATAAATCGGCTGGAGATGATCGTATTCAACATTCTTTGTCTTTTATCTTCGGCCAATTCTTCAAGTTTTCGTGTAATATCTTCGGATATTTCACAGTAATTGCTTTGCCATTTTTCCAAAATGCGTGCTCTTTCAGTTGGTTCTTTATTACCAGTTATCGTTGCATTTTCATTTTCATTAGACAATGATTCTCGTTTCACTGACAAACTACGTATTGAATTGCATGGTTTTGATGTAAATAATTTTTCTCTATCACCATTTTGATTATCATTTTTACCCCTGCTTTAAAAACACACAAGTGCTTTGCAGCCAACACGTGCGTTTGGTCACTGAAGCTTATTTGATTTAGAAGGAGCAATGTCTAGAGATTACAGCGGCGGCAGAAGAATGTTTTTATCTAAATGCTCCTCAAAATTTTTAACATGACCTCTGCAAAAAGTCAAGAAAATTTTATAGCCCGGAAGCACCTACACTAAGTTTATCTTTGCTTGCTGCAATAGGGAAGGGTTCATTCTTCAACACCAGTGCTCACTGGATGCAAGATTATTGCTTATTTCACATTTCTTGCTCGTTTTGTTTAAAATGATAAAAAGAAATTTGTTTGTGTGTTAATTTGTACTTTATTCTTTTAAATGAATGTTAAATTTAAGTTAAATTTTCAAATAAATTTTGAAAGTGAGTGAATTTGACAGTTTCTCTTTCCCTGTTTAATGAAAAAGTGTTATTCTGGCTGTAATTGTATGTTGATTAAAACAAAAAATGTAAAAGTTGATTTCGAGGGTGCGTTCCTGGATCTTGATTGTTCAATTGAAATTCTTTGTTTGTTTATGTTCGATCGAGATGTACTCCATTTCTCTCCAAGTTCTCCATGTATTCTCAATGCGATTGTGTTCATCTTGTAAAATCATCAATGTTAAATGTTACACATGTAGGGTTGTTCCAATGATAGATACATTTCTGTGGGTGTACTAAACCATTCTTTCATTTCATCAGTTATTGAATTTGAAAACACTTTGCAAATACAACGGAACAAATACGGTATGTTCAAGTAACGGGCAGTGGACATCATTTCGAACAAAGTCTCTGTAAATACAAAAAAATAATCGAAATCTTTAATAATATAATAATTGAAATTGGCGTGAAATTTGATTTAAAAAATATAGTTGAAAATTAACTCACGTGGATCCAAATTGAAGAAATCAGTGTCCCATTCATTGAATACTATCTCTTTTCGTTGATTTTCTTCAAAGATAAGATCTTCCATATGATATTCTACCCATTTCAAAATAAGGCACAGAATATTTGACTTAACACTCTTCAGTTGCAAAATTCCACCTGGTCCTTCATTCATACCGCAAATTTCCATCATTTCTTTGATGGTGCCTGAGCATATGGCGATTTCTACACAAGTTTCAATAATTTTGCCATCGGCTGTTTCTAACCCAATTATTGGCACCTGAAAATATATGAAAGAAAATGAATTTATTATTTCGTCTCATCAGAGAATTGTAAGATTAGTAAAAAAAACTCACCATTGCAAAATTATTTTGTTGAATTCGACGAAACGAAAGAAAAAACTGTTTGAAATTTTACTGTGATTGCACACTGTTCACGTTGAAATAACTGTGATGACAAGCGACTTTTTACTTTAAAAAACACGAGTTGAATGATAAACTCAGCAGAAAATGTTCGGCTTTTATTCCATTTTGAATGGTCAATTTTGACCTGTTTTTCTTTTTCGTCTAATGATGCTTCCTAATGCATTTCGCTTCAAAAGTTCGTGCATATATGAAATGAGTTTATTGCGGGTCATTAATAGCTAAAAGTAACAATTCAAAAAGATGTTCTCGATTGTTTTATGACTTTTGTTCGCAAAGAGTAATGCAAACATGGATGCAAATGAGTCTGTTTGTCTACAGACTAATTAATGCAGCTTCAAAAGATTTCAATGATTTCTTGTCCTATTGTTCATATGCGGTTTACAATGGAATTGAAAACAAACAATTTCTATATTGAACAAATATATGCGCCATACAGGACCATATTCTTTGGATAAATCAATGTGAAAATTGAAAAAGTCCCATATCAAAAACAAAAATACTGGCCTTTGTTTATTGATCTATTGTTGTGTGTGGTTTTAGAGGTATAAAAAAAGTTTCTCTTCAGTAAACAAATCACTTTGTTACCAAATTGTTTTTTCTTGGGGTTTTTCCCTTGAAAATACATTTTTCTTTTCAATTTTTAAGTTTATTGCTGCAAAAAAAACTTCCGAATGTTTTATCCAGAAGAAAATGTAAAGATGAAACTGATACATATAATGAAAAACAATTGTTCTCTTTATTTAAGTAAAATTAACATTTGAATTGATGAAAATTAGTTTTTTATTTTAGTTCAAACAAGCATATTTTCCTTCAATTCGAACATTCTATCTTTGAACAAAATTTGAATAAAACTTGAACCAAAAAAAAAAAAAAAAAAAAATCCTCAATTCAAATAGTCTAAATCTAAAACCAACTGAATTGGTTGCAATTTATCAGCATGTTTCATAACTTTATGAACGAGATTCTCGTGTTTTTGTCGATTTTCCCAAAGTGTAAATTTCTTCTCGCAATATCGGCATTGATATTTCTTTTCTCTATGTGTTAATCGATGAATGCCCAAATATCGTTTTGTTGAAAATGTTTTATTACAAATGTTGCACATATGCGGCCGTTGCATTGTATGAAATGAATTAATATGATCACGTAATTGATATGGAAAAATGAATGATCGATCGCATTCTTTGCATTGATTTTTTCGAATTTGTTTGTGCAAATGTTCGTGATTTTTTAATTTTGATTTAGCTGCAAATGATTTACCACATGTAACACATAAAAATGGTCGTTCACCGGTGTGCGTTCGCAAATGTGTTTCCAAACCGACAATTGCATTGAATGTTGCATCGCAATAATTACATTTATGCTTTGAATGATACATTTTTACATGATTTTCATAATCGCGCGGCCGAATATTGCATATTTCACATCTCGTTTGCCGCAAATGTTTTCTAGACATGTGTCGTTTCATACTTTTTTTGCCATGAAACACCTCATCCGGACACATTTCACAATAATACAAACCGTATGTTGGCTGAATTATTTTTGATGGATTTGTTTTGATCGCCACGACAGGGTTTTTATTTTTAACATTTTTCATTCCACGTGAACAATTTCGTCGTTTTTTCCGTAATGAATGTTCAGATTTTAACTGAATTGATCCGTCGGTGGGATTTTGTTTTCGCGGTCGACCTCTTGGCCGTTTAACACCTGACATATTGTACTTCAATGACTCAACGTTTTGGCTTGTTGTTGCTCTACGTGGTCGACCTCTTCTTTTTGCTTTGCTGAGCACCTCTTCATCCATATTCGATTGAATATTGTTGCATTCATCGTTGCTAATTTCATCGTCAAAATCAGTGATTTGCGGTAAATCGGTCAAATCTTCATCATCACTTTGCACAATTTTCATTAATTCGGAATTTTTGCATTGTTCATTTTCTTCATGGTTTTTATTTTGTTGAATTGTATCAATTGATTGAATGATTTTCTCACTGTGAGCTGTTACATTACGTCGATTTGCATCATCACATATAACATTTGCACGTTCAATGTCATTATGTTCGTTCGTTTCAGGTTTTACCATTTTTCGTTTAGTGGAATTAGACATAGGTGGTTCAATGCAAACAGCTTCCACAAAAACATTTCCATGTTCAAATACATTTTGTTTATCATCCTGATGTTCATACAAAATATGCAATTCCAAATTGGGACCAGATCCAAATTCACATTCACAATGTTTGCAGCAATAAATAAATGTATTAAATTCGTTTAACATTAAAAAGCCACAAGCTTGCTCAAGTTGATCGATAGTAAAACACATTTTCATTTAAAATTCATGTAACGCTGAAATTGTGATTATTTGTAATTTATTTTCTATGTTATCAGAGAAAACGCAACTTTTTTTTTTTTTTTTTTTTTGTTTCGACTGAAAGCCAAACCAATGAAATGTCATAACAATTGAATTTCCAGTTCGAAACTGGAAATTCGAATGAAATGTCAAATTCGAATGAAACATATGAAATGAATGGTATTGAAGTTAAAACTTCATACTGTACAATGGAAAATGAATATAAACAAAAAATGGAATTGTATTGAACAAATGATTTTTTTTTTTCTAACTTTGTAGATTTCGAAACGAAAATGCTATTTTTCTTTTTTTCTTTTTGAAGAAAATTTAAATTTTTTTTTTTTCAGATTTCAGTATTGATTTGGATATGAAAAAATATGTGTCTCCTTTTGATATTTTTTTATATGATTTTTGTATTTAATAAAGTAAATGAAAAAATACACTTTTCAACAGAATATTCATAGAATTGAAATAGCCGATCGGAATCAATGTATTTTTTTCCATCTTTAAAAACTTGGAATATTCTTTTCGGAACTTGAATTTTTGAATAAAATGTCAAGGTCTTGAGAAATACTTTGAAATGATTGTTTGTTCAAGCTAAAAACATAAATGCGCCAATTTCGAATTCCGAAGAAGGGGAAAAACCTGAAAATTAGAAAGCGAATCAAGAGCAACGTCCAACATTTTATATAGTCTTGAATGATAAAACCAGTTTCTTTGCTATTTCATTTTTGGTTTTTTGTCTTTTCAATGAAGATGAAGATGAAGATGAAAATGAAGAATGACATCAAATATGATAAAAATTAAATCTTCAACCAAATGATTATTTTTCAAAGATCTTTGCTAAATCTACGTTTTTAATCATTCCCCCACTTATTTGATGATTAATTGAATGAATTGGCCAAAAATCCAACTAGTGATTATCGAGTTTTACATAATTATTTTATGGAAATCGTAAGATTATCACATACACATTTTTTTTTCCAAGTCAAAGATAGATGTACTAGTCATATTCACCTTTGTTGAATGCATTTTATAAATTCTTTCATTTTACCATTTTCTCCTTTTTATCGCTTGAAACATTTTTGTGCAATTTTCAATTGTATTTCCTTTGAAGACTTCTTCAATTTACTTCGTTAAAAGTGAAAAAAAATGCATGGTCTTTTTAAAAATTCTTGAAAACTAATTTTTCCAATTTTTCCGGCAGTCATTACTTTTTTCCAAATTTGATGCGACAAAAACATTTTTTAAAATGATTATTGAAACAAAAATATGTTAAAAATTTCTTTAATTTCTTTTTTTTATTTCTTCAGTCAAATTTACGAAACATATTCGAAAATTGGGCAATCACATTTTGTATAAATCTGTAGAAAATATCACCAACACCTAATTGCCGACACCAATTTAACAAAAAATTGTAATAAATTCAAAAAAAAAAAAAAAAAAATCAATCAAACATTTGAATAAAAACATAACAAATATTTATAACATATATCTTAAGAGAGCATGCAAATGAGTATTTTGATATTTAGCACAAGAATTCTTTTAATTGTTTCTTTCTTCAACTATCTTTTTTTTTCATCATTCTTCTTTCATTTCTTTTTCTGTTTTTTGTGTTTTTTATTTCCTTCCACTGTCTCCTTCTCTCTTGCACTATCTCCTTCTATTTTTCTCTTCGGCAATCTCTGCTCTTCTATTTTTACCTCTCAATATCTCTGTCTCTTCGCTCGATTTCCATCTCCCCCTTTCTCTCCCTCTCTTCCCCTCTCTCACTCTCTCCCTCTCCCCTTTCTCTCTCTCTCCCTCTCCTCTACTCTCTCTCTCTCTCTCGCTCTCTCACTCTCTCTCTCTCTCTCTCTCTCTCTATCTCCCTCTCTCTATTTCTGCGCTATCTTCTTTCTCCTTCCCTCTTCTTCCATCAATCAATTCCATCAAACTGCTTTATGAACGGTTCTTTCATGCCATCGCCTTGTTTCGGTGGTTTTAAATTTTTTCTCACAATATTTGCATTCGTGTGTCTTTTCACCATGTGACATTTTATGTTTTCGCAAGTATTTTCTCGTTGCATAGCTATTACCGCAAATTTCGCATATATATGGTCGAACATTTGAATGAAATGCATAAATGTGCTCTTGAAGTTGTGATGGGCTAATAAATGTTCGTTCACATTCATTACATTGATGTGGTAATTGTTTTGAATGCATTCGCATATTATGTTTATTTCGTGTATCTTGCGATTTAAATGATTTACCACATGTGGGGCAAAGAAATGGCCTTTCACCGGTATGCGTTCGCATGTGAATAATACGATTGCAATTATTTTTAAAAACCGCCGCACAAAAATCACATTTATATGGGCTGGCTTCGAAATGATTGGTTTTCATATGTTTCTCATAATTAAATGGAATCTTTTGACAAATTGGACATTGAATTCGTATTTTATTTTGAATATGTCGTTGCATATGCTTACGTAAATTCTCTTTACAACGGAATGTTACTTTGTTCATTGGACACATATCGCAATAAAATGTTTTTGATCTTTTTCGTTTAATATATTCCCTTGTCGATGGTCGGTCGTTTTTTTCAATCTTTGCATTGTATAATTTTTGACTGTTAATTTTCAAATCGATTTTAGTTTGATTTTGTTGATCGTTTAACGTAAATTCATCTTCAACTTTTTCAATTAATATTCTCAATGTTCCATCGTTATTTTCAATTAAATCCAATGTTTTTTCTGAATTCTCATTCAATTCAATTGGTTCCACTTTTATAAAATTTACTGCATCCAAAACACCATCATTCACAAATATATTTTCAATATGTCTTTGGTTTTCATGATGCTCCAGTAAAATGTGCGCTTCAAAATCAGACCCTTTATTAAATTCACTTTTACATTGTTTACAATAGTAAATGAATGCATGAAATTCATTTAACAACACAAATCCACATGCTTGATCGATTTTCTCAATTGTTATACACATAGTTCTACGAAGAAAATATTCACAAAGAGATTTTTATTTTTCGATTTGAAATTTATTCGATTGGTTCTCTTTATTCTTCTTTTTTCTTGGAATCTTATCAATGGTGTTGATGGTTTGAGTGTTGACAGTGAAATGTTATATAGTCTTGCGTTAAAACATTCACATCAACTTCTTCCAATGAAATGTCATTCCAATTGTGATTTTCATAACATTCGAATTATTTATACGAAAATTCGAAAAGTCATATGAAGGTGTGGGGAAGATGTTTGAAATTCCAAGTGAAATTCGAAATTTAAACGAAATGGAATATGAATCACGATTCACTGGAATTTAACATTTGCGAAATTTCGATGTTTTCATTTGTATTTCGAATATTTGAAAAAAAGTGGGAATTTCAAATTCAGAATTGGAAATTCTTTAGCATTTTGGGGAAAAAGATTAAATTTTTCGTGATTTTTTTTTTTTTGGAGAAAAAGGGGAAAAAAGTGAAATCTCAACGCCCGAGTTCAAAACATCAACATTAGGGGAGGATTTTTTTTTATTTTTTTTTTTTTTTTTCTACATTGTACTTATTCTCACTCAAAATTACAGATACCAAAAAGAAATACATACAGTTGTCACTCATATACACGGTTAGAATAGAAAAAATTTGTATGAAAATTTCGATTTAGCGCCGACGGGCAATTTGTCTATTTCGTCTCATGTTAATGTATTTGTAAACAATAATCTCAATGGCCAGAATAAGCGTAGCCAATGCGATAATGAATAAAAATAAATTAAATATTTGTGGTCCCATCATTTGTTGCAATGTTAACGGTTCAAATTCATGTGAATCATTATTATCATCCAGTTCGCCTCGTATTTTTCGAACAAATGCAGCAAATGTCCTATAAAAATCATATAATCCACTCTCAATCGCTGAACTTGTCAATTGATTAATATTATTTATCAAATACTTTGGAACATATTGTTCGCTACTCAAGTAATTCTGGGTACTTAACGAGCCTGAATAAAAGCGAGTAAAAAGATCAAAATAATTAAAATTCACTCAAATGAATATTTTTCGATATTTGTGCTGCTGGTATATTAATTAATAAAAAAATTTGATGAAAATAATTCAATTGTTCTTTCCATATTTCAATACGTTTTCATTCTAAAAAGGCTTAAAAATTAAGGACAAAATCAGTTAGAACATTGAAATCACCCAATTTCTCCTTTAAAACATCCACTTCGCGCAAATGTAGAGAATGACCTTTTGCCGCCCCAACGCCATATGAACGTAATACATATGCAAATGAATCAGTGTGTTTTTTAAGAAGAGTTAAGAATTCTTTAGCTTTTTTATAACGATTATTCGGTCCAATCTTCTGTCTGAAGTTTTGTTTGAAATTAAAAAAAAAAAAAAAAAAAAAAAAAAAAGAATAGAAAAAGTGAAAAAAATGGAAATTGAAAGATTAAGAACTCTAATCATAAACACACGCACCTTAACATTTCCCTAACTAATTGCTCACTCTTTATCATACTCATTGGCATATAAATTGGTGGATTTATTTCAGCTAATTGAGAAAATGTTTTAATGCTTCTGTCCTGAATGAGAAATTTTGGATAAAAAATCATTTGGAACCAAAATGACATTTGGAAAAAGACTGAAATTAATAAAATGCCAAAAAACAATCTTTCGAATCGATGACGAACATTTATATTTCCTCCGGCAAATATCGCTATTTGAACATCAAAAAATGATGATGCAAAACCATTGCGACGGATTTTATTTCGTTTGCGTATATAGTAAAGTATTGCTGATGTTAATAATACGAACAATAAAAATCCAAATTGAATATCCAATTGTAATTTACTTAGGCCAATCCTTTCTGTTTGACGCTTTGCACCGATCGCATAAACAAATAAAATATCCAATTGATTTGCATTGTATGGATAAAGTGCTACATCAGTTGTATTTGTTTTCACATTTGCAGGTTCATTTAAACTCAATTGAATAATGTTCAAATGACGACTTTTTTTCAATTTTTCCCTGAAATGCATAGAATTTTTTTTTTTGTTTTTTGTTTTTACTTCAAAATTATTATTCAATATTTCACAATCTTACAATTGTTCATTTCCAAGAACTTTGTATTCGCTGACAATTTCTTTGTAAAATTTTCGATTTGAAAATTGAACTGGTTGATTAATAACAGTTGGAGTTTTTTCACCACGAACACTCATTATGTTAATAAATGTTGCATTCAAATTTCGTAAATAAAAATTCGCAAAATATGGATATCCATTCCACATTTCTGCTGTTCGTTTAAGTTTTATGTCTTTTGTATACAAAATTGAAAAATAATTGATTGTAATCAATGCATTTTTTTCATATTTTTCAAAAATTGCGATAAATAAATTCTTGGGCCTATATTGATTTTGTCCATAAATTTGTTGTATTGTGTATTCGTTTAATTCATTATTTCTTTTAATCCAATAAACATAAACCGAACCATTTGGTGACGTGTTGTAAATCAAAGTCAGTGAATTGGAAATAATACTTTCTAGATTATTTTCTATGTAATTCAATTGTTCTTTGTTTTGTGATGTGGATGAAAAGGCAAAAAGTCGATAAAATGTGAAAAATCCATTGAAATCGTTAATATTTTTGGGAAAATTGTCCGGATCAAAGAAAATCAATTGAAGAATGTGATCGTTTCGTTCGTCTGATTTCCATGGTAATTTAAAATGTTTTGTAACGTCAGTTGAGATCCAAGCGATGGAACGTGGACAATTTGATGGAATTTCGGTGATAAATTGATCGATTTCAATGGCACCCGGATCGTAGAGAATATGGCCAGTTCGAAAATGGCCATCGATGAATAAATGACAAATAAAAATGGCCAAATTATGAAAATTCGTAATATTTGGAGCCAACAGATTCGATAGTGTCATTTTTTCAAAGGTTTAAAATGAACTAATGCGCAAAACTTTTCATTAGTTTACGCAATTCTTTTAGAGTGGACGAAAGAAAGTTATTTTCGAATTTATTACCCAAGTTTTACTGCTTTAGCATTTTATAATCGAAATATTTATGTTTTACAATAAAATACCGTTTTTTGTGCTAATCAATAAAGAATCGTAAAATTGGTGTAAAGATTTAATCACTTTATTCAATTATATCATAGAAATACTTGATGAATATGCATTTCATGAAAATTCTTCGAACATTCGAAATAAAGTGGAAAATGTATGCAATATAACCATGGAATACAGTTAAGCCATCATGTAAATGAACAATTTTTTATTGCGTCAACCATTTACAGCACATATTTATTATAGCATTTATTTGTGAAATATGATGTGAGCCACTCATGTGAGGTTTCAAAATGCAAGCACGCAAATTAGACAATAAAATATTGATGAAAGTTCAAGATAATTTGAAATTATTTAAAGATATTGTAATAGCATCTGACACAGGATTCCCATGAATCAAGCACCTGGACCCCCCTCTCTCTGGCACACTGCAGATCCCGCCCCATAAAAACATTTGAAATTGGTAAGTCTTTTTTGCTCTTACGTTTTTCAGAGTTCAGGGGACCCTTTATACATTCTTGCACCTAAATCCGCACCCCGCACCCTGGCTCGCGGGTGTTAAAACTTATGGACATTGTAAGGCAACTCAACGATTTCGTCTCATTTTCAGCTTATAAAAGATAACTTCAATTGTAAGAACAATTGTAGCCAAAGCAAGCAAGCATTAGAATAAACACAATACTTGTGAACCCATCATCTGTTGCAACGTCAACGCTTTGAAATCATTGAATCATCACTGAATTCCATTTTATTATGGATCTAGATCCAGGAGCTCCTGAAGGAATATGGCAAATAATTTCTAAAATTGATGTAAACCACTTTCCATCATTGAACTCGTCTTCCGATCAAAAAAATTTATCACTCGTTTTGAAATGTAATGTTTGCTCTTCAAATAATATTCAACATTTAGAAAACCTAAAAAATATTGAGAGAATTTACAAATCTTAAATGTTTTAAGTTAAAACTGGCACAACTTAAAGTGAATTTCAAGTTTTTATATTCAAAATTACCTATAGCAAATCAAATTCACGAGTTCCATTTATAATATTCCTCACAATTTTAAGAGAAACCGCATCACCCACATATGCAAACGAGTTGGAATATTTTCGAAATAAGATCAAAAAGTGTCCAAGGCCATAATATTTTAAGTTAATTGATATTTGGTCCCATTGTTTGCCTGTATGAATACATAAAATTTTAACTCTTCGTTCAATGACAAAGTAAAAAAAAATCTAAACTTTTGAAATTTGGTGGCAAAATGAGAAAATTAATAAACAATTCTTTTCATACATTTCAAAAATGGTGGCAAACAAATGCTTGGGCTTATCTTGATTTAGCTCATAAATTGTTTCAATGGTGTGTCTATCTGATTCATAGTTTTTTTTCATCCAATAAACACAGACCAAACCATTGGCTGACATGTTGTATGTCAAGGTCATTTCAAATAATATTTTCTCGATTATTCGTCATTTGAGTAAATTTATCTTGATTTTGTGAAGATTGAAATCCAAAGAGTCGATAAAATGTGAAAAATCCATGGAAATCTTTGATATTTTTGGGAAAACCGTCCGGATCGAAGAAAATTTATTGAAGAATGTGATTGTTTCGTTTGTTTGGTATCCATGCAATTCAAATGGTTCGGTGACATCAGTTGAGATCCAAGGAATGGAACGTGGACAATTTAACTGAATTTCGGTGATAAATTGATCGACTTGAATGGCAGCCAAATCGACGATTTGAAATCGTAGAGAATTTGGCAAGTTCGAAATTGGTCATCGATGAATAAATGGCAAATGAAAATGACCAAATTATGAATCGAATTATTCGAAGCCAACAGCTTTGACAGTGTCATTTGTTTCAAGGCTTTTGAATAAACTAAATCTATTCATAGTTTACATGGTGAACTTCATAATGTGAAGTGGATGAAGGAACAGTAATATAAAGATTTATTAGTCAGTTTTATTATTGTGAGATTTTATCATACCGGAATACCTATTATGTTGTAAAAGTTTCATAATAAAACATTCTGCGTTGAAATGTTATATGTGACATGTGACCGAAAACTGAACGAAAATACAATTTTCATTTCCCTTTTTTTGATTATCTCATAGAAACATCTGAAAAACATAATAATTAATGCTTGTGAAAAATTTATTGTTCTTGTAATACTCTCTAACTTTGCCTTTTATTATTCATTAAAATAAGAAAAATATTTCAATATTTGTTGTGCGCTTGTGAACATATTCTACTTTATCCAATACAAAGTCAGTGAAACATACTCTAACTACTCTCAATCTTATGAAAATCTATGATAATCATTCACCTTTTTTGTGCAACAAAAAAATTTTGAACAATAATCAAATTGAATGGGCGGCTTATATGCTCATTCAATTCAATTATTGTTGAAATACGATGAAAGCACTTTGATAGTAGAAACATGAGAATGTTTAAGAAATACTTCCACTATAAAATGGTGCTAAAGGTAAATTCATGAATGCTATTGCTGTTAGTCCCTAAGATGACGATTCACACTGTGATAATTGGGAATTTGACAATGCTGTATGCCAGCACCATCACTAATGCGTCAACAAACATCGATAAGACAACCAAACATATTATAAATATATACATGAAGAGCTCAAAGGGAAAATGATCAACAAAAAGTTTAAAGTAAAAGTGTCCACACTTCATACAAAACAGCAGCATGCAATCGCTATATAAATTGTATGGAGTTTGGACACTTTTACTCTCAACTTTTTGTTGGTCATTTTCACTCTCAACCCTTCATATTCGCGTTAAAATATTGCGAAGCCTTTTCCACGATTATAAAATAAGCAAGAAAAAATGTATCAGATTCAAAATAGAGATTTTACTATTTCACTCAATTTCATATCCATATAAAAAAAAAAAAAAATCTGGAAAATCATTTCATCAAAAAATAATGACATGCAATAAATTCAGAAATAAAAATGAGAATTTTTCAATTCGTCCATTTGACAAGAGCCACGTAAGTTGTGAAAATATTTGGGCATTAGTTCAATCTAAAACTTCAACAAGATGACACTGTCGAATCTTTTGGCTCCGAATATTTCGAATTTTCACAATTTGGCCATTTTCATTTGCCATTTGTTCATCGATGGCCAATTTCGAACTGGTCATATTCTCTACGATCCGGATGCCATTGAAATCGATCAATTTATCACCGAAATTCAGTCAAATTGTCCAAGTTCCATTCCTTGGATATCGACTGACGTCACCGAACCATTTGAATTGCCATGGAAACCAAACGAACGAACTGACCACATTCTTCAATTGATTTTCTTCGATTCGGACAATTTACCCATGAAAATTGATGATATTAAGGGATTTTTCACATTTTATCGCCTTTTTGTGATTTTTACTTTTTTTGTTGATGAAAATGGATTGGAAAACGTAGAAAAATTTCCAGAAAGTATTTTTTCAAACTCATTGATCTTAACATACGATACTTCGTCAAATGGCTTGGCCAGAATTTATTGGATAAAAATAAATCATGAGTCACCCGAGCGCATCGTTGAAACAATTTATATCCAAGGACAATCTGAGGCTCGAAATTCGTTCGATGTAACATTTCAAAATTATGAAAAGAATTGGTTAATGATAATCAATTTTATTTGGCTTCAAATTTGTCCACCAAACAAAACATTTAACAAAATTGGGCAGATATGGAATGGAAATCCATTTTTGGCTAATTTTTATTATCGACTTTTGGATGCAGCATTCATTAATCGTGTGAAATTCGATTGTTCGAAACATTCTAAATACGCATTGCAAGATTTAACGTATCAACCTGTCATTGTTGAAGGTCGTAAATTTGATAGAGATTTAACCACCAAATACAAACTTATTGAAAATGATCAAATGTGAGTATTGAATATTTTTACATTGAACAATTTGTAAAAATGAAACTTGAAACATTTTTAATTTGTTTTCAGTAAAAAGCTGAAAATAGATCAATCGAACATTATTCGTTTGAATTTTAATCCAGTTGAGTCTAAGGATAAAGAAGAAATCGATACACATCTTTATCCATATCATTCAAATAAATTGATTGTTTTGTTCGTGTATGGTGTTGGCGAGAAGCGACAAACTGAAAGAATGAGTTTAACTCGAACACAAACAATAATCCAATTTGGTTTTGTTGCGTTTGTTCTCTTGACATCAGCAACACTTTGCTATCTTCGCAGACGAATCAGACTTCGACGCAATGATTTCATTTCATCATTTTTTGATGTTCATATTGCTGTCTTTGCGGGTGGAAATCTGAATGTGCGCCACAAAATCGAGAGATGGTTTTTCGGCATTTTGTTGATTGCAGTGTTTTTCCTGATGATATTTTGGCTTGAATCGGTTTTTTATCCAAAATTTCTAATCCAAGAACGAAGAATCAAAACATTCGAACAATTGGCCAAAGTTAATCCACCAATTTACACTGCATATTTTGCAAACAATTTATATGAAAATATTGAAGAAAAATTGAGGTAATCGAGATTTATTCAAAATTATGTTCAACATTTTTTTGTTTTTTTTTTTTTTGTTCTTTTTTCTCATTATTTTACCATTTTGCTAAATATCATGTTTATTCATTAATTTCAATGATTGTAGGCAAAAAATTGGAACCAAACTTCTATACAAAGGCTCTAAATATTTTCCAAAATTGGTTCGGGAACAAAGTGATTCATTTGCGTACGTAACGCCTGTATATTCGATTGAATTAACTAGAACACCGCTCAGGTGGATTACGTGAATATGATATTTTAAAGGAAAACTTGGGTTGGTTGGAAGTTCCAACTTGGAACTCATTTTCTGAATTAATTCATGAAATAAAATTTTGACATTCGGCAAACATATCTTAGGCAATTTCGGCCATCATTATCACTTGAGTAGCAAAGGATATATTCCGAAGCGATTGATCAATGATATTGATCGCAAGACCAGTTTAATGACGGAGGGTGGAATTCATCATTTTTTTGAATCTTTTGCTACATATGTTCGAAAAATACGTAGCGAAATGCATTCGGAATCGGATTCAGATTTAGACGATTTCCAACCAATGACTTTGCAACAGATGATGATCGCAATCATAATGTGTTCATGTCTACTCGGATTGGCTTTGATCATTTTGGCAATTGAAGTTTTCATCCAGAAATACGGAATAATGAGACAACTCTTAAAAATGCTTTCACGTAAACTACAACGAATAACTAATCATCGCTCTTAAATTGTTCTCCTATCATTGCACATTTCCAAACATTTTTTCGTTCTCTTTCAAATATTTTTCATTTCACAATATTTATCAAGTTTTTAATCACACTAGTGTGAATTGCTCATCGATGTGGAATTTTATGTCACAATAAAAAAAGAGATCGAATCATCGAAATTCATAAAATATTTTCTAGAATTTTCATATGATGGATGCAATGACATTGGCAATAATAAATCTAGGAAAATGTTTGAAAAATTTCCACAAAATAATTTGTACATTGAAAACGATCTAATTTTTTCTTTCACATTCTCGAAACTTGAAAAATGCAGCCATTTTTTTACTAACTTTTACTGTAAACAATTGCATTCGGATTCAAATATGCTAAATAAAAGTTAAAGGTATTTGTAAAAGACAATGTTTGAACATGTTTGGGTTGAACAACCAATTCAGTTTAAAACTCGAAAATCACAGTCATTGTTACAGTTTGGATTTGTGTCGTTTTTATTGTTGACTTCGGCCAATACTCTACTATATACGAAGATACAATAGACTTTGACGTAATGACTTCAATTAATGTGTAATAAAAACTTTTAAATTTTTGTATTGTGTGGAACTTTGTTGTATTTTCATTTAAAATTTGTCACTGAACCTAGCTCAAAAGAGTTCATGCGTTCTAAGAATGATTTCTAAGTGAACTTAATGATAGAAAATGGTATTATCATCTTTTGAATTTAGAATTTTATTCAATTTTAAACAAATACGGATATTAAGCCAATGTTAAGTTGCTTTTGTCTTTCTTCAAAATCATGATGGGCCGGTTAATGTTTCGGAGGTGGAGGTGGATGCTTTGGTCTAACAAAAAAATCGATCACTTTGCCTAGAGGTGATCTATGGGGTGGTGGACCTACTGGACCTGGTTGACCTATTGGACCGGGTCGACCCACTGGACCTGGTCGACCTATTGGTCCTGGTGCACCTGGTGAACCTGGTGGACCTGGTGGACCTGGTGGACCTGGTGATCCACGTGGATGAAATGAACCAAGTGGATGAGCTGGACCAGGACCCGGTTGATGTCCATGGTAACCTGCAAAAATAACGCAGTTATTAGGAATCAATAAAATGTAATATCAATCTAACATCGAATATTTACCCGGTGGTGGTTGTGGTGCTACAACTGGTGATTGAACCTAAGCACAAAACAGAGAAATCATTAAAGTGGATACGTTTTTTTTTTTTCATTTTGGTTTTTAGTGTTTAGTAAGCAACATTTACCATTGCCAAAATAACGATGCCAATCAGCAATGATATTGGATATCCGAACCACATCTCGCCGATTAATAGTGATGAAATTAAATTTTAATGCGACAGAAATAGAACTGTTATATTCAAACGAATTCAAAACTTTTTCTTTTAACTGAATTGAATGCGACCAATTTCACAATTTATAGGTCTCAAACTGTTGTTTTTTCTCTTTAATAAGCAAATTCTTGCATGTTGTTTTCGTTTTTGGATGCTTCGAGAATAGCGAATGCATGCATGTGTAACGTGGAAATTGTTGAGTTTAAGACAATTTTATTTTTTTTAGAACGAAATGAGTCAACAAAATTCTGTATCATCATCACTGTATGAATTATAAAACCGAAAGCTGTTATGGAAAAATACAATTCCAATGAATTACTTTATCTGCACACAATATGTTGTGCGTAAATGTAATGCAATCGGTTAAAAGAATTAAGACCATCACAAAAACACATTTTCACGATGTTTTCAACCTACGAGAGCATGAAAAATCAGCTTTTAGAACGTAGTAATATGAGTGTCTGGCACTACCGAACTGAAAGAGTTAAACACTGAATTGTTCATGTTCGTTCAAATTTTAATCGAAAATGAACGAACACAAACATGTCACGCATGACTTACTAAGAACAGAGACACTGTGTAAGACATCGTTTGAGTAAATTGCAGCAAAATATCTAAAATAGCAAAAATATCCAACGAATGTATACCATATGCGATACCGCATTGTTTGTTTAAAAACTCCTTTTTATTCTATACAAAATGCTACTTTCAATGCCTATAGTCATTATATTTTTGTCATATGTCTTATATTGTTTATAATAATTATTATAATAAACGCCTGAATGTAGCACTAAAACTTCACATTCAGTTGGTATATACTCAAGGACGATATAGACTCACAGACACAATGACATCAATTCATTCATTTTTAATAATTTTTCAATTATTTATTGTATAATTTTCGTGTGTGAATATTTCGTATGCATTTTATTTTGTAATGTTTCATTGTACAAAAAACTCACTTGAATTTTGTGTTGTGTGGAAATTTTTTTTTTTTTTGTATTTTCATGTGTTTAAGCTTTCGTTTCCAGGTCTTTCATCTTAATGAATAAAAACAATATTTAATTTTTTTTTTCGTAGCTGGAATTTCGATTTTAAACAAATGTAGAAATTGACCCATTGATTAGTTGCTTTTGTCGTTTTTCCAAATAAATTTACATAATAATTAGGGTTTTGTGGGAGATGGTGGATTCTTTCGTTTCAAAGAATCCATCCATTTGCTTTCGAATCGATCTGAACGTGATGGAACAGGTCGGCCAGGTAGTGGTCGACGAACTGGACCAGGTGAAAGAGGTTTACTGGGTGGACGAGCAACACTAGATGGTCCTTGGACACCTGTAAAAACAACGTACTCATCATAAATCAATGAAATATAAAGAAAATCAATCTAAAACTGATTTTAATTACACCGAATATTTTCACCTTTATTTGGTGGTTGTGTTGCTGGTGCCACAATTGGTGATTGAATCTAAACAAAAAAAAAAAAAAGAAGTCATCCAAATAAATACAAATTACATTCATCTGTTAAGTGTTCAGAAAGAAAGAATTACCATTGCGAAAATTGCGATGCCAATCATTATTGTTATTAGATTCGGATACCACCACATTTTGCGGATAAAAATTGATGAATTTCAATGTAATTGAAGAAATTGAAATTTGATATTCAAAGAAATTAAACAAGTTTACTTCTGACTGCGGTAAAGCGACAGACCACACAATTTATAAGCTTAGAATTGTTTGTTTTTCTCGTCAACAACCAAATTCTTTCATGTTATTTACGAGTACGAATGTTTCAAAAGTTGCGAAAACATGCTTATGCAATCATTGTTTAGAATGAGAGTCTCAGACTGAGACAATTTTATTCGATTAACAAAGTTGATATATTTTGACAACACACATGTCATATTTTGGTGAATAAATACTATTATTATTTACTGGAATAAAGTGTGAGTTAAGAAATTGCAACGATTTTGTTGAATTATAAAGTTTGACAAAGAAACAAATGGTGATTTCATTTCATTACATTTCAAAGGAGATCAATCTCCTGTCATGGATTTTACTGTTACTCCGATTGTTCACACTCTCTCTCTCCTCTCCCTCTCCCTTTAATGTTTATTTCGGATTATTCTCTTCACATTTTTCATTTCATGTTCTCTTTTCACGGCAAACTGTTCTCAATTCATAGTTACTAAAAGTTCATTTGTTCATAGTTTCATTCATAATTATGATTATAATCATGATCCTTGTTTCATCTTCCATGTATTACAGAATAAGGTTTTCCTTATTTTATGTCCATTGTATTGAGTTGAAAGTGTCTCTTTGAATGTTATTTTTTCGATTACTTAACTTGCTAGAAACTTACCATCAAAAATTTCAATGAAATTAAGAAGAAAAAAGTCATTGTAAGTAACAGAATTTTGCAAAAAGAATCGATTTGAATTTTCCATAAGAAAAACTTCAATTCGAAAACAAAATTTGTAATTATTCGAATTGTATATGAAACTTTAAAAATTAACTGGAAAAGTAAGATTGAAAGAAAATCCTTTGCAATTTACTTTTGCTGATGAAACATTGTTTTTATTCCAAATTCTGAATGAAAATGTTAATAATATGTGACATCAACAGTTCATGGCGAATTTACGCATTATTATCTGCTCTCGGCAAATATCAATTACGTTTATTCTTTTTAGCAGCACCAAGATAGCTTGGAACAAGACCAAATCGTTGTCCAACGGATAATGGTTGACCACCTGGTCCCATTTCAGATAATGGTACAAATGGTGCTTGGAAATGTAAAATGGAGAAAATTAGTAAATTGAGTCAAAATCAGTGTGAAACTCATTCGAGTGAAAATAGCAGCGCTGCTAAGCTAGTAGAATGAAAATAGCGATACGAAATATTACACGATAAAGATATAAAAGTAAAACAGCGTACACTCACAAGAATCATATAGAAAATTTGTTCGAATTTCACATGTTTCAATGTGTTGGCGGACACATCTTCACCGTGCAATTTTTTATACTGCTATTTTCATTGTACTGGGCTAAATAGCACTGCTATTTCTAATCAAATGAGTTGACTAGTCAAAATTAATGGATTTCATTCTACCTGGATTAGCAGGACCATTACGGGGCAAAGCAGACACAGGCGATTGAATCTAAATAAAAAAAAATAGAAATAAACAATAACTAGAGATTGAAATAAAATTTGATAAATTATGCTTGCAAGTCAAAGGAGATTCCTTTATACACGTCGGAGATTTATTTCGAATAAATTTCTGCAACTCTTACCATAGCAAAAACAGCGATTCCAGCCATCAAAAATGCCAAACTGAAGAACTTCATTTTTTTTTTTTGCGAAATTTTTATTCAAATTCAAAGATTCACTGAACGTATTGAATGTAAATTGATGCCTTGCACAATGGACAATAATCAATTTATAGTCGAAAAAATTGTGTTTTTCATTTATTCAATCATATTTCGTCGTATTCAATTTTGAATATTCATAAATTTACATTTACATAATCGTCGGTCGCCAATTTAAAAATTTTTAATAATTCATTGGTAATTGAAAACATTTCATTCAACCAAGAACAGACCTTATAAATGTGTAATCGCTTTTTTTCAGTGATAAATTACATCGGTTCATGTCTATATTTAGCAATGGTATTATCAATTCCTGATTATTTGTTTTATTTACAACACTTAAGATAGGCTGAATAATTATGAAATTTTACTATTTTGTTACATTTTTGTGCATAAAATGTATTTGGTCACACTAGCTATGGCTGAAAGAGATAAGTGTTTGTTCGTTTTAACGAGAGAAAAAAAGTGTTTTTTTCTTTTTGCTTTTTTCTTCAATTTTATTTATTTTGAAAAGACATAGAGCAAGAGAGTGAGAGATTTTTTTGAAAAAAACATTATGTCAAATGTCATGTAAAAGGGGAAATTGTATTTTAATATTCCAATTGATAAATTTAACATCAATTCGGTGGAGTTAATGGAGTCATTTGAATGTTTGTTTATTCATGATCGAGGTGGAGACTCAAGATGGAGATGAAAATGGATTCGAGAATAAAGGCCGAAAATCAAGACCGAGAATGGAGACGAGTACAATGAATGACTCGTAATGTTTTCTCAAAAGGAATTTTAATGCAAAATTCATGATGATTTTCCTCAATAAAATAAAATAAAATTCGATATGCTTCTGTTGATAAAATTGGATCTTTATTGAAAGTTGTTATCAATTTCTCAACCATTTATTTCATTATCAACAGACGACTATTAACTTTTATCCAAATTTTGAAAATATTCTGATTTTGGTGGATTCTAGTCATTGGCAGATTGGCTGATCTTAGGCGATTATCATTTCTTTTTCGGATTTTTTGGATCTTCTTTTGGAACAAGTCCATATTTTTGTCCCGTTGATTGTTTTGATGGTTTTGAAGACGATGGTTTATTTAAAAATTGCGTATAATGTGCTGAAATCAAATATCAATCCCAATTTTATTCATGGTTTCATAAAATAATCAATTTTGTCTTGTGGTTTCATATTTACGTGTATCACGAAGATGTGGATACATTCTCATTGCATTTTCTGTCATTTGCGCTGCTCGTATGGCTCCCATTGGATTGTTCCATCCATCAACATGCGGTAAAGTTGGTTTTGATCCAGATGATGAGCCTAATAAATGAATATTCAACAAAATTCATAATTTCAATATTCAGCGTTTCAATTCATTGACTAAATTTCATTGAATCTAACGTAGGTATTAGTTATTGGATTTTTAAATTAAACCATTCATGGTGTAGGCCATCAAATCAATTTATTTCTATTGAAAAATTCGATTTCATTGAATATTTTTTATGATCGATTCAATGTATGTTCGAACCTGAGCCCCATCCACTGAGTTTTGATGATGGAGTTCCATAATTCGGTCCAGCAGCCCCATATGCACTTGGTCCAGCAGTCCCATATGGACTTGGAGCTCTGTATGCGCCATATCCACCTGGTGTTCCGTACGCGCTATATCCAGTAGGGGTTCCATAAGCTGGAGGCTGATTTGGCCAATAATTGGCATGCCCCGTAGCTGGTTCTGAAAATCAAATTTACCGTATTGGATTATAAATGAGTCTATTTTGTTGTTGTTGTTGTTGTTGACTATATAAATGAGCAGTAATAAAAAAAAAAGACAGTTCAAGGAGCTCTCACAATGTATTTTAAATGGGAGCTGTTGAAATCTGTTCTTTCTTCTATCTTAATTCAATTTTTCGCTACAAACAGCGTCATGCGGACCAAATTTAACAATTACACCTCAAAATATAACAAATCGACCGTAACGTTCCATTTTTTACAACCAGTGGCGCTGTAGGTAGCACCAAAGAGGACATAATTCGATAGTTGCCTCATCGGCATTGTGATGCAGGGTATCGAGTATGATTCAAGATTTGCTACTTCATTTGCTACGACAATTCCGAAAGTGGATAAGAGATGTTACCGGTATTTAAAGTTATGCGACTTGGTATGTATCCCTTTGTTCCATAAAATTCGACAGATACTAAGATAGAAGAGAGAACAGATTTCAACAGCTCCCATTTAAAATACATTGCGAGACCTCCTTGAACTGTCTTTTTCCTACTACTATGAGCCCAATTCGTCTCGAAATGAATCAATTCCGTCTCAAATTTATTAAATAATTGTTTATCAAATGGTGTCATGTTTAAAACATAGAAAAAATATCAGTTGACTTACCTGCAGGAACTCCGTATGCAGGTACACCGTCGGCAGGAACTCCGTATACAGGAGCACCTACAGGATGACCGGTTGCTGGATTTTTAGCTAATATAGAATGTATAATTATATTTATTCAAAGACGATTCATTAATTAGAAATTTATTGTTAAATTCAATTCAAGTTACATTAAATTTAAGCCAAATAATTCGACTGGCGAATTGAAATCAATCCAAATCAATTTCGCACCAAAAAAAAAAATTAATCTCAATGAAATATTGGAACAATTACTCACTTTTGCTGGGAGTTTTCTTTGGATCGTTACCATAGCCCGCAAATACTTGCGTTTGCGTCTAGAGAAAAATGAGTTTCATATAATAATTGAAAGAGCGACACTAAGAATTATTTAAAAAAAAAAACATGGATTAATATTCTTTAAAAGAAATTACCAAAACCAACAAATGATTTTCATAAAAAAATTGCCAAATGAAATAATTAAGAAAAAGGAAAGACTAAAGCAAATGAAATTCAATATGTTCAGATGATAAAAGATTGAATCAATACAAGGTCAAAGTGGGATTTCGGCATATTCACACGTACTAGTGAGAAACCCTAGGAGAAACCATTCCGATATCTTCATTCAAACCGTTGAAACTGATCGCATTTGAATTAAAAATGCGATTTACAATGAACGGATTAAAAGTGAGAAAATTTTCGAAAATGTGTTAACAAATTTAACCAATTAAATGGATTTTTGTCGAAGAAAGTGAATTTTGAGTTGAATGATAAATATAACCGTATCAAAATCAATTTACTATGTGGCATTGAACCGTTGTTATCGTTCAATTAAATTGCAAAATATGAGCGCATACCAAATCAATGACCCATTGAATTGAGATTAAATTCATTGCAACGTTCATCGTTCATATGAATGATTTTTTTTTCCGAATTCTATAGAATTACTTCAGTACAATGTATTATCGAAGCCCAACAACTACATATTTTCTCTTATGACTTACGAAACAAAAGAGACAAATTTACAAATTCAGGTTAAGTGGTGATAAACTTGTGTCTACATCATGTTTGGTTAATATTTGCTTTGAGTAATGTCGATTTTACAATTCTGTTTTTTTTTTCTCACCACATTTTAAAACATAATTATGTTGTGTGATTCAGTTTTCTGTTTATTGTTTTAAAACAATAAACAGAAAACTGAATCACACGAAAATAAACTAAAACTGAAAATGAATAAAAGTTGAATGTGAACAAAATTTGAATGAAATTGATTACAATTTAAATTGAACTTATAGTTCAAAGTTCTTTCTATTTTAGTATAAAGACATACCATTACAAAAATCATAATTCCGACTATCGAAAAAGATCGATTGAAATGTATCATTTTGACTAAAATTGAATTGCAATGAAACTAGACCAGAACTATTCAGAAAGAGAAAATAAGAAAAATATTCACATTGACTTCGAATGAATTCACACTTTCGTTTGAATTCAAACGATATTCCATTGAATTTAAAACAGAAATTGTCATTATTTTGCTATGAAAATTGTAAAATATTCAACAAAGTTGTTTATCATTGAAAAAATGTTTGTGTTTTTAGTAAGTTCGTAATTCCATGGATTGAACACATTTCAGTGAATTTTTATTCAGCTGTTTATTTTCCTTCTTTTCATTGGAGACTCATCAGTAAATTCAAATTACAAAAAAAAAAAAAAAAAAAAAAAATAATGATTATTTATAATGGATCGAAATTCATAAAGACAGATCGATTCGATTCTAACAGACTTCCATGAATTTCCATTGATTATTGGGAAAAAAACCGCCGAATGTGCGTCAATTTTTTTTATTTTCAAACACATAGATAAGTGCAGATCACAATGTGAGCCTCAAATGTGATTCATACAGAGTATGTCATTCTATACAGAGTTCAACTCTGTGCGCAATGTATAAATATACGATCGTAGATGTTTGTACAGTTATTGTCTGGAAAAAAAAAGTGTTCAATGTAAATAGAGTTTGCATTAAATCTCAGTGGACTGAACAGTGAACACAGATTGATCAATAATACAATTATGCATGTTATCAAAGTTCTTTAATCAACATTTTTCAATAATAAAAACATAAAAATGAAGAAAAAATGGCTGCAAATTGAAAAACAACTTATTATCAAAAAAATTATGACTTCAGTGGATGCTTATAAATCAGATGTAACAGTTACTATTAAAAACATCTTGTTATTCTTACTTTTTACTCGCTTGTTTTGTTTTGTTTTCTTCTTTCTATTTTGTTGTGTCTGTCTTTGCTTCAGAAGTACAGTGACCTCAGAAAATGTCTCTATTGATTGACAAAAACTTTCCATTTTTCGAGAGCAAAAAAAAAAAAAAAAAAAAAAAATGAACAAAACTTTCCGCTTTTGCTTCATCCATGTTTATCGCCGAAATATGTGGTTTCGTTTAACTCATTCATTCAATCCATGAATGAAATTGATCATTCATTAAGGAACTTACTCAGCTATCTTTTTTGTGTGGAAATAAAGTGACTGGCTGACTGAATGACTGGCTGACTAAGATTTTCTATGAAAACCTATCACAGTTAGCCACCGGTCCCAAAATAACCAACTCAAAACGATTATATGTACATATTTGGCTATGGTTAACTATGGTTGACTTTAGTAAAATATAGTTGATTTACAACTACTTCTTGTACTGTCAATCATAGTCAACCGGCTAAAGTCCAAAATAGTTAGTCAGTTTATTTCCGCACGGATTATTGCTCTCACTTTCTCTCTCCTTCTCTCTTTCTCTATCAATTTCTCAAATCTCTCTCACCCATTATATCGTTTTCTCTCCTTCTCTTGCGCTCTGCTTCTCTCCTCAAGTCTCACTCTCTTTATCTCTCACTCTCTACATCTCTGTAGATCACCCTCACCTCTCTCTCTCTCTATCTTTCCTTTCCTCTCAATATCTGTTTTCTTCGTTTCTTCAAATGAACATTAAAATAATATTGTTTTTCTCAAAAATGATTTGTGTCTTTAATAAAATCTCAACTTTGGTAATGCGGAACATTCGGTAACATGAAAATAAAAATGTCCTAATTCTAAATAAAATTTATTGAAATTGTTTATGTTTTGGCATTTCATGTCGCATGGGTATGTACCAATCTGTGATTTTTTTGCTATCATCCGAATAATGTAGTTCAATTTCTTCCAATGTTCGATTTTCCGTCTCTGGCATAATATTAAACATTAAAATTAGGCCAATCGTAGCGCAAACACAATAAAATAATGCAATGCCAGGCATTGACAATGATGTTTCTAAATTATAATACATTTTTGTTGATGCAAAGCCCATGATATAATTTATTGCTGCTGCAATACCGGCTGCCAAGCCCCGTGATCTATTTGAAAAAAAAAAAACGATAAATTAGAAAAACAAAAGAGAAAAAAATTCAATAAATAGTCAAAAAGTCATAATTACCTGAAGGAAAATATTTCGGATAGCATTTGCCATGGCATCATAAGAATGCCACAATATGAACAAAAACTCCATAAGATGAGAAAATATGTTGGAATGTATGCAAGAGCTTCATTTTCCAAATAGTTTGTATCATTTGTTTTATCAAATGACGTATAACCTTTTGGCAAATAAATAAAACCATAAATTGAAATAACAAATGATGAGATGCAAACGCCAAATAAAACGCTTAAATAAATGCGTCGTTTTCCGAGAAATCGTACCAAACACATGAATGTGATGGTTGCGAAAATGTTTAAAAAACTTAAAATGGCCGTTGTTACATGTGGCTTATTGGGTGCAATTGGACTTTTGTATGCATCGAATATCTGAACTAAATATGGTGTCATTGCAAATGTTCCGGAAAATTGAAGAATTACAAAAAATGCAACTACGATAATGAATGGTTTTAATGTTCGTTTTTTTCGAAATTCGGCAAATTTTTCAATTAAATTTGGCGGCGGATGTGAACATTCAACATGCTGTTCGATGCAATTGTCACATGATTTTGCATGTTCACTGTACTTTTTTAACCTTTCAAGCTCATCAGCAACTAAATCTTTTGAGACCCAACCTCGTAACCAGCATAATGATTTTTCTGCACGTTCGTGATATCCTTTTGAAAGCAACCAATGAGGCGTTTCTGGCACCTGACGAAAAAAAGTGTTTTTTACTACAATTGTATTTATCTATTGCAATAGATATCAATCTAAATGAAATAAATAGAAACTTTAAATATTTATAATTAAAATGAATAAAAACTTACAAAAAACAGAAGAATCAGTGTTATTATCGGTACAAACATACAAATTAAACCGATCTTTCGCCATGGCAAAAAAGCATTCAGCAAATAAACCGTAGATACGCCAAATGATGTTCCCAAATTTGTGTACGATATTAAAACACCTCGAATTGAAGGTTCACTTTTAACGAAATCAAATGAAAAAGAAAAGAAAAACAATTCAACTATAATTATAGTTGTTATACAACAATAAATTGTTTAACAATTTCAAACGATTTGACATTTGGACTTCCTTATCACTATTTAACACCCATAAATATGCAATAAAAAGCATTCTATTAACTTGACATTTCATTTAGCGATTAAAAACAATCGAAGCATGACATTTTACTGTGATTTTCAATAATTTAAACTTATCGTCAAACTTACCATATCTCTCCAACGTATGTCATAATTGGTGCTTCCATTAAACCAATAGCAAAGCCCAACAGTGAATTTGCAATGAAAATTTCCGCAACACTTCCCGCATTGTACATCATAAACCATGCTATTGCATATGGAATGGTCACGATCATCATTGCACGTCTTCGGCCCAAGTAATCTGCAGATATTTTTATGTTTTTTTTTTTTTGGTTAGTTAAAATTTTCAATGGAAGCAAAATTGAGAGAATATGAAAAGTTTGGAAATGAAAGAATATGGAAGAAATAATGAGAAAAAATGAGAAGAATTAGAAAATGTTAAAAGCGGTGATTAATGAAACTCAATGGAATGAGAAGAAGAACAAAAAATAAACATAATTTAATACCTGTGACAACGGCTGATAGAAGACTTCCGATAGGTTCAAAAATGAACAAAACACTTCCTAAAATATTCATAAACATTTGGTTATTAATTTGGAAATTGCCAAAAAAAATTCCAATTTGGAATTTACCAAAAAAAAAAAAAAAAAAAAAAAAAAACAAAAATGTGTCATACCCAGCCAGGATGATACATAACCAGGCATAATAATTGTTTCGCCAACATTGTGTTCGTTGGGTTTTCCACTTGTAGCAGCAATCACAACACCAGAAAATGAAATACAAAGTCCAAACTCGAATACAAGAAAGACTTTTACGGTTGTTGCTAAGAGCTGCAACAATTCAATTGAAATATTTATTGAAAATATTTTCTATTCGAAATGAAAGTATTTTTTTCTCAAGAAATGGAATGTTTTGATTTTTTTTTTTCATTAAATGTAGTGTATTTTTTGTTCGTTTTGTCACTTTAATAATAAATTTTTTTTTCAGTTGTTATCACGACTTTCTTATGATGACTAATATTGGTTTCTAATAAATGGATGAAATTTGTTGGTAAATACAATCGTCTAGTACCAATACCAACAAATAAAAATCTAGTAAAAATATAATCAATAATCTTAATTGGATTAGTCTTCAAATTATAATTAGTAAAATTGGTTGTCGTACCTGTGAAAATATGCGCCTAAAACCGTATGGGTTTTTTGGTTCATTTTTCAATTGAAATGTATCACTTTGGAATGTCATTGCGATGAATGTGATAAGTCTTAATTAGTCGAATTTAATAAGTTTTTTTTTTTTATTAAATTGAATTAATCACTAATGCACTAATTCTAACTAAAAGATCCAATTTTTGAAAAATTGAAAATCAAAAAAAAAAAAAAAAAAAAAAAAAAATCAATCAAAAATGTTTAGAAAAAAGAGTCAGTCAACTGTTCATTAAGTATTGAAACTTTTTCTTGTTTTGTATTGAAACTTTAACTTGAGCACAAATTTTAAATTAAATGAATGAATGCATTTTTGTTTTGTTGTCAAATGTCGATGAGCTGCCGAAACAACAGTCACAGCTGACACTTAAATACTGACACAATAGTGTGTTGATCAATTTGCATGGCTTTCACATTGTGCGCCTTCCGTGTGAACTGATTATCAATATAGAGATTATTCGATTATCTTCTTAGACAATTGCGTTTCAAAATGATAAGGCCCACACAAAAAAAAAAATAGACAAACACACTTACAGAAGCTATATAAAAATCGTTGCGTAGCGATTTCCGTATAATTTCTTGCGGCATTATATAGAATGTGTACAATGAGCGACAATATCATTCATTCTCTCTCACACAACAGTGAACAGTTGCAACGCACAAGCAGTTAAGATGATAAATGGTTCCAAATCAATCGCATATCAATATGTATTGGTCATTTGGAGTAGTAGTGCAATACGATTGATGAATGTTGTGTGAGAGAGAATGAGCGGTATTGTCGCATTTATTGTGTACAATACACATTCTATATAATTCCGCCAAAAATTATACAGAAATCGCTTCGTAACTATTTTTATATAGCTTCTGTATTAGTGTTTGTATATTTTTCTTCTGTGTGCCGCAAAACAAAATCAAAATGGAAAAAACATAAAAATTCTATTGAATGAACGAATGTATATTAATTGAAATGTGTTATCTGTTCATGTTTCGAATACAAATAAATCGGCTTGGTACTTTGTAATCAATATCAATGAAGCATTTTAATTGTTTTTTTTTTTTTAATTCGTTTTACACTTTTAATTAGTACACGTGATTTCATTGAAACACAGTCAAGTGCCATGTGAAAGTGCATAAAGTAACTCAAGTATCAATTTGTCAATTTAGCAATATTCATTTAATTGAAATTACAATTTTTTTACTTTGTTCACATAGAAACACTATGTACACATTCGTCTCAATCAATGAACAATTCTAAAAATACGAGGGTAACTATTTAAGTTTCGGCTGTAGCAAAATAAAACACATAAATTTATTATTGAAAATGGCTTTATTGATTTTCAAAATATTCCCCATGGTGATCAATACACTTTTGCATGCGTTCGAACCATTTGTTATAACAGTTTTCCCATTTGGCGGGAAATACCTACAAAACCTGGTTTTTGAATGCTTCAACCGCTTCTTCAGCCGATAAAAATCGTTGTCCACGCAGTTTATCCTTGATGTAAGGGAACAAAAAGAAATCATTGGGTGCTAAATCAGGACTGTACGGCGGATGAGACATCAATTCGATGTTTTCAGTGGTCAAAAACTCATTCGTTTGACGACATGTGTGAGAGCTCGCATTGTCATGAATCATGAAGAATGATTCGACGGCGCTTATTTGTTTTTCTTGTTTCACTGAACACTTCTGGCAAATAAATGATCGTGTACCACTCAGAATTAACCGTTCTACGTTGCTCAAGTGCCATTGTTGCCACATGATCAGTTTTTCCGAAAAAACAAGCCACCATTTGCTTAGCTGTGCTTCGTGCGCGAACAACTTTTGTTGGATTTGCTTCACTTTGAAAGACCCATACAGTCGACTGCTGTTTACTTTCTGGCTCATACGCATAGATCCATAATTCGTCACCTGTCACGATTTTATACACGCCTTTTAAGCTTCCGCGTTTGTATCTCTTGGGCATCTAATTGCACCAATCGACACGAGCCTTTTTCTGAGCTATCGTCAAATTATGGGGGATCCAACGAGAACAAATCTTTCTCACAGTTAAATGTTCATGCAAGATCTTATATACGCTGGTGAAACAAATGCCCAGGGTTGCCTCAATTTCACAGTATGTCACATGACGATCTTGCATAATCAGTTCTCGCACAGCATCGATGGTTTCTAGCACAACAGCTGATTTTGGTCGACCTTCACGAAATTCGTCGGTAAGTGAACGACGACCGAAATTAAATTCTCTATACCAGCGGAACACAGTCGTATTGGATGGTGCTTCAACACCAAAATTTAGTTGATTAATACACTTTTGTTGTCATAATCCACATAGAAAATCATAATAAATCATGGCACGAACATTTTCGCGTGTCAATTCCATTTTTTTTTCACCGAGCTCAATTTTTCACTTCACTGTAAAGAACACAAATGACGCTCATTTGATAAAACGTTTTGAAGATCGTTACCATCAAGAATCTCAAACTTTACCATGGAAACATCAGATTTCATCGGGAAACACTCAGTGTTTCCACAGCCGAAACTTAAATAGTTACCTAAGTAGTAAGAAAAACAACGTAATTGAATGACCTTTGTTAATTTAATTTCTGTTATGTATTAACAGAATTTATTGTATACACAACAATTTCAATGTTTACAAATCAGTTTATTTGGGTGTTCATAAAAAGATAAAAAGAGATTATTTCATTGATTTATGTAGGCATTATGAAGGAAACGTTTATTATTACAGCCATTTTGGGCCTTATCATTCCCGTTTCCCAATCTCTTGTAATTTATAACTGCTTATATCACCCAGTTGAATTTGTTGAACATTTATTTGCTCTTTCGCAAATGCTTTGGAAATGTTTCGATTTGTGATTTTCTTTGTATTATCCGAAAAATGCATTTCAATATCTTCCAATGAACGATCCTCCGTTTCTGGCATAATGTTGTACATAACAATGAAACCAATTACAGCTATTAAACAATTGAACAATGAAATGCCTGGCAACGTTAATGACCTCTCGAGATCGAGATATGTTTTTGTGCTGATAAAACTGAGCAGATAATCTAATGCAGCTGATAGGCCTGCTGCGGTACCTCGAACTCTGTTCGCAAAAAAAACAACAACAAATTTCAAACAATTTTTACATATTTTCACTTTTTTTTTTTTTTTTTTTTCGATTGAAAAAAATCGCTCAAGCGATTTACTCACTTGAATGGATAGACTTCTGAGAGCATTTGCCATGGAACTGAATTGATGCCACAATACGAACAAAAATTCCATAAAATAATGCAAACAAATGGAATATAGGGAAGTCTCTTATCTGTCATTGAATGAATTTTAGAAAGGTCAGAACTGTAACCGGCCGGTAGAAAAATAAAACCGTAAACAGATATAGTGGCTGAACACAAAATAACAATGGCCAACATTGGTAAATAAAGTTTTCGTTTGCCGGTAAATCGAATCAAGCATAAAAATGTAATGTTTGCTAAATTATTAACAGCGCTAACAACGGTCATTGCATGATGCGGTTGAAGGGGACTGTCATACGCATTGAAAATCTGTGCAATGTATGGACTCATGCCCGTTATACCAGTAAATTCAGCAATTATAAATAATGATATGACGATTGTAAGCGGTTTTAATGTCTTTTTACGTTTTAGCTCTTTGAATTTTTCAAACATTGTTGGCAACCGATGCGTACAATTTTGATCCGTTTTTATGCACACATTACATGATTTTGAATGTTGACTGTAACGTTGAAGCGCTTTAAATTCATCAGCAACACACTCTTTTGGCGCCCAACCACGCAACCAACATAGCGCTTTTTCCGCATCACACGTTCGATGCTTTGATAATAGCCAAAGCGGCGTTTCTGGTATCTAAAAGCAAGATATGCAAGGAAAATAAGTTGGAAAAATTAAAAAACAAAAAAAAAAAAAAAAAAAAAAAAAAATGTAAACATTGGTAGAAAATATTTTTGAATGATCTTGATGCCGTTCACTTACAAAACAAAGTGCAACCACCGTTACTATCGGCATAAACATGCATACAAAACCAACCATTCGCCATGGCATCAATGAATTCAATACAGTCACAAACAGCATACCAAATGTGCCGCATACATTTGTGTAGGCAATCATAACTCCACGGTATGACGGTTCGCTGAAAAGTCAGGGATTTTGTTTCTTTCTTTCTTTTTTTCTTTCTTTCTCTTTCTCTCTCTCTCTCTCTCTCTCTCTCTCTCTCTTTCTCTTCAAAGTGATTTATCCAATTTTAAAAGCACTCACCATATTTCACCGATGTATGTAATGATCGGAGATTCCATCAAACCTACACCCAAACCGAAGAGAATATTTGCCAAGAAAATGTGCCAAACACTGCTTGCGTTGTACATTAGAAACCAACCAATCACTAAAGGAATATTGACAATCATCATCGCTTGTTTTCGACCCAACGGATCTGATCCATTATTATATTCATTTCAATTGGAATCAAATTGCAATGAATGTTGGATTTCCAAAATGTTTCCAAGCAAAAAGACGAAGCGAAAAAGAACAAAAAATTTTCAATTTTGACGAAAATTGATTAAAAATGAATTGATTGATGAAATGATTTCCTTCTTTTTTTTTAGGAATGAAAAACTGCATTTGAAAAAAAACAAAGTTTGAAATTGTTTAGTTTGAATTTTATGACATTTGTGAAAGCTTTGAGCAAATTTTTGACATTTTTTCACAAAATCGATTTAAATATGAATGAATAAATGGAAACAAAAGACAGCTTTTGAAGAAATACATGAATTAAAACTTTAAATTTGAATTGAAAAAAAAAAACTTCAAAATTTGCAAAAAGATATGAAAAAATCACTTAAGACTGTAGTTTCATTACGAGTGAGTTATAAAAAAGTGAAGAAAAATACTCAAAAATGTCACAAAATATCACTCATTCCACTCACCTGTGATTAGGGCTGATAAAACGCTTCCAAGTGGTTCACAGACATAAGCGATACTTCCTGCGATATAAAATACAAGCAAATGATTTGAATTTAGTATTTAATTTCAAATCGAATATTTAAATATTATTTTATTATAATTATTCAATGGATAAAAATGGTCTTGTAATTTCATAGAAATACTTTCAAACATGTTCATTATGATTAATGAATTCATTACCGAGCCAAGACGATTCATCTTGTGTGAGTGATAGGGTTTCATTGAGATTATGTTCATTTTTGAGTCCAGTGAGTGCTGCAATAATGATGCCGGGATATGAAACACACATGCCCATATCGAAGAGGAGTAAATTTTTGACGCTGGTTGCCAATAGCTTGAATAAAATCCAAAATAATATTCAAGAAATTTCCTTTTTTTTTTTTTCAATTGATATGTTCAAACACACAAAAATCCGCAATTCACACATAGCATTTAATAATTTATTCACAATTTCAATCAAAAAGACAATGGAAACAACAATTTTATCACTCATGCTTCATTCATAACAGACATTCACCTTTTTTTTTTTATTAAATCATTAACCAAAATTAGAGGGAAAAATTGAAAAAAAAAAAGTGCAAAACCTGTGAAAAAAATCGTCGAAATGTATTGATTTTTGCATCATTTGCAATTGCTTCACTGTTTGGATCCATACCGATGTGCACTGCGTCAAAGTTAAAACTCAAACCTCAATTACTTTTCAACGTTAACAATGTAAATGTGTTATTTTTATGACAAAGTTTGTTCTTTTATTATTTATTTGCTTTGGATTTCGAACATGCAATTATTATTTAAATACGAATATTTGTCTCTATATGGTAATCAGCATGTTTGTTACTGTATCAATACTTTAACTGTACAGTTGATTGTTATAATTCAAAGTAAATTACGTTTCATTATGTCTTTATTTCAAATGATAAGCAGGTGAAACACACTCACAAATATAGAAGTCACACTTGATAATCACAACAAATTTAAACGTGAATTTTCATTGAGTGAATCAATCTTTCGATTTATATTTTGTTCAAATGTCGTACACCCAGTTGAATTTTATGAATATTTTGAAACAGCAAATTGTTATCTTGAGAATGATCTACAAAAGTGATAAAAAAACTGAATGTTTATGGTTGTAATTTTCGAAAAAAAAGATAATTTTCAAAAAAATGGTGGAAAAAAAGATTTTTTTGGCATATTTTTACAGCTCAATTCAAATTGTACTTAAATGTTCAATTGTGATACATAAAATTCATTCTTTCAAAAGTTGAACAGTTTTTTTTTTTTTCCCTTACTTTTTCACTTGAAATGTAACACACTATCCAATGAAATAAGCTATAACTGTCGATTTATTCAAAGAATAATAAAACAACGGTTTAATGAACATCCCTCCCGGGTTTGCCGTTGTCAGAGCCTTTGCGTTCCATTGTTCACTGAAATTTAAATTAAGAATTTTTTGTAAAGAGAAATTACCTTTTTCAAATAAAAAGACAAATTTCTTCATGAATGTCACCATGGGTCAATATTTATTCAAATTTATTTGGTCAATTTAACAATAAGAAATGTAATCAATTCTAGTCAATTCATTTGTTTTTATTAGTTTAACATTCTTTCATGTATTAGATATTTTATGCAATTCATTGTTCAATTTACTTTGTATTTCATTTAAACTTCATAATCATTTTGGATACGATTGCAAATATTGAAAAAGTTATATATTTTACTCATTTTTGAGGAAAGAGCTTTTCGCCGGAATGATGGACTCGAAAATTATTCCGCAGATTCGTATTAACACAAAGAAAAATATTATAGAGATAGCACTGATATTGATGACAACGGCAGATTTTTTCGTGTTCATTTTTATCGTTTTCATTTGAAAATCCTCGTCAATATTTCGAACATTTGAATGGAAAATGATCACGATGCGTGACCAAATGTCAATTACTATGAACATTTTTAATTGAATTTTCTTTGACACATTTCACATTGAAATGGTTTGTCGCCAGCATGTTTTACTTGTTTGTGCCACTTGACACCACTATTTTGGAAGTTCTTGTATTTACAGTAATAGCATAAAAAACGACGATAATGACATTGTTGCTCGTGAAATTGTTTGACATCTTTTTCAATAAATCGTTGTCCACAATTCATACAAGCGAAACCCAATTTACTGATGTGTTTACGCGAATGTATAATCAAACTACTTTGTTCATCAAATTCATGGAAACAAATCGTGCATACAAATGGCTTGTCTCTACTGTGGAGTTTCATGTGTTTCTTGAGATTATGTTTAAATCGCGTTGTTAATTTACACAGATTACATTTGAATTGACGAGCCTCACACTTTTCTTCATGGTCGATTTTTTCTGTTTCCAAATGAAAACTTTGACGACATTTCGAGCATCGAAAAGGGAATTTCCCACAGTGAATCTTCTGATGTCGCAATAAACTGGGTTTTTGTGAAAAATTCTTTTTACAAATATCGCATCGGAATGGTTTTTCGCCAGTGTGAATTCGAATGTGATTGATGAGATTACTTTTGTTCAATGCTAAATGGTTGCAAAAGTGACATTGATAATTCTTCAACTTCTTAATTCGTGGAATTTTCTTTTTGTTCTGTTTCGGCGATCCAATACGTTTCTTTCCATTTTCAGTTGGTTTGCGACTGTTTTGAGTCATTTGTTGATCATTCGATTCACTTCTGTCTTCATTTGCATTCATTGGCAAATTTTCATCGTTTTCCGGATTCTTTTTCTTCTTTTCGATTTGATATTCTTCCTTTACACATTCTATGTCTGACTTAAAACTCACTTGACTGTCCGTTTCACTATCTGATTTGTCATCGTAATTTTCATTATTCACTTCATGAAATCTGGAACCAATTTTGATTTCAATTCCATCTTTGACATCGGTTTCTTGCTTGATTTCGATGTCTGAAGCTTTCGATTTATATTTGACATGACTATCTGATGTTCCTTCAACTGGATCTGAATTCATTTTCGGGTCAATGTTTCTACGGTAAAAGAAGATCAACAAAAGAATGCATGATTGCTTTTGAGAGATTGAATATGGAAAGATTTCTTCATCGTTCTAAATGAAAATAAAACTTATTTTTTGAGAATTGAAATTCAAAAGTCCATCTAAACATTACTTGAATGAATATGTCTGAAAGTTTATAGAAGTTTTTGATTTCAATTTGCATGAATATTTTCACCATGGTAATGAAATAAGGTGCACGTAGTGCCTACTACGCGTCCATTTATACCATTGAAGACACATATTTATGCTATTGAGAGCACATCCGGGCGCATAGTAGGCACTACGTACACTTCATTTCATCGCCTTGATTTGTACCAGTCGATTTCAGTTGTGTACACAGTATCCAATGGCAATAATAAGTATTGTGTGCTGCACGAGCCCATTTTGTGACGTCATTCTACGTCAATGGACAATAAACGAATGAATAAAAATGCCAATGCTGATGAAGAAAAATACAATATTTCAAGAATTCCACAATTTTCTCTTGCTTACCAATATTAAATTAAAAAAAAAAAAAAAAAAAAAAAAACACACATATTTGATCAATTGTAATATTCAGAGAAAAAAAATTGAATTTGGTTCGCAAAACTCTAGCAAAGACGAAAAATTCGATCTTTCATGTGGAAAATATGCTCTATTCATTCAGTAAATTATCAAATTTATTTTTAATATTCGAAATTTTAATTTAAAAAATCAGAAAATAGATTAAACTCTTACTTTTGCTCAAATTCACACCAAAATGTGTTGTGTGTGTTGCGTCTAAATTTTCAGCACGTTTGCTTCTTTATGACACTTTGGTAGAGACAAATATTTTAAAATGCATTGAAATTATGTGAAGCACATGGAATGCCGGTTGAACGGTTAATGTATGCGAAACAATCTCAATGGCGAACACACTAGCAGAATGAATACAATACAGTGAACGAGAGTCAAAACAGCATCATCGTGCAAAAGCAAATGGACTACTTTGGACCAATGCAAACAGCGAGAAATCACGTCACTCACCAATTGATACCGTTGTAAATTGTTGTAGAATGTAAAGCAAATCCATTTAAAATTTGCTATCTGAACGAGAAATACATACAAAACGCATTGTTTTTGGAATTTTTTCACGCACACAAGAAAAACTGAGTATTTTTATGATTTTCTACATTTTTTACACTCTTTTTTCTACAAGTTCGAATCAATCAAATTGAAATAAATGGAAATAATGTAAAATTTATCAAATTTATATGCATTTTTTTAAGAAAAACCTAATTGAAATTCAAAAATGATTGTCAAATAGATTTTCAATTGTGTGTTTCGGTTACAAAACATGCATTTCTGTAGAATTCAAGTTTATTGGATATATTTGAATGAAAATAATTTAAAATAAATAAAAAAAAAATCGATTTTTTCTGTTCAAATTGAAGGGCTCAGAATGAGAAAAAAAAAAATGTATGAGATGTTTTAGTAAAACAATTGTGTACAAAATGTATACAAGAGAATGTTGAGGGTAAAAAACAAATACATGTTTATTGCGAGTAAAAATCTAACAACTCTACTCATTTCTTTTTCGCTCACAATAAAATTGTATTTGTTTATAATTCCAAACATAATTTCTACTCATTCAACGATCGTGCGGACCATATATTTCATTATGGAGGGAGACCAGTGAGTTGAATTAAACTCAAATATGTTTTCGTTTGAAAAAATGTGCAAGAAACACTATTCTATGAATGTTTGGCATGATAAACAAATACAATTTTATTGTGAGCAAAAAAGAAATAAGTAACATTTTTTTTTCTTATTCTGAGCCCTTCAATTGGTATAATTTCAAATTTAATTTTACAATTTCTACTTGTGTTTTTCATCTAATGAACAAAGAATCCAAAGAATTATTTTAATGTTTGAAATTAGTTTCGCGCCAAAAATTCATTTTCGTTCTGGGTCAATATAAAAATAATAGGTGTTACCAATGTAAGACGTACTTTTCCGCACTGGTGTTCAAAACATTTTTTTTTTTTCGTTTTACATTTTATCTTTGTTCTTCATTTTTTAAAAAAAATTCGAATCGACAATTCTGCATCATCAGATTTTTTTTTTTTTTTTTTTTGGGGCTCGTTGGGAATGAGCTATCGTGTTAACAAATTTTGCGTAGAACGTACAACGTGGAACAAACTCACAATACCCCCTTCTAAAAACATCAAATTCGTGTTCTATGATATTCACAACGTGAAGAAAACATGTTTTTGAGGTTTATTGAAATGTTGACCAATTTCAATACTTTTACGCACACACAATTCTGTGTGCGGAAAAGTAAAATGAATAAAGTGCGTATGACATTATGAATTGAACTTCCTTCGATAAAACTAATCATTTTGATACGTTTTAATGTAAATGGAAATTTAACATATTTTTTTCGATAAAAAAATGTAACATTTTGAATGCAATTGTATTGAAATTATTGTAAAATAATTAATTATCTCAATATTTTTTGAATCATTCACACAGTATTGTCAAAGTAAAAATGAATTCAGATTCCGGTGAAGGAACATCAGGATACACACAAGCAAATATTTGAATAAATGTCAAAGTGTTTATTCCAAGAAGGGAATAAGAAATGAAACACTCCATAATAGATTGCTTTATTCTATGTATTGGTTTATTTCATTATGGAGTATACTTTAGACTTTAGATTTAGACAGAACACTAGCGAGAAACCATGCGATTTTTGTCAAAAGGATTTTTCACAATAATCCAATTTATTGTGACATCAGAAGAACCACTGTGAGAAATTCCCTTTTCGATGCTCAAAATGTCGTCAAGGTTTTCATTTGCAAACAGAATAAATCGACCATGAAGAAAAGTGTGAGTATCGTCCACTCGAATGTTATTTGTGCAAATTGACAGTTCCATAGAAACGTTATGTCAACCGTCACATGCGAATCCACAGTGAAGATAAGCCATTCGAATGCACGATTTGTTACGATGCATTTGTTGAAAAATGCGAATTGAATGAACATTCGCGTAAGCACATCAATGAATTGTCTTTCTGTTATGTGAATTGTGGACAACGATTTGCTGAAGAAAATGTGAAACAATCTAACGAGCAATGATGTCAGCATCGTCGTTTCGAATGCTATCTCTGTGAATACAAGAACTTCCAAAATAGTGGTGTTAAGTGTCACATTCAAGCAAAACATGCTGGCAACAAATCATTTCAATGTGAAATTTGTCAAAGGAAATTCAATCGAAAAGTTCATCGTGATGAACATTTGGTCACGCATCGTGATCGTTTTCCATTCAAATATTCGAAATGTTGGCGAGGATTTTCAAATGAAAACGATAAAAATAAACACAAACAAATTTGCCGTTTCCGTCAATATCAGTGTTATCTCTGCAACATTTACTTCCGAAACAGAAAAGATCTTCATTTACACAATCGTGTTCATCATACCGGTGAAAAGCCCTTTCAATGCCAATGGTGTGACAAACACTTTCGATTCAAATCGGTTGTTAATGTTCACGTGCATCGCATTCATAATTACAAAAAATGACAACCACTACCACGCGCAGAATCACATCTTCCGATATGGTGACCTTTGATCACTTTGTGACACATTTTCTTTAACATTTTCCTTCTTTTCAATACATCACTACGACTTGAAGTCATCAAACTGGAACAAAGCTGAAACATCAAATGGACAATTTATTTCTCTCATAAAGACAAAGAATGTTTTATTTTGAATTTTTCAATAATTTCTTTTCACTAAATAACTTAAAACTATATACATTCATTGTACTCATTGATTGTACCGAACACAAATTCTAATAAAAAAAGAAAAAAAAAAACAAAAAAACAAAAAACGAAATGAAAAATAAAAATTTGTATAAACAGTTTCGATGGAAACAATTTAACAGCGACTTTGTTATTTGTCGCATTGAAATCTATATCTCTCATATATATCTAAATATTTTGTAAAATCTGATAATTTTTCATTAATTTTCACTCATGAAATGCTTGATTATCACAGCCATTCTCACAGTTTTTCCTGTTGAGTTCATTCATGCCAATTGCTGAAGCAGTTCTAGTGGGTGTTTGACTGTCTTTTTCCCATCCATTTGGTTTAAAATCTTGCTTGTGAATCTTTCGATCGGTAATTTTTTTGGTGCCATCAGAGAAATGCATTTCAATATCTTCCAATGTTCGATTTTCCGTTTCTGGTAAAATTTTATACATCAATATGATTCCAATGGCAATGACAATACAATTAAACAAAGCAACTCCAGGCATTGATAATGTCGTTTCTAAACTGTAAAATGTTTTTGCACTTATAAAACTTAGCACATAGCTTAGGGCAGCTGTTAATCCGGTTGCTGTTCCACGTGTTCTAAAAAAATGCACAAAAATTAAATTCAAAATTTTCTCTTTGCAATTATTTCATTTAAATGACTTAGTTCGAGTGACTTACTTGTATGGAAAAACTTCTGAAATCATTTGCCATGGCATGGCATTTATACCGCAAAATGTGCAAAAACTCGTTAAAATAATGCAAATGAACGGAATATAACCGAAATCTTTGTTTTCCAATGGGAAATTTGGTGATAAATCTGGATATGAACTATAACCGCTTGGCAAAACAAGAAAACCATACGCACAAATTGTTGATGCACTCAAAAATAATATCGTCATCATTGTCAAATAGAGATATCTTTTACCCGTAAAACGAATCAAACATAAAAATGAAATATTTCCCAAATTATTGACATAGGATAGCACAGCTGCTGCCTGATCGGGTTCCATTGGCACATTGTATGCTTTTAATATTTGTACAATGTATGATGACATGGCAAATGTTCCACAAAATGCTGAAATTACAAACAATGCCATCACTATAATGAATGGACGACGCGTTTGTTTTCGTTTCAATTCTTTTAACTTTTCACAAAATGTTGGCAATGGATGTGTACATGGTTGATCTTTTTTAATGCACAAATCACATGATTTGTAACGTTGACTATATCGTTGAAGTTCTTGAAATTCTTGGGCTACTTCAGCATTTGACACCCAACCACGTAACCAACACAAGGCACGCTGTGCATCAGCCGTTCGATCTTTTGATAATAACCACAATGGCGTCTCTGGCACCTGACAAAACGGAAACAGTTTGAACATTTATTTCTTTTGTTTTTTTTTTTTTTTTGGTTTGGTATTTTTCCAACTTTTGAACTTTTTCTTGGGACTTTGCATTTTTTTCAAGAGTTTGAAGGAAATTTTCCACATTTGAAGAGAAATTTCGCAAATTTGAAGGAAATTTCCGAAATTTGAATTCGGTAACAATTTTGATAATTCAAAAAAATTCAAAAGAAATTTAAAATATTATCGCCGAGTTCTTACTTTTTCAATTGCAAAATGTGCGAAAATCGTTTATTAAAACACTCACCAAACAAAGAGCGATGGTAGTAAAAATAGGTACAATCAAACAGACTAAACCGACAGTTCGCCATGGCATCAATGTATTCAACGTGGCAACAAGAATCATACCAAGTGACCAGCCAATGTGTGTGTATGCAATCATAACACCACGGAAAGTTGGTTCACAAATTTCACCAACATATGTAATGATTGGGCTTTCCATTAAACCAGCACCAAGTCCCAATAAAATACTCGCAATGAAAATTTGCAATGTACTTGACGCTGTGTACATTAAAAACCATGCGATCACAAGGGGAATATTAACAACCATCATTGCAGCTTTACGGCCCAATAAATCTGTGAAAAACCCAACAAAAATGTGTGTTAAAAAAACAATAAAAACAACTCATTCGGTTAAGATAGGATTATTTAATTATCGTTCATTATACATTTACAATATGCAAATAAAAAGCAATACAAACGTAATATCAAAACAAATTGCCTTACCAGTGATCAATGCCGATAGAATAGAGCCAACCGGTTCGGAAACGTAACCAATGCTCGCTATTGATTAAAATAACGAAACAGAAGAAAGAAGAAAATACATTTTAGTTGAGCAAAATTAAATTTTGATTTAAAAAAAAAAAAAAAATTTGATAAATTTATTTCGTCGCCGTTTCTAATTTATTCAATTCGCAAATCAATGTCATCAATTATTACCTAACCATGATGCTTCAACTGGTGTGAGAGATAGAGTTTCGTTCATGTTATGCTTGTTTGGGAATCCGGTTAAAGCAGCTATTATAATGAATGGAAATGCATGACACAGACCCATGTCAAATAATAACAGATTTTCGGCAGTTGTTGCAATGAACTAAAGGTCAAAAATTCAATCAAATTTTGTTATTTTTTAAATGAATATTCAATTTGGTGTTTTTTTTTTCTCATGCTCAAGATATAAACATAAATAAAAACATTCGCATAAATTTAAACTTCAATATAAACATAGACTGAACATTTTAAAAATATAAACAAAGTTCGCATGATGATGAAAACCATCAAAAAAAAAAAAAATTGATTTCTTCGTCCAAGAAAAAAAGCCTTTTTTTTTTCAAAATTAAACCACATTTTCGCGTTTTTTTTTTTTATTTCTGTGTTTTTCCAAACAAAATTCTCACCTGCGATAAAAATCGTCGGAATCTGTTAATCTTTTCCTGGCCATTGCTTTGCTTCTCACTTTTTATATTGATCGACATGTTTGCTGCACTAAATAATTCGAAGAAAAGAAAAATCAAAATTTCACTTCAAACTAGTTATTCATTCGTTCTTATTCTATTTTTTTTATAATTTCAACAATCATTCCGATTTTAATTGAATTTCAAAGTGTTTGTGTTCGATTGAAAAAAAAAAAAAAAAAACAAATTGTGTATCACACAATTGACAAATGAAAATCACACAATTGACAACACGGCATAGATTATAGGATGTTGCGTGATTGCTGAACGATTGAAGATGTGACAATGAATGCCGTCTTTGTTTGGTCACTTTTTTTCATTCGTTTCTTTTTTTTTTTTGTTTCAACAAATGATGTGTTATCAGTCTCCCTCCTAATGAATTTGCACGTTTATTACACATTTATCTTTCATAATGCTTTCTATTGCAAACGAATATTGCGCCCATGAAGCCATAAAATTAGACATCATTTTTTCCCATTTTGTCGTTGTCACATTTATAAGTAATTTGAAATTGTAATATAATCGTTATTGGGATTTATGATAATGCGCATTTCTTCACATAGAAAAAAAAGGCGGTTTTTGTACGGTGAATTTCGGTAAATTAGCTGTGTGCGGTGAACATTTCATTGATTTGTCATATTTAATCAAGGAGAATCATATAAGTTACAACAATCAGTGAAAAATACACCGCACAGCCATTGGTTCTGACCCACAGGTTTCCCTCTGACGCTCTAGGATCTTCGAATTAGTTCAAAATTATTCAAAATTGCAAGGGTTTTTTGAAAAAATTCAAAACAAATTTATACTATTGCAGTAGATGGATGGACTTCAAGGACCCGGGGCCCCTTTGGATTTTTGGTCGGAAATTTAATTCAAAGATCCCTGATCGCGATGGTATCAGTACCTATACCGTTTACAACTAAATTACTGCAAATCCCTCTAAATTACCCGGATTTTTTTTTTGTGTGTATGTGCTCAGTTGATTAGAATTTCAACAGCTTTGGAAGTGAAATAAAAAGATTCAGACAGATTAAAAACCTAAGAATGATAATTGGAGCAAAAATGAATGAGTGTTGTAAATCTGTCAAGTGATGGAAATTACAGAGCTAAAAATCTGAAATATAAAATAAATGATTGAAAGCACTGAGATGAGACGGTTGGAATGACGGAATATTGAATAGATCAGTCGATGATTTTAGGTGACAAATGAAAAATTTGTTAGGTTAATGATCGGTCGTACAGACTCTCAGTTTTTTTTTTTTTCACAAATTACTAAATAATGATCCCTCAAAATGATCATCACTGAATAATGGTCGCTTTGGCTAATTAGTAATCGATCAGATAGACTAATTTGCGCGAAAAAAAGCTGAAAGTACGATTACGTTGAAAAATTGTCTAAAACAACCAAAAGTTCTCGAGCCAAATGAGAAATTTCGAGAAAATAATTGAAAAAATTCCGAAAAAATTGAAAAATAACGCGAAGAAAATTACTGCAAAACTGGCACATCATTCATCATTTGAATGATAATTGCGTTGAATGTTACATTATATCGAAAAATATTGTTTCAACGCAAAGAATTTTAATTTAATTATTATTTGAATTGCTTGTCGGTGCTCATCATTTTTCTTTTTTTTTTTTTAATGTCTGGTGATAAATTTCATTTGAGAATGTCGTCATTCTTTCACCATCTATTTTTAGCTGTCATTTCAAATAAATCACTTATTTTATTAGCGTTATTCAAACAATTGACAAAACATTGAACTTTTTGTCGCAATTTTTTACAAAATAAAAAAACAAATTCAATGATAACACATTTCATTTCATTTCACTGTGACAACGAGAGCAAAAAAAAAAAAACGTTTTTATGATCAAACAATTACCTGTCACGGTTCACGGATTAAATTCAACAATAGGCAGTTTTGTCAAATGTATTCGGTGAAAAGTGTTCTTTTACTTTTAAACGATAATTCTGTTCGTACAATCGAAATTTCTCCACTTTAAAAGTGAAAATTATTGTCAGAATCTTTTTGAAATTCGAATCTTTTTAGAATTTTCTTTAAAATCAATTTTTTAATAAATTTTCTTGTTAAAAAAAAAAAAATCCGAAATTCCTCTTTTCATTCAAACAAACATTCTTTGAAAAATTGCTCTCTCTCTCTCACTCTCTCTATACACGCACTCAAAATCTCTCTATATTTCTGTTGAATCTTTATGACTTTGATTTCAAAACTGTTTGCCAATGTTGTTTCGGTTTCGATCGCGATCAAATGGAAACGTTTGGCGGTTTGTGTGTGCGCTCTCGTTTGAGTGGCAATAACGTGCGTATCGTTGAAGGCACACTGCAAAACTAAATGTATAACATTGTTTAAAACAAAACAAAAAACATATGAAATCGATCGGTGTTGTGCGGTTCGCAAATATTTTCCACTCAATTTAATTGTATAGATCTATTTTGAATTGAAATGAAACGGTCACTGATTTAAATAATAAAAACCACTTTGTGTGATGAAAATTATTTATTGATCATTAAGTGGTTCAATAAGATGAAATACGTTTTTTTATTCATCTTTATTTAACCCCGGCAGTTTACAATGAAAAAGAAAAAATACTTTTTGGATTCCAGTTTTATTTTTGCATGCATTGCAGCATGACGATTAATTTTTCGTTGTGATTGACGTCAAACCAGATGGTACCATAAAGTGGATTTTTGTTTGAACAAAAAAAAAAAAAAAAAAAAAATCGAAAAACAAATATTTATTATTGCGTAAAAATTCATAATGTAAAATTATGTACACAAAATGGTAAACACAAGTGAAAAACAATCAGAAAAAAAAAAACTGCTTAAAATGTAAGGATAAAAAAATGGCAACGATGTTTGGATGGGTTAATGACGATGTAATAAATAAAACGCCATTAACAAGCTCAATGAATATGCATGACAGACCAATCGACGAGACGTCAATTCACCATGCACTTGACACTAAAACCATATCCATAATAATCGTTCACACAAATTGCCACATTTCGATCTTTCTCTCTCTCTCTCTCTCTCTCTCTCTCTCTCTTTCCCTTTTTCACTCAGACATCAAACAAATACTTTTATTCGACACCAATGCAATTAAACCGTTTATCACAAAACAAAAACAGAAAATATTCCAAATGAAAATAAAAAAAAAAAAGACGAAAACGAAATAACTGCGATATATCAACCAAATGATTGAATAATAATAAATGTATAATTAGCGAATGATATATTTGTGAATAGTTTGTGCCACTGTGTGTTTTTTTTTTTTTTATTTTATTTAAGGAAATGAGAATGAGAGGTGAAGATATGCAGAGATAGAGAGAGAGAGAGAGAGAGAGAGAGAGAGAGAAAGAAGGAGAGAATTAGAGGGAGATAGAGAGTGGACGATAGAGAGAGCGAGACAGCGAAGCAAAAGGGGGGAGGTCAGAGAGAAAAATACTGAGAGAGCACCCAAAACCAAGAATGAGATAGAACAAAAATATTGAGAATTCCAGGGGGTATGATGAGGAGAACAGGGAGAATCTCCGATCTCGAAAAAAAGGACTTAAATTTTTCAATTCAAAAACCTGTCCTGATTGGGTGTGCTCTACTATCCTGGGGTAGGCTTTGGGTTACAAACCGAAACCCCCTCCCCCCATGCGCACGTCTGGAACAAAAAAGAATTGAGGGACCAAAAATAAGAGTAAGCGAGAGAGAGTGCATTTCTTAGCAATAAAACACAGTTAACCATACAGTTGATTAAAACCGGTTCATTGAATCGCGGTCGACTGAAATAATTTTCGTTGCCACTAATGAGCGTTCAAAACGCTGTTTGTGCAAAAATCAACTGAACAACTGAAATTTTATTGAAATCGAAAGGAGACTCAAAATAGGAAGTGAGTCAAATGCTGTCAATAAACATGAACACTGTAATAATCTTCAATGTAATTAATTCCATTTTAATTTCCAATTAGAAACTAAATGAGGCACATTTTTTTTCTCTCAATTGCCATTTTGATTATACAAAGCCATATTGTTCATTCACCTTTGATTAAACAATCATTTCCACTGTGCTCTGAGTTAATTGTGTTTTGTGATTGTATATGTCGCGAGAAGATGGAGATGAAAACAAAAACAAATACTCAACGAAGGTCACTCGTACCGTTCAAAAGCCGTTTATTACGTGTTTGTCATTATGTAGCAATTAAGTTTTACTCTACTTTAAATTTATCACAGCTAATTCTATAATATAAAGCGTGTTAATTTTATCGTTTTTTTTTTTTTTTTTATCTGAACATTCATTTAGCCTCGATAAATTATAATTTATCGTTCATAATTATGCGTAAATAATATTCGAATCCGAAATATGGGTACAAAAATTGGATTTTTAACGAGAATTTCAACATTTTTACTCTAAAAATGTTTAAAAAAAACTTATTAATTTTTACATTTTTCTTCTAAAACTGGAAAATTTCACAATTTTTCTTCTACGCTGCACCAAGAATTGTATAAATTAAAGTTTTGACGAACAAAATTTTTAGTTCAAATTGTTCAATTATTCGAAACATCACTGTGAATACTTTGTTTGAAACTAATTTGGGGGGGGGGGTATCAGATTAATATCTTTGAATTATCTCTTCAACAAATTGTTTGCCTCATTTAGCGATACCATTGCTGTAAGGCTTATGATTATGTAATTCATCATTTTTAAGCAATGAAATTGGCACTTCGTCAAAGTCATGATTTTTTTCATAATTATTTGGTTGTTGGTCGATGTGTGCTATGTGTCGTTCGGTGATTTTTTTCGAATTATCTGCAAAGTGTAATTCAATCTCTTCTAATGTTCGATTTTCGGTTTCGGGTAAAATTTTGTACATTAAAATTAAACCAAAAGCAATTATAATGCAATTAAATAAACAGCATCCAGGCATTGAAAGTGTTGTTTCAAGGTTGTAATACGATTTTGTGCTAATAAAACTTAGCACATAATTTAGGCTTGCGGTTATTCCGGTTGCTATTCCACGAGTTCTGGGGAATTGAATGAAAGAGAAAGGCAAAAAAAAAAAGAAAAAACTTGAAACTTTTTTACTGTTTTACGTTTTAACATAGAAAATTATCATTGAAAACAGACGTTTTAGGCATCAAAAAATAAATTTTAATTAAAAAAACACTTCGAAAATTCAAAAAAAAAAAAAAAAAAAATTCAAATTAACGAAAACTAGCGGAATTTCGGAAAAAAAAAAATTCACTTACTTGTAAGGAAATACTTCGGAGAGCATTTGCCATGGCATTATATTAACTCCACAGTATGAACAAAAGCTCCATAAAATGATGCTGACAAAGGGAATGTAACCGATTTGTTTGTTGTCCAGTGAATATGTTTGCGTTTGATTGAATGAATTGTAGCCGCTGGGTAAAATCATAAAACCGTATGCAGACACAATGGCCGAGCATAAAAATACAATTGTTAACATGGTTAAATAAAGTCGTCGTTTACCAGTGAATCGAATTAAAACTAAGAAAATTATATTTCCCATGTTATTTGCAAAACTTAAAAGGGCTGCAGCTTTGTCCGGTTGAATTGGACTATCGTACGCTTTGAAAATTTGCACAATAAATGTTGACATCGAAAATATGCCCGAAAATAATGCTATAAAAAATAGTGACATCACAATGTAAAATGGTTTCAACGTTTGCTTTCGTTTTAATTCTTTCAGCTTTTGCATTAATGTTGGCAATGGATGCGTGCATTTTTGATTTAATTTTAAACAGAAATTACACGATTTATATCGTTCACTGTATCGCTGCAGTGAATGCAATTCATCGGTAATCGATGCTTTTTCAACCCAACCACGAAGCCAACACAATGATTTCTCAGCGTCTGCCGTTCGATTTTTGGATAAAAGCCATAATGGTGTCTCTGGCACCTGTGGCAAATACAGATATTTTCTTTGTGAATGTTTTTTTTTTCTCTTTCATTTTGATTTAAAACATATTTAGCATTTTAAGAAGAACATTTCCTCAGAATTTTTAATTTTTTGAAAACAATTTTAATTTTTTCAAAAATTTGTAAATTTTTCTAAAAAAAATTCTCAATTTTTACATTTTCGAAAAATATGGAAATTTTTGGGGGGAAAAAATCGAAAAATCGGAAGTTCCAAGAAGTAAAAATTTTGTAGGATTTTTGAATTTCAAAAAAAAAAAAAAAACAAAAAACTCACAAAGCAAAGTGCGATCGCAGTAAGAATCGGTACAGCCATGCACACCAAACCAACAATTCGCCAAGGCATTAACGTATTCATCACCGAAACGAATAACATTCCAAGTGTCCAACCAACGTGCGTATAGGCAATCATTACTCCACGAAACGATGGCTCACTGCAAATGAATTAGGTGTTAATTTATGCCATTAATCATTAATTTGGTATTTCGATATGTTCATTTAGATAAGCTATTAGGCGTTAATTTTTTTAATATTGAGATTAATTGACACAAATTGAATTGGTATTTTTTGAGTTTTTTACAAGTTTCAAAATTCTTAAAATTTATGAAATGAGCTGTTGAAAGTGATGGTGTTCTTCTAATCAAAAGAAATATTGTTAATTAACAAAAACAATTAAAACAGTTAAAAACTAACCAAATCTCGGCGACATATGTTAGAACCGGCGACTCCATGAGACCAGCACCGAATCCAAGTAAAATGTTTGCCACGAAAATCTCCCAAACACTGCTTGCATTGTACATCATAAACCAAGCGATTACCAACGGAATGTTAACAATCATCATTGCGCTCTTGCGACCCAATGAATCTATTTGTGTGACAAAAGAGAGAGAGAGAGAGAGAGAGAGAGAGAGAGAGAGAGAGAGAGAGAGAGAGAGAGAGAGAGAAAGAGAGAGAAAAATACAAAATTGATATGAGATTTTGAATAAAATTCATTTTAGATTTTTAGTTAAATTACCTGTCATCAATGCTGAAAAAATGCTGCCAATTGGCTCTGAAACGTAACCGATACTCCCTACAATTGTTAAATGAAAGTTTTTTTTTTTTTAGAATCATTTTCGACTCTAAGAATGAAAGAGACAAGTGAAAATGATACTCTGATTGAGAGAAGAAAGAAAAAAAGATCATTTACCCAACCAGGAAGCTTCAACTGGTGACAAGGCTAGTGTTTCATTGAGATTGTGTCGATTCAAGACGCCTGAGAGAGCCGGTATGACAATGAATGGGAAAAAATTGCACAAACCCATATCGAACTGAAGCATATTCTCCACCGATGTTGCCACAAACTGTTTTGTTTTGTTTTGTTTTTTTTTTTTTTGTGATTTTGGAAAAAGAGATGGAAGGAAAACTATTTTAATTGGGAATTTGAAGTTATGCATTTTTCATGAGATAAATCACACAAAAATCGAATATTCTTGTGAAGAGACACATTCGAATGGAAATTTATGAAATTTTTCTATTCAAAATCAATTTTTCAAAATTTAATGAACAAATAAATTCCATTGCATTGCGTTAATTGCCGCTCTACATATAAACATTTTTTTATTAAAAATCTCTGTTTGCGAATGATATTCAAAGTGTTTCTGGTTTCGAAAAACCACAAATTGATTTATAGAATGCGGTTATATTTGAATTCTGTTGTTGAATTCTTCCGCGATGCAATTTTAAAATAAAGTGAGTAAATTTGCATTGATTTCATCTCAACGAGATGGTCTCATTATGATGCATATTGTAAATGATGCACTGACAATTGAAAATACGCAATTTCCTCGACAATTGACTTGTTGATTGATTCAAATAGCACTTGGCAGCATATCGTTTATGTCGGTTACATTGCCAAGTGCGATCGAGTGAACGACTTTATTTCTAGCTATTTCGCGAGAACTTGTTTTATATTTCGAATTACATTTTAAATATGAGAATTTTATCATATGATACTGAGAGGCGCGGTGGGAGGGAGATTTTATTCGTTTTGTTACATTCTAGCATCATTCAATCGCTCTTACTCTCATTTGTTTCCTCACTTTCTCTCACTCTCACTCTCATCCTCTCTCTCACTCTCACTCTCACTCTCATCCTCACTCTTTTTTTTCTCTCTCTCTCTCTCTCTCGTTTTACTTTCATTCTTTTTTGCCCCCATCATGAGCCCCCTTCCGCCATCAACCCCCAGGGGACAGTCTATGTTCCTCATCTTATTGTCTTTCTCTGGATTGTTTTCTTTCTGTCGTTTCTTTTATATTCCTCCCTTTTCCTCCCTTCATCAACCTTCATTCCTCATCTTTTTCTTCATCTTCTTCACCCTCCCTTCGTCTCTCTTCCTATTTTTCTTCTTCTTTTTTCTTTTTTCTTTCCTCATTTCGTTAAAATCTCAGATCAGATTACAGTAAATATTGCATGTGATATGAATTTTGTACTTGAAAACTTTAAATTATCCGCATGCGTCCAATTTACGTTGTCAACAGTTATAAAAATAAATTGTGTTATGATGTAATTTGCTCAGCATCATCTATCATCGCAAAATCATATTCGAAATGTATCTCAAATATCACAAAGAATTAGTTTCATTTTTATTAGAAATATTTCAAACTAAAAAATAATCTTCAACTTGAATTCGCACCTGTGACAAATATCGTCGGAATTGTTTGCCATCGTCTTTCATACTGTTTCTCCCACTACTCGAGTCGAACGACATTTTTGCAGAAAAAAAAAAAAAATAAATTCCTTTTCGCTTTGTTTGTAAATAAAATCAAAAATTTATCAATCGATAATTGATCCAACAGCACTTAAACACTTATTAATGTCAATTAAATATATCACCATCATCAATAAAATGCGCAATAACGATCATTGTGACATAATTCTTTCAGCATATTTTCAGCTCATTTATTGCACAGAAAAATTGATGGAAATTTAATTGATGAAAATCGAAAATTATGACACAATTTTTCGGTAATAAATTTCCAATTTAAATAAACTCAACGAACAATCTTATGCACAGCAAAATTTCAAATGACTAATTTAATGCAAAATATCTGTTGGCCTTATATACAGTCGATGCAGTTTGAATTCGGTCAAATTTTTGTGCAATCTATTTTTATCAATTAAAGAAAAATACTCGACAACCGAAGTGGATCACATGTGATTTAAATAAAGTACTTGAATAAGTTCATAATTTTAAGCATGGCAATTGCCTTGAGCTTGGCACTACGGAATAAGCTGTTCGGTTGCATTCGATACGAAACATTCAAAATTAAAATTGCACATTTCATCTGTCGCAGATCGGTTCTTTTTGTCTTGTTTTCGATAATCGAGTCACAATTGAACAGCTGATGATGTTAAAACATCGGTTTATATAAATATAAACATAATCATCATGCAAACATTTGACAGAAATGAGTGAGAAGAGATGCAATTTAGCGGTGAAGATGAGGAAGACAAGAAAGCTAATTTTCTTCGTATGAAGACAAGAAAGCAAATCTTTAGTTGTGTCAGTAAACGAACCTCCGACTTGCATTACACACAGAGAGATTAAGCGAGAGAGAGAGAGAGAGATTAAGCGAGAGAGAGAGAAAGAGGGAGAGAGAGAGAGAATCAGAGAAAGACAGAAAGAAATTTGGTCTCAAGGTTACCTTCAGTCTTCATTCACTTCTAAAGTGAAAATGATTGCGATGCACAATGAAAAATGATGTGAGGTAAGTCCAGTTCTTTTCTCAAAGCGATTTTTTAATTGTCATCGTTTGGCGTCTCGTGGTCTCGATATGCAAATTTATGTGTATTTATAACCACAGCTGCTGTTCATATTGTTACTAAAAATAACATTCACAATTCATATGCGACGTACCATTTGAGTGATACAATCATCGTCGCATTTTTCAAAAGGCGCCACCTCACACTGAAATGCTTTATTTATCTGATGCAATCGAACGATAATACACAATCATATCTTTTGCTTTAATGATTTATTTCTGAAATTTGAACATTTTCGTAAGTATTAAAAATAGATTTTAGAGATACCGATAGACTGACTCTTGACTCAAGTGTCTTGAGTCTCAAGTTGAAAAGGACGTTGATAATTATCGTTGATATTACTTTTAAGTGTCTGCAGTTTGAAAAGAATGAAAACAAACAATTTGTACTCATTTTAAATTTATTGCTTATTTCGGTTCATTTCCTTATTCTAATTACTCACATTAATAGCAATTTTTTAAAATATTTTAAATAATACTTGAAAAATGTTTTTTTATTCTAAAAAAAACGAGATTTTATCAATCGAGATTGTTCTTCAAAATCATTTTTAGGCATAAATTTTCTTAAAATTCGGAATTTTCTACAAATTTTTATTGAAAATTCCGTATATTCTGATGATTTTTGACATGTGTTGAAATTTGAATTCTTTTGTACAAAAACCAGCGAGAGAATCAATTTGAAATTCATGTTGAAAAAATCTTGTTTTGATCCAAATTTGATTTTTACCAAATAAATTCCATTTTTTTTTTTTTTCATGAAAATCCAACTTTCTTCTCGAAGTTCTTTATTTGTTTAAAAAACACACACACACACACAGTTTTCACTCAATGATCAGCAACAAAAGCTCGATTATCACAGCCATTTCCAATTTGATTGGCCTCAACAACAGAAACCATTGTCTTTGGATTATCAATTGTTTCCATATGTTTTTTGCGTTGTTGTTTTGATGTTTTTGGAATTTTTCGATCGGTAATTTTTTTAGAATTGTCTGCAAAATGCATTTCAATATCTTCTAATGATCGCTTTTCCGTTTCTGGTAGAATTTTATACATTAAAATTAATCCCGTTGCAATGACAATGCAATTGAACAATGCAACACCTGGCAGTGAAAATGTTGTTTCTAAATTGTAATAAGTTTTCGTGCTAATAAAACTGATGAGATAATTTACGGCCGCGGTAATGCCACATGCTGCACCTCGAGCTCTGAAAAAAAGACGTTCGTTTAAGCATTTCATTCATATTTTCTTCAGTAAATAAAGAGCGTAAAAAATGAAAAAATTTAAAAAAAAAAAAAAAAAAAAAAAAAAAAATTGGGAAAATGATCTAAAATATCGAAATGCAAAGAAGAAAACTTAAAGTAATTTGTGTGGAAAAAAAGAGTGACATACTTGTACGAATATACTTCAGAGAGCATTTGCCATGGAATGGAATTCATGCCGCAATACGAAAAAAAGCTCCATAGTAAAATGCTAATGAATGGAATATAAGCAAGATTTTGATTTTCCAATGTAAAATGATTCGATTGATCAAATGAATTGTATCCACTGGGTAGTACAAGATATCCATATGCACAGACAATAGCCGAACACATAAAAACGCCGCTCAACATTGTCAAATATAATTTTCGTTTGCCGGTGAATTTAAGCAAGCATAAAAAGCATATGTTTGCCAAATTATTAATAAAACTTTGAACGGCAGCTGTACGATCCGGTGAAATTGGACTATTGTATGCTTTAAAAATTTGCACAATATACGGTGTCATGGCAAATATGCCAGAAAATTGAGAAATCACAAATAACATAATTACAATGAAAAATGGTTTTAGCGTTTGTTTGCGTTTTAATTCATTCATTTTTTCCAACATTGTTGGCTTTGGATGTGGACATTTTTGATTTTTCTTTATACATGGACCACATGATTTTGCTCGTTCACTGTATCGTTTCATTTCGGCAAATTCAACAGCAATCGTTTCTTTTGGCACCCAACCGCGAAGCCAACACAATGCACGTTCAGCTTCATCGAATCGATCTTTCGACAATAACCATAATGGCGTTTCTGGTATCTGAGGAACATTGTCACAAAACAAAATGTGTTCAAAAATTGTTTATAAAATATTCAAATATAAAGAAAAAGTGCTTTGAAACGAATAAAAACCTACGAAAATGCATTAAAACTTACAAAGAATAGCGCAATCAATGTGAAAATTGGCACAAACATACAAACAAATGCAACCATTCGCCAAGCCATAAATGTATTCAACGTAAATATAAGCATCATTCCAAGTGTTGCAGCTATATTCGAGTAGGCGAGCAATATACCACGTGATGATGGTGAACTGAAATGAAAAAATTCGAAAAATTTGTGAAAAAATACAATGAAATTCAAGGAAAATGTCCATGTTCTAAAAGTGACAAGAACCGATTTTCTCTCAAAATTCAAAAGTTTTATGCCAATGTAAAATAAATGAAGGTATTGATCAATGACCCAATTAATGATAAAACCGGTTCCAACCTTTAATCACATTCTTACCAAATTTCCCCCAAATATGTGATAATCGGTGATTCCATGAGCCCAATGCTCAATCCCAAAAGAATTTCAGCAATGAAAATCTCCGAAACGCTACTGGCATTGTACATCATAAACCATGCAATGATCAATGGGATGTTGACTATCATCATTGCACGCTTTCGTCCCAATGGATCTGGTTATGGTTAAAAATATGAAAAAATTGTTATGTTATTCATTGTTTCATCTTCGATAAATAGAAATCTAGTTATTTTGTGTGTTTTTTTTTCTTGCCCGAAAATATCTCATTCAGTCAACTGAATTGTTTAGTCAAATAAAGATTTCCATCAGAAATTTTTGCTCAGAAAAAATGATTCTTGTTTTAGTCAATTAAGCAAATTGTACATAATTTTTAACATTGTTTAATAATAATCACCTGTCATAACTGCCGATATAATGCTGCCAATTGGTTCCACAATATAATTCAAACTTCCTGTAATTCAAAATAAACCAATTACAAATTTAACATTTAAAATGTTAAATCATTAAAAATCAAATTAAAATTTAATTTTTCGTTTTAGTTACAAGTAGAAAAGAAAAAATTTATGTTTGAATTGTCTAATAAAAATTTAGTTTCAAAAAAAAAAAAAAAAAAAAAAAATGTGTGAAATGATACACAGTGTGACATAATTAAGATAAATAATTGAATTACCTAACCATGTGACTTGAACTTTAGTGAGCGATAAATATTCATTTTGATTGTATTCGTTTCGTATGTCAGTTAAGGCAGGTATTATAATTCCCGGGATAGCCAGACACATGCCAAGATCGAAGAGAAGCATATTTTTGACGGTTGTTGCCAAAAACTGGAAAAATGCAATGATATCATTGTGAAATATTGAATAATAAAAAAGAAATTATCGTAAAATATTAAACACGTTTTTTATCGTGACATTTCATTTAAGTTTTTTTTGGTTTCAGTTGTTAGTTTTGATGAAATTCAAACAAGTTTTAAAACAATTTAAACTTTTAATTATTTTTCTTAAAATTAATGTCTTTGTTCTGTTTACAATTGAAATAATATTCATAGTGGTGCAGAGGATAAAGGGAAGAACCCTTGAATTTTCGGCCCTACAGTTTTGACCTACTAAAGACCTTTCTTTGCTCTTCGAATTAATTTGGCACCTTCTGTTAAGTCTACAAGCGTGCACCATTATGATTACATTCATTTTTGTTGTCTTTTTCTGACATTTTGTTTATCAATTTTTGTTCTTGTAAAAGTTTTTTTCCATTCAATTTGCCAAAACAAATGATAAGTAAATGAAGATCGTCTTATGTAACCTTGTCTTGTTTACTTTATTGATTTGTTCATTCAATAATCACACTGCACAAAGTCCAAAGATAGTTGAAATTCAAGAAATAAAATATATCGGATAATAAATATAAATGATTTTAAATATCAAACGATTTTAAAGATTCTAAGAAATGTTTTTTTTTCTTGGCAAAACGAAACCAAAAAAAAAAAAAAATTAAAACCGGCATACCTGTGACAAAAACCGTCTATATTTGTATTTTTGTTTGTCGTCTCTGTCATTTTTTATTTCGGACTTTTCGAATGTCATCTTCTCACTCGAAATATTTTTTTTTTTTTTTTCAACACAAAAAAAAATGCTCACAAAACAACTAATTTACTATTCAATTTGTGCACCCGTCACTTTGCAATTGTTTGTGTTCAAAATGAGAAAATGTTAGTAGCGCGTAACGTGTTTGACCCAGGGACACGTATGACAAACAATTTCTGGTTTTGAATTATCCAAACACACTGTTTGCTAACATATGATCGATGTGAACACCAGTTATGATTACAAATAATTGAAGTTTTTTTTTTTTTTATCGTTTGAATCTAGTGTTTTAACCTTCAATCCAATTCTCTGAGAGTGAACAAATATGCTTCATTCGTTCTCTCCTGCTTATTTCGGCTGTTTTTTTTTTTCTTATCTATTTTAATTTCGAATCATTTTTTATTCGTTTTCTATTTGAGTTGATTCAATAAATGAAAACAATTTGAGATAATTTCTCACTTGTCAACTCAACTTTATTTTTCAAGCACGATTTTTGGAAATAAAATTCATTTTTTTTTTTTCATTTGTTTTCAAAACTTTTGTGAAAAATTCTCTTGCAGAAAATTAATTGATTCAGTTTTTCTCTCATGTAATAAATATGCCAATTCAATCATGGTCGTATTCACGGTCGTTATTTGAAAATTGACACTAAACAATGTGAGGTGATTTGTTAATTTCAAAGGTTAAGATTTTTCGGATGAGTTTATCCAGAGCGAATGAATTGAACGTGCACTTTCGAACGAATACGTTGATGTACTGACACTGGAACCTGACATTCACAACCGAAAAGCAAACACCATTGGAGTGGAGTGATTTCATGTATGTATAACTGGCGAAACATGTGAATTGTGCTAATTTAAACGTGATTCAAATTTAAAGAGATTAAGATAATTCGAAACGTTTTTGTGAGATATTCATTCATTTCAATGGTCACTGACACACATATCACTGGACAATAAACAATGAATGTTGTGTGCATATGTGCTAAATTAGCTTAGTCATCATTCATCTCATCAGTCAAATGCAATAGCATCATAGTCAATGTCTTGAATTTAAACGCCACAACAGTGAACGCGGCAAAACATATGTATGATGAATTTAATTTATTTGCGTAATTGACAGTTTTTGTGGTTTATTGAGGTGTTTATTTATTTTGAGCAATTCAATGTGTTTATTTGAGGCACACATTTTACGCTCAAAAGGTTGTTAAACGATTTCAATGCGTTCAGAGTCCAAATGAAGCAAAAAAAAAAAAAGAACATTTTAACATTTTCTTCTTAAAGTCAAGTGAAATGATAAAAAAGACAAACAATGAAAATAAAAACCAATTAAAACCTTGACTCGCAAACAAAAAATATCATAGACAGAATCGGAGACGTATTACATCGCAAAATTCCATTTAAAAATCAATTTGAATTGATCATTTTCATAATGGAGAGTCTTCATTATAAACATCATTAACTGTTAATTGAGAACATTCAGTGATTGAAATAAATTTGAAGGATTGGGATTAAAGTGGCCAAGAAAAAGTTTTAAGTAAAAGTGTTCACCTCCATACAAAACAGCATGCAATCGCCATATAAATTGTATGGAGTGTGGACACATTCAGTTGAAACTTTTTCTTGGCCACTTTCACTCCCAACCCTTCATATCACCTTTGTACCACTTTATAAAAATCGATTTTTCATTTTTTTCGGCTCATGATGCTTATTAATTGAACAATTGTTTCAATCGGCTTAAATGACAAAGTATTCAACGTGAATTATATCTTGAATTATTCGACAAAATTCATGAATTCAATAATATTATCAACAGTAAGTGTGTTCACATGAAAATTAGCATTTATCACGGACTTTCCAAATATATAATGAGTTTTGGGGTTAAGGTTGGTTTTTACCCCATTGGGGCCTTTTATTTGCTATTTTCAGCGATTTTTTACATATTTGAACCTTCCCTGCCCCACCTATATGGAGTACGACACCTCTATAATTGTCAATCGACGCATTGGAGTATGCTGAATATTTCATCTGAACATTACATCACCTAAAAATTTGTCCATTCTTCCACTAAATGTCAAAATAAGTGGGAAACCAAAGTTTTGGCCCTACTTTTCACAGCTCCGCAGCTACTCCCAATATTCGATTAAGGATGTAAAAATTCGTATTGGGATTTTTTTTTTGGTAAGCCCAATTCAATGAAAAAACAATTTCTCGAAAATCGAATTTACATTATGTTATATTTACTGGTTAGACAAAATTGATGCAATGGAAAAAATTGAAACAATTAGAATTCCATTGAAAAATAGCGTCGTCATTTATGCTTTTATGCCATTCACATCGTTTGTTTGTTGCAAATCAAATCTAACCACAAACTGCCAATTATAAACAAAGACAAATCACGTAATAGACAAACAAAAACAAATGATTTATTTGAAGCTCAAACAATTGTTGCTGAATTCAACAAAATTAAGGAAATTATCAATTTAATTAAAATGAATACACTGATATTCAATCCAATGATCTTAATTCAATCAAATCGATTTCTATTGATTAAATTGATCAATTTGTGGAAAAAATTTGTTCAAAATACTGTATTGAAATCAATTGAACAACGCATTCATAACAACACACCACAAACAATGAAACAATTGCATACACCAAAAATGTCATTTGCTGAATTCCAATCCCATTCGTTCAATGAAAAAGAAACGTTCTGAACCAGCACAATTGAACTAAAAAAAAACATAAATGTCCTACAAACTGTCCTAACGTACAGCAAATACAAGTGAAAAATAAAAAAAAAAAGTGGAATATCGCCGTTTTGAAACAACTTTCATCAGAATTGATTTCAAATGGTGAAAGGAGGGGCTGTGAGCATTTGTATATGAAAATTTCAAATGGTAAACAACACCTAGTCATTGCATCTCTTTATATTCCACGCGCATCAAAACCTGAACATTAAATGAGACATATGAATTATGCGAAAGATATCATTGAACGCATAAATATTGAAATATTTCGGTTTTTTATATTATTTTAATTTATCGCATTTCAATTGGATACAATCTGACAATTTTTCAAATACATTAATACTAACAAATGTCACAGGTCAACAAGGAATAATCACAAATAAATATTGTCACGATTTGGGCCTAAACTAGAAAAAACTATCACCACATTGACAATGGATGTCTGAACAATGACAATGGACGACCCGAATCAATGTATAATATGAAATTTGTCCAAATCACCCCTTCTTGATAATGAAATTCATCACAATTGAATTATATTTTGAATACAATGAAAATTTCGATCAAATTGTGAAAACATATTTGGACTTTTTTTTAAAATGCAAATTACGTTGATATGAACAATTCCTTAAATATAATTGATTGGAAGTCAAGTTTTTAAGGTCGCACATTTAATGAGCAAATCAATTCATTTTATTCGATTATTCAATCAACAATTTCTCAAAATGTAACAGAAAGAGTACAAAAGCCATTGATTCATCCAAAATGATTCGATAAAACAGCAATAAACTTAAAAAATCAAATGAATAACCTTCATAAAAAATGTTTTACGAACAATTAATTAGAACTTTGTATTAAATACAACAATAAAGAGGAAAGAATAGAAAAATGACTTGGCACAATGATTTCATGACCACAAAATTGAAATGGAAAATTCAATTTCAATGGATCGTAAACAATGGGCGCTCAAAATGTAAAAAAATCAAAAAAAAATCAAACTGATGATTTACCTAAAAATATAAAATATGACAATAAAACCGCAAAAATTATCGTTTAAACCGCCGAATTATTTAGAACATTTTTCGAATCGATTTGTGAACAACACAAACACTCAGCAATTGAAAATTATGAAATGAACAACATACGGATGAACTATTGAACATTTGTGCAAATATTCCACCAATCTACCGAACACATAATAATAATAAATAAAAGAGAGAAAAAGATGCTACCGCATAGCGTTTTTGAAACACGGTCACGTGTAACAAACAATTTCTGGTTTTAAATATGTACAACTGCACAGTGTGTGCTTTTCTGCTTACATAATACACATGATTAATGTGACTAGCAGTTGTGATTACTAATAAATGCAGTTTTTATCATGTGAGTAGTATTTCCAACTTCGATTTAATTCTTTATCTGAATTAATAACAAGTTTAGTGTCTTTCTCGTGTTCTGACACATTTTTTTAAAATAAGACAATTGTCTTTTGCATTTTTTGCTATTTTCATTTCTCCATTTTTCATATAAACTTCCTCTCTTTTTATTACCTTTCAAAGAGGTGGAAAAGTCATTTCGTTTAACGAAAATAAATTGTCAAAAAATTCCATTTTTATCTGCAATCGTTTTTTTTTTTCATTCAATTTCAACATTTACATGGCAAATTATTATAATTTAGGAAGATAATTGAGAAGAAATGACAATTATGAAGATAAGTTAGCAGAATTTTGTGTACAATTTAAAGATTCGGTTAACATAATTCTTTTCGAAAACACAAACAATCGATCGTATTATTTTCTGAAATAATAAATGTGTTAATTTCAATGTTTGCGATCATACAAATGATTTTTCAATGAATAAATTTATGAATAATGCTTTGCTCATTTTGAATTTTGAATTTTAACTTTTCACATTTATTTTAAATGGCAAAATTGAGAAATTATTTACAAATGGTAAAATATAAGCTAAAATATCATTCAGATAAAGATAATTAAAACAGTTTTATTAGTTATTCATCATTTGAATGGTCTGACATACATATTAGACACTGACAACTGTACATATTCGCAAATAGGCTTAGTTAATGTCGGTCAATGTAATGAAATACACAAGAATGAATGCATTGAATTCAAACGCAAAAAATTTTAACGGTAAAACGGCTTGATGAATTTCGCATAATTGATCACTTGTTTTTGATTAAAGTTTTTGTTTAATTTACAATTCAATCATCGACTGAATGTATGAAATTCATACTTTGAATAATCTTAACTTTCATTACAAACAAACAAACAAACAAACATGGCAATGCTTTTGAATACCATCCATCATCAACAAGTTCATCAAGTGTGTGTAAAATGGTCAATAGATGCCCGAACAATCGTGTATAATCGATTTCAATACAGATGATTCGAAGGCTCACTGAAAAATACACCGAAAACCATGTTTTTTGAGAAAAACACGATCAAAAAATAATAATTAAATTGGATCAAGTTGGGGAAAGATTTATTTTTCAATCTTTCGAATTCTTTTGTATGAATGTACTGTACTTCATCGATTTATTTATTCCAAAAAATTCATTGAAAAAAATTCAAAACATTTGTGAATGAATCGTTGAGACCGAAAAATGTCTTCGTTAAATCGCAATTAAAATTGTTTTTTTCCGCTTTGATAAATCATATGCATGTTCCGCAAGGCCGACAGATTTATAAATTAAATATGAGTGAATGAAATAATACAAATAAAATGCATCATTGTTTGATAGTACATTCATTCATGTTAAAACGCCTTCGTCATTCTTTTATCGTGTTACATATTTCTATAATTATGTGAAATGGTTCATGAATCATTATTATTATTCGCATGGGATTTTTTTTTTTTGTTCGAATGCATCATTAAACAACACAGCTGGTTATGATTTGTGTTCTGCTCTCATTCGGTGTGAGTAATCGTACAAAGAAGGACGTAATTTTGCATGATTTTCATATTCAAAAAAGAAAAGAATATTTTCTAACAGTTTTCTAACAGATTGTGCTGTGTGTTCAAATTTCATTTGATAGTATGATTCATATAGACTGTGTACGTCGAAAAAGAGTTGTGCACGACTCAATTCGCCAGCTTGAAGAATTCGTGCACACGATGCCTATTAATATGACTTACGAGCTGTTCATTGTACATCGTATAAGATGTGAAATAATAGTCGGCCGTATGATCGCACTTTTTACTTCTTGTGTGCATATGCACCGCGTATATGAAATCGACGAGATGTGGATCGAGTCGTGCACAACTCTTCTGCGACATACACAATCAATATGAGGAGCTTACAAAAGATGTGTAGTATTTGTATGAATGACAAATATTCACGATCTTCACTGAAGATTCAGATGTTTTCCATAAAATTTCTCATTTTCTTAATTAATTTTGAACATTTTTAACCCCAAAAGAAAAAAAACTTACCACTGTGACTTCAACAAGGAGTCAAAACTGTTATCTCAATTTGTTCTAATTTCTTTCGTAAAATGAAAAATTCAATTCTATAACAAACGCTTTTTTTTTTGCAATGATGTTTTATTCAATAATATTTATTAATTTTTTTTTTTCTTTATTATTCAATAAATTTTATTTTATAGTTAGTAATAGTCACAATTTAGTTAGTAATCACATATTTATATGAGTATGTTAAGGAATTTTGTTTAAACATTTTCTAATTGGATTTTTGTTTTTTTGAATTTTTGAAATTCGTTTATTTATTTTTTTTATTTTTTTCTCCAATTTACTCCAACAAGTCTCAATTAATATTGATGATAAAATTCATCTCGAAGAAAACTAATTTCCATAGAAAAAAAAAAACCGTAACTTAGTTCATTTCATTTTTAAGTATCCATTTCAAAAACTGCCAAACAAAATGGTATCCATTGGCATGATTTGTAATTGTTTCATCTGTGTGACAAAATTCAGTTTATATGCATTGATTGGGAAGAAAAAAAAAATGATTATCATGAGTGTTATGAATGACTAATTCATGTAAAATATTGTGACTGGCTAATTCGGAACCGGCCATTGATTTTTAATTTGCTTAGCACAATAGTTAGTTGCCAATCAATAACAGAGTTAATAGCAAACGTTTTTTTTTTTTTTTTTTTTTTTGCTTATTATGGGCCAGTCGTCTACTGATTCATTTGCATAAAAAATCAGTAGCCATTGATTCAAACATTTTTTTCCTGCCAAACTAGTAAGCCTTATCTTCAACAATAAAATCACTAAATAATTGGTAATTATTTTTGGAAATGCCCATTTAAATATTTAAATCAAAAATGCTCAGACTTATTGGTCTTATTTATTTATTTTAAATAACAAAATGGCAAAAGGAATGCATACAAAATAAATAAATAAGACTGATAAGCCCAAGAATTTTTGAGCTTAAAATTCTTGTTACTCACATCGATAATATGAAGAAATAATAATTGGTGCCAAAGGGAAAATACCCGTTGCATTAACTAAGAACCATGGTGTCATGAGCATACTTGATCTCTATTTAAGGAAAAAAAAGAGTCATAAATCTAAGACAAATAAAAACTGTGGAAAAAAAATTACAAATTGAAAAAAAAAAAAAAAAAAAAAAAAAACAGAAAAAGAAATGTAAAATAAGAAATACCATGATAATGCCCATAGTACACATGCCCGAGGTAACAATTCGACCGATTAATGATGTTTTCAAAATCAATATATTCCATTCCGTTTCATCGGGAAATAAATTCCTCATATAATTACTAATGTATTGCTGTTCATGTGTCAGTAAAACAATTGTACATACAAAAATCTCAATTAATGACCAAACAAACAATGTCAATGTTCCAATTTTATTATGATAAGACATATTTTTGACGAACATTTAAAAAAAAACACTTTTTGAAATCGATGAAATGACACTTTTATTTAATTTAATTGAAAAAACATGTGAATGGAGGAGCTCTTTAACTTACAACAAACAAATGAACGATTCAATGCAAACAGCACATAATTTAATTTTTCAATTTTAACATTATTTTATCACTTTTTATCTACATTTAAATGATTATGAACATCATAGTGGTGCACGCTCGCAGACTTAAGGGGGGGGGGGGGGAGGAGTCGAAATAATTTGAAAAGCAAAGTTCTTAAAAACAGTTCTTCAGTGTTCTCAACCGGGGGGAGGGGGTCTCAGCCGGCAATCTTAGAGGGGTCACCCCCCCCTCACTTCACCCTGTGCACCACTATGATCAAGTGTCTCAAGCATGGTCATGATCATTTAATCGGTTTACAACCGTATCGGATGCGATTTGAGTCACATTTATTATGCGCCTTTGAAATAGTTGGAAATTATTAATGAAATATTTAAATGATTATTTAGCAGCTTAATTTTAAAATAAATTGTTACATATTTACATATCAAGTTTACATAATTCCAAATATGGTCACAAATATATATTATAAATTGTATGATTTTATTCTCGATTCGATTTTATGGAATTTTTGCAACAATCAAATTCAAAACTGAATGTTGTTAGAATGTCTACTTGAAGTAGAATTTTGCGGAGACTATACATCAATGCGGATTGGGAAATATCAAAGTGTGTCTGCATCAAAAACTTTGTTACCAGTCTTAAACTCACTGATATTTCCATTTTCAATGTGCTTATCATTTGTTGTTCGTTTGAAAATGGCAATATTTCGATCGGTGATTTTCTTAGAATTGTCAGAGAAATGTCGTTCAATATCTTCCAATGAGCGATTTTCCGTCTCTGGCAAAATGAAGTACATTATAATCAATCCAATTAGGCAAACGATTGCATAAAACAATGAAACACCGGGTAATGTGAATGTCATTTCCAAATTGTAATAGGACTTTTTACCAATGAATCCAAATAAATAATTTGCTGCCGTTCCAATTCCACTTGCGATGCCACGTGACCTAAACAGAATGAAAATGTGAGATTTTCAAATTAAATCAAAAATTCAAAAAAAAAAAAAAAACAAAACAAAAAAATGCTACTTGAACTTACTTGAACGGAAACAGTTCGGATAAAAACATCCATGGTATTGCATTGATACCGGAAAATGTACAAAAGCTCCACATCAGCAAACAAATCATTGGAATATATCCGAGATTTTCATTTTCCAATTGGAATGTTTTGTGATGTGTTTGATCGAAGGAAACGTATCCGAATGGCAAATAGGTGAAACCAAACCACGATGTAATAAACGAACAAATCATAACAATTGAAATGGAAATCAAGTAAAGTCGTCGTTTTCCAGTGAAACGAATCAAAAGCATGGAAGCAACATTTCCGAAAATATCAAAAAAACTAATAATTATTGCTGTTTGATCGGGTGGAAATGGGCATTGATATGCTTTAAAAATTTGCACAATATACGGTTTCATGGAAAATGCTCCAGTAAATTGATTGAGAAAAAATAAAATGATTACAATGCAAATTGGTTTGAGCGTTTGCTTTCGCTTTAATTCGCTGATTTTTTCCATCATTGTTGGCAGTGGATGTTCACATTTTAAATCTTGTTTTATGCATGAATAACACGATTTTGAACGTTCATTGTGACATTTTATATCTTTGAACTCTTGGGCAACGGCATCACTTGATGTCCAGCCACGTAACCATCGCAATGCATTTTCCGCTTCGATCGATCGATTTTTGGAAAGCAACCATTGTGGTGTTTCGGGAATCTGCGGTTAAAAAAAAAAAAACATTTGACAAATATTTCAACTTTTGAATCGAAAAAAAAAAAAAAAATAGGAATAAATCGACTCTCGATTCGAAAATCTACTAAATTTCTACTTTTCATGCGAATTTTCGAATAAAAAATTTCAATTTAGTATCAATTTTCACAATTTTGATAGTTTCAAATTGATACTTACGAAGAAAACGGCAATTGACGTGAGTACAGGCAATGTAAAACAAATAAGACACACTGTTCGCCAAGCTATAAATCTGTTGAGCACATAAATTGTAAACATTCCAAATGCACCAAAAGTCAATGTGTAGCTAATTAAAATACCTCGAATGGATGGTTCACTGGGAAAAAAACCAAAAAACAAAGTGAGCGTCGAATGAAAACAATTTTTCTAAAATCTTTTGAATTAAAATGAGTTTGAAAAGTCTCGAATTTTATAAAAAAAAATTGGTCTTCACAAAAACCGTTTATTTTGAGTCAACATTTTTGATGAACTTCGGATTTTGGGTTACTAAACTCATTCTCATCAAATGTCGCCAAGTTGAAAAAAAAAAAAAATAAAATTTATTCTTACGCAATTTCCCCAAGATAAGTTAGGACCGGTGCTTCCATTAAACCAACAGCTAATCCTTGAATTATAATTCCAACGAACACTTCCCAAACAGCGTTCGATCGATACAATATAAACCAACCGATTGCAAATGGAATATTTACGAGAATCATTGATCGTTTACGACCAAAATGATCTGAAAAGCAAAGAAAATTGAAAATCATATTTGTGGTTTGTACGTAACCAAACAAATGTTGAAATAAATTAAAAAATTTTTTCGATATTTGCGGTTGGAATTTTGGTAAAAAAAAAATAAATTTTTTTTAGTGGATACTTCGCTGAAGAATGAATACGTACCGGTCATCAAAGCTGAAAACAAGCTGCCCAATGGTTGAACAAGGTAACTTAAACCACCTGCAAACAGATGATCAAAATCAAAACATATTAAGAATTATTCAAGTGTCAATTTTCTTAATCAAAAACTGAATAAACTTACCCAACCAACTAGTTTGAGCGGGTGTTAATGTGAGAAATTCCTTTTGATTATATTCATTACGAATACCAGTCAAAGCCGGAATTATTATTGATGGCAATGCAAAGCATAGTCCCATATCCACCAGGAGCAAGTTTTTTATGGTCGTTGCCACTACCTGTCAAATAATATTATTCACAGTTATATTTTTTAGTTTAAAATTGCAGAATGTTCAATGGAAAATGGCACTTTTTTTTCTTCATATGAAACGATTCGATTCACAGAAAGAAAGAAGAATTTTTGAAAAGAAGAAGAAGAAGAAGAAGAAGAAGAAGAAAAAAAAACGAAGCTTCATCACACGAAGTCGCTTCCATCTTCATTTTCATCTTCATCTTCTCATCATTCGTACATTTTTAGCACTCAATTGTGTTAATTTAAATAGACCACACCACACAGAGTGAATTAAGATCAATCCATATGAAACATTGACAGTGTCATTTTGAAATCGACAATTAAACAAAATCATCTGATAATACCTGTGACAAAAAGCGTCGAAAACGTTGATTGTATGCCTTATCGCATTTGTTGTTTGATTCGTTATTGTGGATTGTCATCGTTTTCGTTGAATTGACAAACAGCTCTTTACGGATTTTGATTTATTTCTTTTTATGAATGCGTTCACATGCAAAACAGATAAAATGTTCAAAGTTCGGGATTAGTTGTGTTAAACCATCAATGGACTGAGTGAAATTAACAGAAAAAAAATAACACAAAAACAAAACGTTGAATTTTTTGTATTCAGTCGTTGTGGGTTTTATTACTTTCAGTAATTTTCCTCAACATCAAGTTATATAGTTTCAATTGATGGTGCGTTTTAAATACTCTTCACTGAACTCTTATTCTGCCTAACACTCAATTGCCGACTACCAAAAAATCAATTAAAATTATTATTGATAAAAACATATTTAACGATTCTTGTGTAGTACAATTAACGCGTACGAAATTTATACGATGGGAATTTACAAGAAGATCGTAAATTATATAGATTAATTTTCAGAGAACGACATCAGTAGAATGAGCACCAATTATCAGTAAAATCTCAAATTACAGATAAATGTGTATAAATACTGATAGATGTGTTAGTAATTTAGTACAATTTTTAAACATCTATCTGTAATTTGACATTTAACTGACAATTGGCGCTCATTCTACTGATGTCGTTTTCTGTGTGTTCGAGTCATAAATTATCTTGATAAGAGGATTTGTTTTTGTAATAATTATAATTGTTTGTTTTTTGTCCAATTCATCAATTGTGTTCTTCACTCTTCTTTTGACTTCCTTTTCCTTTTCTTAACTTATTTTACTTTTGTCTTTTTTACTTTTTTCTTTGCACTTTGTTCCTCGTTCCTTGTTCCTCGTTCCTCGTTCCTCGTTCCTCTAACCTATTTTTCCACCTTTTCTCTTGTGCTCTATTAGCTTCAATTCTTCACTCTTTGATTCTTTTTTTTTCACACTTCTTCACATATCTGATCTAATTAATTTCATTCACTATCAATTTCTTTGAAATTTCTTCCCCCAAGAACAATACACAATTGAGTATTTTTTCAAATGCCTTTATCGTAGCAAAGTTTTTTGTTTTGGATAACTCTGCACCTTTTTTTTTGAGCTTCAAATTCGAAAATACATCGGACAGAAGGAAAAAGATAAAATGTGCACGTTTCTCTCCTGAGCACGTTTTTTTTACTATAATATGTTGCTTTCGTATACAGTCGTCAGAGTTCTGTGTTTGATATTTCTTACTGGACGTCTGTGTTAGATGTTTGTGGCAAGTTTTTCTACGGCTTTTGTATGTATGTGTGTTTTTTCATTCTTCGTCTGTGTAAAGTTTTGGCACTTTTTCTAACAAGTCTCTTTCTAACTTGTCATTCCATAATTTATTATTTCAACAGAAAAAAAAAATGAATGAAAAACTACTTTTAAAATACACAACTTTTGTTGAAAATCCACACAATTTGTTGAGATTTATTTGAATTTTTCCTTTTTTTTTTTTGAATTAATCAATTTATTTATTTTCCTTTTTTTAACATTTTAAAATGTCGTTATTTTTTTTTTTTTTTTCAAAATTGTATGTCATCAGCATTTTTTGAGTTCCTTAAATTATTAGTTTTGTCTCATATCTTATCTTTTAATATAATGATTTTAAACGTTCACTGACATTGAACTGAATCACGATACCGAATGAAATCAAACACATGTGAATGAAAATGAACTGAAAAAATGCTCTAGTTTTTATTTAAAATAGAAATGGGTCGGCTCGACACATTTTTGTCATGTTATTACAATTCAAATGGAAAGAACCTGTAAGATTTTCGCTTGACGTTTTGCCTATGATATGACAGTTAATTATATCATAGGCATTTATTTGATAGCTCCTTTTGTATTGAGTTGAATCAAAAGACTGTTTCCGAGTGAATTCCGTAACATCTTCGATTTTGCGAAACGTTTCGTTCTTTTAAATATGAATGAGACGATTCAATCCATTCCGAATAAATCCTTTTCAACCAAATATTCTGTGATCTAATCAAATCGCTTTCATTTCTATTTTTATTTCATAGTTTGTGCGTGTTTTACGCATTTATTAAAAAATTGTGGAATTGAACTGACCTAAGACAATAAACGAATGATAGAGGTAAAGAAAACAGCGACAAATTGTCGCCAAAAATACGAGTAGTAACAAGACAAGTGTAGCAATAGAACAAGATGAATAGAAACGTAAAGAATGCTGACAAGTTTTATTTACTTTGATCGAGTCAAAGATTGAAAATATTTGGAAAATGAAGCACTTGATTTTTTCATGATATGTATTTTTAGGATTTTATATCAAATGGGATTAAACACAGATTCATACAGATATCATTTGTTTATAACATTTGATTGGTTTTACTAAGATAAAAATTTTTTTCAAATAGACCAAAATGAAATCTGGACTGAATTAATAAGGAGAAAAATAGATTAAAATATAATTATTACTTTGTTTCATTAATACCAAATATGATATTAGATACAGAATTTCTTTTCTTTTGTAAATGATGAACATTTGCTTAATAATGCGATGGATTTTGAATCAGTTGAATTTGAATGAAATTGTTTGGGTTATAAAAGATTCAACCAATTGAAATGTTGTATTCACAATATGTCAATACGTCTAATAGTCAGAATCATCGAATATCGTTGAGTAAAATCAAAAATATTCATCAGACATATTCACTGGTCTGCTTATACACAATGTTTTGAATTGATCACCAGTTTGGGCAACACATTTAATAGAGACTTATTATATCTAATAGTGTATTGCCACAATCAATTTGCCTATTGAATCGAATCTTAAACAGATTTAGCGATGACAATGTGTCGTTCGGTGATCTTCTTGGAATTATCGGAAAAATGAAGCTCTATATCTTCCAATGATCGATTTTCAGTTTCAGGCAATATATTGTACATTAAAATCAATCCAACCAAACAGATGATTGTGTAAAACAAAGAAATGCCAGGCAATGATAGGGCCATTTCCAAATCATAATAGATTTTCTTACTGACAAATCCAAGTACATAATTTACAGCAGCTGCAACGGCACTCGCAATACCACGCGACCTAAAATGAAGGTAATGTAAAGATGAAATCAAGAAAAATTCATGAAAAAAAAATTTTTTCTTTCAAATTCACAGAAATTAACGAAAATTCCTTAAAACTGAAAAAGATCGAAGTCGAAATTCGTTGCCAAAATTGCTTCGAAGTTTTACGATCAAAATCTGTTTTAAGGTGTGTTTTTTTCTAAGCCAAAATTTCATTGAAATTGAAAGTGATTGAAATACTCACTTGAACGAAAATAGTTCCGATAGATACATCCATGGTGCATAGGTGAGCATGCAAAATGTTAAATAGCTCCACAGTATGAGACAAATCATTGGAATATAGGCGACAGTTTTATTCTGCAATTCGTATGGTTTTTGATTTTGTTGATCGAATGAAACATAACCGGGTGGTAGATAATTGTATCCATACCATGTGACAATCGATGCACAAATCACAACACCCGTTAAGCAAACAAGATAAAGTCGTCGTTTGCCAGTGAATCGAACTAATAGCATGAATGTTAATATAGCCAAATTATCGAGAAAGCTCATGATAGCCGTTGCACGATCAGGTGCAATTGGACTTTTATATGCTTGAAAAATTTGCGGCATAAATCCTCTCATTGATAGAATACCGGAAAATTGTGTAAGAAAAAACATTGGAATCACTATGAAAAATGGTTTAAGTGTTCGTTTTCGTTTCAACTCTGACAATTTTTCAACCAATGTTGGTGGTGGATGGTTACATTTCACATCTTGTTCGATACAAGTTTCACACGATTTTGAACGTTCACTGTGACGTTGTAAGGCGTAAAATTCTTGAGCAACCGCTTCACGTGTTGTCCATCCACGTAGCCAACGAATTGATTTCTCCGCTTCGGTTGCTCGATTCTTTGATAATAACCATTGAGGCGTTTCGGGTATCTGCGGAGACAACATTTTTTTTTTTTTTTTTTTTTTTTTTTTAATAAAAACAAAAACATCAGAAAATCAATTAGAATGAAAGTTGATTTTTGATTTAATTGGATTTGGATTCCAAGTCTCCCTGACTTACAAAACATATGGCAATCGCTGTAAATATTGGCACGAATAAGCAAACAAGGCAAACATTACGCCAAGCCATCAATGTATTCAGCAAGAACACTATAAACATTCCAAATGTTACACAAATGAACGTATAACCGATCATGATTCCGCGGATTTTAGTTTCACTAAAAATTTGAGAAAAAAAAAAAAAAAACGGAAATATTGAAGAAAAAAATTAAATTGATTGAGAATTTTGTTTCTTCTTGAAATTAATTGAAATTCCTCCTTACGCTATTTCTCCAAGATAAGTAACGACTGGTGCTTCCATAATGCCAATTGACAATCCCAACATTGCAAAACCGAAAAAAACCTCCCAAACAGCAGTCGATCGATACAACATAAAAAATCCAATTGCAAATGGAATATTCACTAGAAACATTGACCGCTTTCGTCCCAATGGATCTGAGCAAAATGGTTTAAAATAAGAAACACACACACACACACACACAAAATGGAATGAACTCAATATTGAAAAAAATGTGACCATCGAGTTTCGAACCGAAACCAGAAATCGAAAAAGAACGAGGCACATTTTGACAGTGCTTTTATACCATTAAAGTATTCGTATATAGAAGTACAGTGAATGGCGTCTCCACTTCTATAGCATAACATAGGAAAGAGCTTTAATGGTATAAATCGGTGCCTCGTTTTTTCGATGAAAAACATAGATTCTGACACAAGGTTTTCGAGGTTACCTTGAGCTGACCCCCTGAAGAATTGTTCAAAACTATTAGAAATTGCTAGAGTTTTTTTGAAAAAATTGTAAGACAAGTTTATATTAAAGAGACTAAACTTCAGTGTTCTCCTTTGGATTTTTGGCTCAGAGGAGGAGAGGGCGGCTAAACTTTGTCAAAATCTATGATAAAAAAAGAAAGTTCAAATATTCACCTGTCATCGGCACTGACAAAAAACATCCAAGCGGTTGCACCATGTAAGGGAGTGCACCTTTCTCGTGAAAGAAGAATTTTCAATTAAAAATGTAAAAGATTGTTTCCCTTCTCAATGAACAAATGAATGTATTTTCACAATTTACTTACTCAACCACGATGACTGTTCCGACGTAATTTTGAGGAATTCACCTTTATTATGTTCATTGGTTGGATTGGTAAGTGCTGAAATAACAATTGACGGCAGCACAAAGCACAAACCTCCATTAAACATGAGCAAATTTTTTATAGTCATCGCCACAATCTTCAAAAAAAAAAACCAAAAAAAAAAAAAAAACACAATCAAATGATAGAAATTTCACTTTAATAGAAAAACAGCAACGATTTTGAACGATTCAAAAAGAAAATACATTTTTGCTATTTTAACATTTTAAGACGAAAATAAAGAAAATACCTGTGATAAATATCGTCGAAAGCGTTGAATGTATTCTTCATCTCCGTTATTGTTGTTCATTTCACGTTTCCTGATTACCATCTTTCCACTTAATAGGTAAAAGCGATATTCTTTGTCAGTGTGACAAGCAATCACAGCTCAATCATTCAATTTGACAAAACGATTAGACTGAATGTGCGACACGTAAAAGTACTAAACTTTATCAGCTCATATATATGAATATTAACAAGGAAATTAAACCAATTTGTCTGTATCTAAATCAATTCTACAGAAATATCACATTTTGTCTAGCTCATGAGTCATAATTTATGGCACACAATTTGATAAGAAAATAAAATTTAAAGGTTTCACGGTGACGGTATCATCAAGGTGTTTGTGTCAATTCAAGCAATTACACGATTGATTCGGTATTTAATTTGAATTGATTTTCGGGCTATTTTATATGCAAACTATTTTAACTGTAATTGTAAAAATTGAACAAAAAAATATCAACAAAATTACAAATTGAGCAAAAACTGTTTATATGGAAAACGGCACAATTTATATAAAATTAGCGAAATAATTTACAAAACAGAGCAGTGAACAATTGATAAGGGGCCCGCGACTGTGTTTACACAATCGACCGAACGATATGTGTGTGTTTTTGCTTTGTCATTCAGTCACGATGGATATTCACTTGTCACCGGTTTAACGAATTCGAAATCTTTGAACTTTATAACTGTAATGAAATTTTAATTACTACTGCTATTTATAAGAACAATTTAGATAAGATTTCTCACTAATATTTGTTGTTTGATTTTTTTTTTTTTTTCATTATTTTTCCACACTTTTGAATTAAAGTTCCATTTCAGATTGAGTATTTCTGTAAGTATTTCATCACTGTCAATATTTCAATGTTTTTGTGGTATGAATGCGATAAATGTTGCAAATAAATGGCCTGGCATTCGGTGTAACGTCGTTGACAAACTGTTTACATGTTAATTTTATAAAGAACCAGATGCGATTTACTCGTTTGCTTATGTTATTATATACGATGATTCAAAGTCAAGCATTTAATATAATACAATGTATATTATACAATGGATTAGTCTACATTGAATAGAACATGTCATTTAAACAACGTATTGAACGAAGCAAGCGTTTATTTGCATTTGTGATTATTCACAGAATGAAGCTGGTTTTTTTGATAGCAACAAAAATTCGTATAAAATCATTTGCTTTCTATTTTATCACAGGCAACAGATTCAAATGCGAAAATGTTTGAAATTAATCGATATGATTCAACGGAAAGCTAATATTTGGGAGTGAAATCTCTTTCTCTTCCTTTCTTTCACTCACTCACTCTCACTGCTCTTTCTCTCTCTTACTCCCTTTCTCTCTATCTCACTTTCTCTTTCTCTCTCTTTCTCTCTATTCCTCTGTCTCTCTCTCTCTCTCTTTTTATTAATTTAAAGCGAGGCAAATTCAAACATTTGGCAATAATATTAACGAATCTTTATTGAATCGCAAAGTAATGAATTTGAGAATCTATTCAAGGCAAAATATTCCATTCGTTCCTATTATTGATTCTTTTTAAAGCAGATAAAATGTAAAATACAAAATGCTTACAATAACTCGTTTTACAAAAGTCGCTCAATTTCATGACCTTTTGTTCCGATCTTCCTCCTTCTATCACTCTCTCTCGCCCTCTCCCTTGGCTCACTGACGTCAGAACCTATTTCTCTTTCTTTCTCCCTCTCTTTCTCTTTCTTTCTCCCTCTCTCTCTCTCTCTCTCTCTCTCTCTCTCTCTCATTCACTAATTAAATAATGTTAGCAAAAATGATCAAATCGATTGGCGATTCTTATTCAAATCAGTGTGTTTACTAAACACTGTTTAGCGTCGATAAATTACAAATAAAAACATGTGAGTTATAAGTAAAGTTCTGTATTAAATCATTACCACATTTTCGTACTTTATATTTGAATTTTAGTTGTAAACTTTTCATTTTGTCAAAATCGATATTCGATATTCGATTCGCTTAAATTCATTCATTCAATTTATTTTCATTTATTCAAATGCTTTTTGAAAAATTATTTAAAAGTTTCAAATAATTTTTCAAATTGAAACTACCGTAAACTGACCCTAACATCGAACTTCACAAATTCATTTTCTTCACAATTTTTTTTTTTTTTTTTTGTGACATTTTTTAAAACTTCATTCAATTTGAATTGATAAAAAGCAATTTTAAAATTTTTTTAATTTCAACATTAACTCACAATGTTTATTGAAACCAATGATTTTATTGTTCACTATTCACTTACATTGAAAACAGCAATTATAAGTTGAAAATGACATAAAATATGCGATAAAATGAACAAAGATAAAATTTAGACTAAAATTAAATCGACTTTTATTTGAGTTGAATGTGTTTGACTTTTTTCCCGACAAATGAGTCGCACACATTGCATTCGAAATTCGAATGGGTCAAAGTGACAATGTGTCTGTCATACTATTCTGTGAAATTGTAATTCGCTTATATCCGTAACTGTTTGATTGAATTTTTTTTACCTTAAATTCTTTAATGCACTGACGAACTAAGTCAACATAAGTATAAACAGTAAACACTCATCGTTTATTTGTGTTTCTTGTTTTGTGTTTTTATTTTAATTCGATATGAATCCACAATCTACATAAAGCACTTTCATTCTATATATGCGTGAATGAATGTCTATATTTACATTTTATGCATGCGATGCGTGATGTTAAAAATAGTTCATGCGGTAGCGCATGCTCTCAATACAGCAATGTTGTCTTTACAGTCTATAGTCTATATTATACAGTCAACAAGTGACAAATTTAAAAACATATGTGATTTGCTAAGAAAAGAACACATTGAGATGCTTTCAGTAGGCTCTCTGAGAACTGATCTCAATGATTCAATTTGAATGGAGGACGAAATTTCTGTGATTTTTATTTAAAAAAGTGTAGATTCGGGTTCAGAATTTGCTCTCTGATGAAATATATTGGAATTCAAACGTGGTAAATTCAATGTTTACATGAAAAATATCGATGAAAAATGAAAAAAAATATCCCATTCCATTTGCTAAAAAGTTCAACAAGTGTGAAATATTCATGAAATTGAAGAATAAAAATCTCAAATTTGAAAAGTTTATTAAATAGAGACAAATTCTTTTATTGATTTCGATGAGTAATTATTGATTTTTTAATTTTTCGATCGAAGATCTTTTTGGAATTGTCCGAAAAATGCAATTCAATATCTTCTAGCGAAAGATTTTCCGTTTCGGGCAAAATTTTATACACAAATATCAATCCGAAGAAACAGATGAATGTATAAACCAATGAAACGCCAGGTAAAGAAAGTAAAGTTTCCAGATTATAATAGGTTTTCTTGCTAATAAAACCAAAAACATAATTTGCAGCAGCTGCAAGTGCACTCGCGATACCACGAGTCCTAAGTAAATTGAGAAAAATAATGCCAAATTCACCGAGTTCCAAACAAAAAAAAAAAAAAAAAAAAAAAAAAAAAAACATTAAATCCAATACTCACTTGAACGAAAACAATTCCGATAAGTAGACCCAAGGTGCTGAAGTAATGGCACAAAATGTAAAATAACTCCACAGCAACAAGCAAATCATTGAAATGTAACCAAAATTCATATTCTTCAATTCAAATGGTTTATGATGGATTTGATCAAAAGAAACGTAACCGCTTGGTAGATAAGTGTATCCATACCATGTGGTGATTGCAGCGCAGGTTAATATGCCTGATAAGCAAAATAGATAAAGCTTTCGTTTGCCAGTGAATCGAACCAATAGCATAAATGTCACATTTGCCAAAATATCGAGAAATGACATGATTGCTGCCGCTCGATCTGGTGCAATTGGGCTTCCATATGCTTTGAATATCTGCACCATAAATGGACGCATCGGTAAAATGCCCGTAAATTGTGTGAGAAAAAACAATGGAATTACTATGAAAATGGCTTTAAGCGTTGATTTTCGTTTCAATTCGCCAATTTTGTTCAACATTGTTGGCAGAGGATGAGAACATTTTACATTTTGTTTAATGCACATTTCACACGATTTTGAACGTTCACTGTGACATTGTAATTCGTGAAATTCTTTAGCAATTGCTTCATGTGATGTCCAACCGCGAAGCCAACGCAATGATTTTTCCGCATCGTTTGTTCGATTTTTTGAGAGCAACCATTGTGGTGTTTCGGGAATCTGCAAAGAAATGTCCGAATTTTCGGGGATTTTTGTATTTCCAGCGAAATATTTTTTTTGCTTGAAATTGGTTTAATTTCGAATTGAATTGATAATTGACTTACAAAACACACTGCAATGGCTGTAATTATCGGCACCAAAAAACAAACAAGGCAAACTGTTCGCCATGGCATCAATGCATTTAGCAAGAAAATTATGAACATACCGATTGTTGCAGTAATAAACGTATATCCGATCATAACACCTCGGATTGAAGTTTCACTAAAAAAAATTTTCGAAAAAATTGTAATTCAATTAGAAAAATTGTTTGAATGGAAGAAAATTCAATTGATGAATGAATTTTTCAAGAAAATGTTCATTGAACGGAACTGTTTTTTTTTTTTCAATGAAATGCTCAATAAGTTCAAATTTTTTTAAAAAAATCCCAACCAAATTTCTCCGAGATATGTAACAACAGGAGCTTCCATAATTCCAACAGCAATGCCAAGCATTGTGAATCCAAAGAAAACTTCCCAAACAGCGGTTGCTTGATACAACATAAGCCAACCGATTGCAAATGGAATATTCACAAGGATCATTGAACGCTTTCGTCCCAATGGATCTAAAACAATAGAAATGAGCTCAATGAAGGAGGAAAAAATTATTATTTTTTTTTTTTTTTTGAAAAATTCGAATGAAGAAGGAAACCTGTCATTGGCATCGATAAAAAACATCCAAGTGGTTGAACCATATATGGAAGAGCACCTTTCTCAAGAAAACAATCAATTGTCAATTTGCATGTTTAAATGACTCAATTTATTCATTTATTCTCACCCAACCATGACGCTTGAGTAGGTGTTATTGTGAGAGATTCATGTTGATTGTGTTGATTTAAGATGCCCGTGAGGGCTGGAATAACAATTGGTGGCAATGAAAAGCACAAACCCGCACTGAACATTAACAAATTTTTAATAGTCGTTGCCACAATCTATGAAAAATCCTCAATTCAATATTTCGAAAAAAAAAAAAAAAAAAAAAACAATTTTATTTGGAAAAATTGATTACTTTTTCCTTAAAATTTCATTTAAGAAAATCCAAAAAGTTTCATACCTGTGACAAATACCGCCGAAATAGTTGCTTGGGTTGCTCACATCTAGCCTCTGTCATCTTCACACTCAACTGGTTTCAATTGATAAACGACAAAAAAAGAAATAAAAATATTGCAGTCTATTCGATGAACGAATTTAAAAATTGTCTTACTATAAACGATCATTTAATTGTAAAGACGAAATATGTCTTATAATTACGTTGTAAACTTACGTGCTGACACCGTAGAGCTCAAAGGGGAGGTCAAAAACCCAAAGGAGGTCCCTGAAGCCCATTTTTTATTTGGTAAAAACTTGTCTTAAAATTTTTCAAAAAAACCTAGAAATTTCGAACTATTTTTCAGGTGGTCCTAGAGCATTAGAGGGGGGTTCAAGAGAACCCTGTCTCAGAGCATATCTTTTCAAACCCATTTCTCATTGTTTCTTAATAAAAATCACAATGACACCAATTTGATAAAAAGAAGATATTCCAAAGAGACTAGAATTTATTGCTGCAATTTTGAGAGTCATAAAAGTGTGACAAAGAACCATTTCAGTTAATTAAGTTACTTGAATTGGATGTGTTCATTTGGGAATTAACAAAAATCTGTTTTCGCACAATGTTTGCTATTCGAATTGTTATCTCAATTTATCACTTATTTCTAATGAATATCTTAAATGTTTTCTTTATATTCGATGCTAGGGGTTTGGATGTCATTCAAAAAGATTCAAATAGATCAATTCCCTTAGACTCGATGTGTACACCCGTATTAAACAGATACATAGGTGTTTCGTGTCTTTAAAATTGAATAAAATCAATTTTCATCTGTTTTGTTTTCTCCTGGATTGCCAACGCAATGATTTTTCCCCGCTTCGGAGAGCAACCATTTTGGTGTTTCGGGGATCCGCAAAGAAATGTCCGATTTTATGTAATTTCTCCGATGTAAGTTACAACTATTGCATCATAACATCAAAAAATGTTAATGACTTCGAATGAAGAAGATAAATTTATTGTCACCTTTCATCGATATCGATATAAAATACCCAAGCGGTTGAGAAATAAAGGGAAGATCATCTACTGCAATTCAAAAGATTTCAAGTTATTTGTTTTGTGAAAAGTTCTCATTAGCTTTTCATTTTTTCACTACTCGAATAGAAGCTCTCTTAATAGCACTAAATCGTCCAAACGATTCGTAAATTAAACTTTGAAACTTCCACAAATAAAAAATTGCCAAAAACTTGTAACATTTTTTGAAACAAAATCTCATTCACCAAGCCTGAGCAGTTGTCATTGATCCACCATTGTCGTTGAATTTTGGGCTGAGAGAGATTTGGACCGGACAATTAAACAAAAATTAAACGAAATGGACAAATAAAATCCACCGTCCAGAGGTGAAATTCGGGATGCTGTAGTATTGCTGCAAAAAATCGAAGACAATCGTCTATTCAGTGTATTGTAAATATATTTTTCGAAAGATTATGAAGGCAACGTTATCTTCAATCAATAATTGACAATTCCGTGCACAAAAATTACGTGAATAATGCAATTTCAAGCTATTTTGCATTTATTCATTCATTCATTCATTCATTCGCAATCATGTTTATCAATCAATAAAATCAAATTAAAAATACAGTAGCGTTTCCGGTCAATATAAAAGCTAATTAATTCATTCCACTTGGATTACTTGCTACTAGTTGAACACTCACGATTGAAATCAACATTTTTTAAATTTTAATTTGAAAAAAAATGTTTCGTCAAAATCTGATAAACTTTTTTTCAATTAAAATAACGGTGCAATCTCTATTTGATCTTAATTGAACAAAAAACGAGTTCAGGTCCCTTTTCCAAACATGGTTTGTTTGCGATGAAAAAACTTGATGTTTTTGAATTAAATAATAAATGAAGAAAAAATGGAATTTAATTTAAAAAAAAAAAAAAATTGAGTTCAAAAAAATACTAACTTTTATTACCGTTCATTCTTTAATTTGTTGACATATTGTTGACATGGCACTGCGACCAACGTCAACCAACGTAGAACAAAAAAAATGAATTTAAAAATTTAAAAAAAAAAAAAAGAAAATGTTTAAAACTGACACGATAAATATCATTGGAATCAATTTCACGTTGTTTAGTCGACAATTTTGGATTTTGTCATCATATTCATGAGATGAACAACAATTTTTATGAAAATATTATCAAAAGTTCAAAATCTAATAGATTGAATCAACTGTGTACTGGTCGGCCAAGCGTTACAATTGTCCAAGCGTAACAAACTATTAAATAGAAACGGTTTTGAAGTTACCAGTGGCACTTATGAACCATAGTCAATATTCATTGTTCAGTGTGCAATAAGAATGTGTGGCGTGTATGATTTTTTATGAAATCGTTTATTGTTATCCGAATCATAAGTATTTGAACTCTTGTTGAATTTTCATTCAATTGAAACATTTTTCCAAATATTTGCTCAAATTAAATTCGTATTTTATGTAATGTTGATAGGACATTTTTCAATACAAAACGCAGATGATGAACATTTCGATAATTTCGAAATGTGGAAAAAATGGTTTTTTCGTCGCTATTGCGCTCTCTATCTCTTTATTAAGAAAACGAATGAAATTCTCCTAGAATCACTTAGTTCAAATTCTATGAATAATTCTCCATAAATGCGATAAGAAGAGCGACAATAAATGTGCCATTTGATAACAATTTACGATTTGTGCGCTTACGTTTTGCTTTGTATCATATTGTCGGTTTGTATGAAATATTCTCCGTTCCATTTTTTGCAATGATATTTAAATTTTTTAAAAAAACACACATTGAAAACGCATATGTATCCATTTAAAACACGTTTTTATCACAAAAAAGTCGTGACCAGTTGGAGTTCACCAGTTTTTGGTTTACTGAACAATCGACAGCTTTACTTTATAGCAGATCTTCTTGTTTCGAAAGATCATGTATTCTTGGAACAAGTATTCTTCATTGCGACAGACTAGTTACATCATTCACATTGCGATTTCTGTTGTAAGGAAATTAAAAATATTGAAAATTGAAAAAAAAAAAACGAAAAAAATGCAAAATATATGTAATTTGTTTAATATCATTCAGTTAATTAAAAAAAAAACCAGAATGATCACGTTTGGCGAGTTAAAATCGTGAATATAATCAATAAACAGTAGTTTCTCCGGATAATTTAAAATCTAATTAATCTGAATGGAAGGGGAAACGACTAAGCAGACAAACTAAATACAAATCGACATTTTTCGCTTAAATTAAAATCTACAATTTCGAATATTTATAAAAAAAAAAAACGTCTGTACAATCTATAGGATCATCTAAATTGGATAAAAATCGAGTACAATCACACTTTTTCCGCTACAAATGCTTTGTTTTCAATTCCCGTTTTGATGTCACTGGTCTTCGAATCAATGTTCACAGTAAAGATTTTCTCTGAATTTTCAAGTTTTGCCTTTTTCGCTGCATGCCTGCCAATGATGATTTTTCGATCGGTGATCGTTTTGGAATTATCAGCAAAATGAAGTTCTATGTCTTCCAGCGAACGATTTTCCGTTTCCGGTAATATTTTGTAGGTTACCAGCAAACCAAATAAACAGATGAATGTGTATAGTAATGAGACACCCGGCAATGATAGAGTTGTTTCAAGATTGTAATAAGTTTTCTTTGTGATAAAACCGAATACGTAGTTTGCTGCAGCCGCAACACCACTTGCCATTCCGCGAGACCTTGATGTTTCAAAGGGAGAGAAAAACAGAGAGAAAGACAGACAGACAGACAGACAGAGACAGAGAGAGAGAGAGAGAGAGAGAGAGAGAGAGAGAGAGAGAGAGAGAGAGAGAGAGAGAGAGAGAGAGAGAGAGAGAGAGAAAGAGAAGAGGAGAGAGAGAGAGAGAAACATTTAAACAAAAAAACGAGAAAAAATCCCATAAAAATACTCACTTAAATGGAAACAATTCGGAAAGAAATATCCAAGGCATGCCATTGAATCCGCAGAATGCAAAGTAACTCCATAACAATAGACAAATCATTGGAATGTATCCAAGATTTTGGTTTTCCAATTCGAATGGTTTGTGATGAACTTGATCGAATGAAATGTAACCGCTTGGTAAATACGTGAATCCAAACCATGTGAGAATACCAGCACAGGCGACCACGCTTGACAAGCAAAATAGATAAAGTTTTCGTTTGCCAGTGAATCGAACTAATAACATGAATGTCACATTTGCTAAATTATCAAGAAATGACATGATTGCCGCCGCTCGATCTGGTGCAATTGGGCTTCCATATGCTTTGAAAATTTGCACCATAAATGGACGCATTGATAGAATGCCAGAGAATTGAGCAAGGAAAAACAGTACAATTACGATGGAAAATGGTTTGAGCGTTCGTTTTCGTTTCAATTCACCAAGTTTTTCAATCATTGTCGGCATTGGATGAGTACATTTTAAATCTTGTTTTACGCATGAATTACATGATTTCGAACGTTCACTGCATCGTTGTAAATCTTTAAATTCTTCAGCAACAGCTTCGCTCGACACCCAACCACGCAACCAACGAATTGACTTTTCTGCTTCGGATGTTCGATTCTTTGAGAGCAACCATTGTGGTGTTTCGGGAATCTGCAAAGAAAAAGAAGAAAAAAAATTGTAAATAAGAAAAAAAAAAAACTAAAATTTTGATTGACACACGATTATTTCATAGAAAGACAACAATGTGTGAAAGATAATATGTGAATAATAATTTAACTCTAAAACGTTAAATTCTCATAATTGAAACTTACAAAGCATACAGCGATCGCTGTAAGTATCGGCACCGACAAGCAAATCAAACAAACCATTCGCCATGCCATCAATGTGTTCAGCAAGTAAATCAAAAACATTCCAATTGTTCCACAAATGAATGTATAACCGATCAAAATGCCTCGAACTGAAGGTTCACTGTAAAATACACCAACCGGAAGAAAATGAATCGCATTAATAAAATTAGTAATTTTAAATTACAAATCATTTTTACACCTAAAATTATTTGAATTATTGTCACGAGTGTGAATCTTTTGTTGTTGTTGTTTTTTTTTTTCATTTTTATCGGTCATGCGAATCAAGCGCCAAACACAAAATGAGTTCAAGAAGCGTGAAATCTTTAATCAAATTGAAATTAATAAAAGTTTCTCACCATATTTCGCCAAGGTAAGTCACGACCGGTGCCTCCATCAGGCCAATAGCAAAACCTTGCATCGCAAAACCAAAGAACACTTCCCAAACGGCTTTTGCTCGATACAACATAAACCATCCAATTATGAATGGAATATTCACAATGATCATCGAACGTTTTCGGCCTAGTGGATCTATACAATGGAGATTGCAGAAGAAGAAAAAAACATTTGGCATTGAATCATAATTCATTGAAATGTCAGATCATTCATTAAATGTTATCGATTCATTATGTTCGTAAATCAATTCAACACATGATTCATTGATGCAAATTTACTAAAAGTATGTGTTTGAATTGACACAAATTTGCCAATGCGACATGCTGAACGTGATTACCTGTCATTATTGCCGATAACAAACTTCCAAATGGCTGCACCAAATACCCAAGCGCACCTGTTTAAAATCATAACATATGCATTATTTTCAAAACATTTTGCATTTTTTTCTCTCAGCTCTTTTCAATTGAAAATCTATTTTTAAACCGCTCGTGTCGTCTCTCCGTTTATTATGGTTCTTTTTATAGCAGTTTTAATTTGTTTAATATTTTTTTTTTTTTTTGAAATAACAATGCATTTTTCATAAAAACAAAATTGCCATTTGACATAGTAGAAACTATGTATTTTCAGATGTGTTTTAACTTCATTTTCATCAGCGAAAAAAATGTTCGACAAAATAAAATCATTTAAATTAAAAATAGAGTTCACTACTTACCCAGCCAACTTGCTTGCACGGGTGTTATTGTGAGGAATTCATCTTGATTGTATTTGTTGAGAATTCCAGTCAATGCTGGAATTACTATCGTTGGCAGTGAAAAACACAGACCCAGATCGAATAGAAGGAAATTTTTAACGGTTGTTGCTAAAATCTAAAAATTGTCGAATAAAATGAATGAAATGCATTATTGAAATTTCAAATAATATGGATTTTGAAAGAAAAATAAGAAAATAATTTAAATTTGAAGAAAAAAAAAAAAACAAGAGTTTTTGCTAGTTTGACCGTGAAAATAGTATGAAAGGGGAGAGAGAGAAGGAGAGAAAGAGAGAGAGGGAGAGATACAAATCGCTAATTTTAAAATTGTGATAATTATCCAAGGCATGGTGGAGGTGCATTGGAAACAGCAACTTGATATCAGCAAAAAATGATCAACTCAAAACAATCTGCAACCAACAAAAACTGCTTCTTTTTTTTTTTTTTTTGTCATCAACATCATCATACCTGAGCAAGTATTCGTCGAAATCGATTGGATCGCTTTTTTTTATCAACATTTTGGCCATTTTTCTCATTTGCCAAATCACCATTTTTCAATTGACTCATTTTATTTGTTTAATTATAAAAAAATGTCAATAAACACAAAACAAAAACAAAAAAACAATCGATATCACTAACAAGCTATTTGAAATCGAATTTTTTTTTTAAAAAAAAATATCACAGTTGTGGTTACGGCTTCTCAAATTTTCACGTGAGCTTCATTTGGCCTTTAAATGTTATTTGCGTTGGATAAAAATAAATCGTTTGTTTGTCATTTAATTTATTCTGTACCAATCAATATTCATCAGATGCCTGTTCACAACGAAGAGCACATTCAAAGATGGTTTTTAGTTAAAATGAATAAAACAAAAGCAAAAGCAAAAGCAAAAAAAAAAAAATGACACTTTTTGTAATTGCAAACAATTTTACGAGCGAAAAAACATATATGCAAATTTTGAACGCAATTTGATGTGGTTCGATGAATACAAAACAATGATAAAATGGCAATTTTAAGGGATAAACGTCAAATTGTCAATCAAATACACGTTATTTTTCAGAATGAATACACCTTTTTTACAATTTCAAAGCGATTCCAGACGTTTTTCAATGTCAACAGTGATAATGAATTTTTTTAGAGTAAATACAATCTGCTTCTGTCTTTGCCTAATTTTTTTCCTTGTTTCATTCGATATTTTCGCTTTTTTTTCAAATTTTAAACCTTTTTTCAGATTTCTTCAATGTTTTGTTGCTTGTGATTTAGAAAAGGAGATTTTTTTGTTAAATTTCTTTTGGGTTTTTACAATTTTTTTTCCCCACTCTCTTTGACCTTTTCAAATTATTTGCAATTTTCGCAAAATATTCTAAATTTTCATTTTATTTTCTGTGTCACTCATTTTTTCAATTTGCTTCACTTTCTTTGTTTTCTTTTTTCTGATTTGTTGACACCCAATTCGTTTCCTGTGGAAAGTAATCAAAATGATAAAAACAAATTGTATTGTTTCAGCAGCATTTGGACATTATACGATTTTTGATTGAAATTGAAAAAAAAAAAAAAATGTTTGAAAATGTTGAACTACACTTGCCGAAGATAGAATAGCAACTGAAGTACAGCATCTTGACAAGCAAAAAATGCGCTCCAAATCAAAATTGTACTCAACGCAATTGGAATAGAACACGTTTTCGCCACTTGTGTCCGAATTGTGTGCGCCCAACAACTGTTTATGCACTGGAGGTGTGCGGTATTATTGTTGCTGTGTGTTGCTTTTTGTTTCTGTTCTTCTATTTCTGTTTGTCGAACATTCGCACGTTCACTTGAAGCACATGAATATGTTTTGTTGTTTTGTTGTATTTTGGAACTGTTGTTTCGGCTGAAATGTTGCTCTCTCAGTCTACTGCTCCCTCTCTTGCTCACTCCCTCGCTCTTTCTCTCTCTCGCTCCCTCTCTCGCTCCCTCTCTCGCTCCCTCTCTCGCTCTCTCTCTCTCTCTCTCACTCTCGCTCTCTCTCTCGCTCTCTCTCTCGCTCCCTCTCCCACTTTTTCTTCATCTCCATCTGATCATCTTCGTAAATACGGGCAATTAACTGTTAATCAAATACACTAGTTTTTTTTTTTTTCGTTTAGTGTGTGCAATTGAATCGAATTCATTCAGTGGCATGACGTCAGCATAAATGTTTGTTTTGATGAAAATGAATCGTGACAATTGAATTATTGTCATATGCAATGTTCAATTGATATTTATTGTCATTCATTTTGTACAAATTATCTAATTATTTTGATTGTTTTTCGTTGATTTGATGATAAAAACGAAGAGTTTGTGGTTTTCAGTAAAATTTCGTGTTTTTTTTTTTTTTTGTGTATTTTTAACAACGAGAGTTTGCTTCGCAAATGAATGTAATTTTATTTGGTAAATAAAATTCAGCAAACACAATTTGTAATTTTTCATTGTTCACATGTGCATTGACATCGGTGTAAACATTGTAATTTGTTGCTATTTTATTATTTCCAATTAAATTCGAATAATTGAGTTGAAAACATGGGTTCTTTGAACGTTTTTTTTTTTATTTTTCAAAATTTATTTTTTTCCCTTTAAAAATACAAATATCATGACATTGTTTCAATCATATGATAACTAATCTACGCAACAATCACAGTAACAATTATTGTTCAATACTTAATATTGAATGTTGAATTTTGGATATTAAATGAAGCAACATTCCAAGTTCAATGTTAAGGTCAAATAATACAGTTTTTTTTTTTTGAATTTATTGTTTAAACGCTACAGTCTTTTACAAAACCATTGTTGGTTATTCCACATTCTTTTTCTTTATTTACTTTATCTAAAAACACGTTATCTTTATTTGCGATTTTAATTGAACTTTCGACAGCATTCGGTTGTACTTTTAATGTGGCAATCTTAATGTCAGTGATTTTTTTCGATTTATTTGAAAAATGAAGTTCAATGTCTTCTAGTGCGCATCCTTCTGTCTCTGGCAAAAATAAATACATTGAAACAAGTCCAATGCCACAAACAATCGCATAGAAAAGTGAGACACCTGGCAATGATAATCCTTTATCCATACTTAAATATGTTTTTTTCACGATAAATGCAAAAATGTAAAATAATGCAGCTGCAATACCACTTGCGACCCCGCGTGATCTGAAAAAAAAAAAAAAACCATAAATATGTTGGCAGATAAATTATTAGTTTCAAAAATGTTTTCACTAAAATCGATCATTTTGATTGGAATTGAGGACATCAAACTCCATAGTGTGACCTCCGATAATGAACTATCAAACGAATATAATTACAAATTAATTTCATTGAAGAGATTCTTACTTAAATGGAAACATTTCTGAGATTAATATCCATGGAACGCCCAAACATCCAAAATGTGAAAAGAATCCCCAGAGCATCAAACAAATAAATGGAATATAACCCAAATAGGCATTTTCCATATGAAAAATCCCGTTAATTTGATCAACTGAATTGTATCCAAATGGCAAATAGACAAATCCATAGCAAGCAATTATCATTGCACTGAGAAATATTCCAGACAATGATATTAAATAAGCTCGTCGTTTGCCAATGAAACGAATGCAGAAAATGAATAAAATTGTTGATAAATTTTCAAAGAAACTCATGATAGCGACTACACGATCGGCTGGTATTGGTGTATCATATGCTTTGAATATTTGCACAAAATACGGACGCATCGGTGATATGCCCGAAAAATGAACAACAAAAAACATAAACAATATTAAGCAAAATGGATGAAATGTTCCTTTTCGTTTCAATTCAGCGAATTTTTCACGCATTGTTGGTACCGCATGATTACATTTTAAATCTTGTTTAATGCATGATTTGCATGCTTTGGAACGTTCATTGTGTTTTTGTAAGTCGTGAAACTCTTGTGCGACTGTTTCGCTTGGAACCCAACCACGAAGCCAACGAATTGCCTTTTCAGCTTCGGCCATTCGGTTCTTTGATAAAAGCCATTGTGGTGTTTCCGGAATCTATGGAAATTGAATAATTTCAATTCATTGTTAAATCTATTCATGACATTGACAATGACAATCGATTTTCTATTGAAAATACTTACAAAACAAATCGCGATTGCACTAATCACCGGTATAATTGCAGAAATCAAAGCAACAGTTCGCCATGCCATCAATGTATTTAGTGTATAAACCGTAAACATTCCAATTGGTGTAAATATATTTGAATATGCAATTAAAATGCCTCGAACTGAAGGCTCACTGTGTTGAACAAGAAAGTATTTAGAATTGTCTTCTTTTTAAGTCATGTTTGATGTGAATGAAATAGTTTAGTGAATCTAACCATATTTCACCGAGATATGTTAATATTGATGCTTCCATTAGACCTGTTGCAAATCCAAGTATTACAATTCCCATGAATAATTTCCACATTGCATCACCTTGATACAATAAAAACCATCCAATTGCCAATGGAATATTCACAATTATCATCGATGCTTTGCGACCCATTATATCTGTCAAAAAGTTCTCATTTATCTTTGGACTTTGATTCATTGTCCGTCATATTCAATGTCAAATAATAATATTTTTTTTTTTTTTTACATTTACCTGTTATCAAGATCGACAATAAACTTCCAATTGGTTGAATGAGAAAACAAACACTACCTGCAAAATTGTAAATTGAGTTTTTTTTCTCTCTCTCAAACAAGAAATTCAGTCATTGTTCGAACGAATGAATGACTGAACTTCTTTGAACAAATGCTCATTTAGACTGCTGGTGAGCTCATTGATTTATTTATGAATAGTTCAATTTATTTGCTCTTGTTGGGTAATTTTTATTTGATTTCGTACCTAACCACGATGCTTCTGTAGATGAAATCAATAGAAACTCATTTTGATTGTGTTCGTTGGATTTTCCAGTTGTTGCTGCGATCATAATTGTTGGAAATGCAACAATCATACCGACATTGAACAACAGCGAATTCTTTATAGTTGTCGCAATTGCCTGTTTGGGAATGAAATTTGTCAATTTTGGTCAATGGTTCTGACACAGGGTTCCCTTAACACATCATCGGAAAATTTGAAATTGTTGAGAGAAAAAGTTTTTTTTTTTTTTTTTTGCTCTTCAATTTGTTCCCTAGGACCCCTTATGCATTTTTGCGCATGACACTCCATAATCCCCCCCCCCCCCTTTTTAATTCGCCGGTGTCAGAACCTTTGATTTTGGTAATTAGGGTAATCAATGGACGTTTATTTGAAAATTGCGTTATCAACTTGATCAGAAATATTTTTTTCACTTCGCATCAACATTTCAATCAAAGAAATGAATGAACATTTGAAGATTTCATTTTATGACTGATTAAATGAGTTTCTATGCGGGAAAAAAATCAACAATGTTGTTAATTCACTTTGAAACACATGAAAAATTGGACACAAATGGTAGAAAGTCGATTTCAGTTGAAAATTTGATAAAAAAAATTCATTATTAAATGATTTGATAAAAAAATGTTAAAATATCACAGAAAAAATCCACTTTTAAAATGATGGGAACATTGATCTCTTTGAAATCGAGTTTTTGAATTCACTTGAAAAAAAATAAAAATTATTTGCAATTAATAAATGAACCTGTGGTAGAATGCGCTGAAAAGCGCTGATCTTCTGTTTGTTCGACATTTTTATGCAAACAAACCGATCTCGATCACGACTGTGAATCAACTGAACTAATATTTTCTTTTTTTTTTATTTAATGTCAAATTGTTATTTATGAAATCACTGAAAAACACGCTTAGATTTGGGCAATTTTTTTCTTTTTGCCACTAAATACGCGTCGCGAAATTTACGCGATAAAAAATTGATGATGAATAAAAATTTACGCTAAATATTTTACGAAAAAAAAAAAATAATAATAATAATCCATTGAATGCTACGTAACACGTGTTAAGCTGTATAAAAACATGTGTACTGCACAATGACAATGAACGAAGACTAAATTTCAATTCGAATGAAATGTCAATTATAGACAATATGAAAATGAAACAAAAAAGATAAACTGTTGGAAGGTTAAAACACAATTCCTGTTTTTAAAATGATTGAAACCGGTTTTAAATAGCATTGTATTCATCATTTAGCAATCTGATGTGCAAGCATTCAACATATGAATTCGAAAGATGAAACATTTGATTTTTTGATTTAATAAAATCAATTGAATGAACGTTAAAAACTTGGCATAAAAGGAAACTATGCAAACGATCATTTGGATTGTAGACACCAAGATTGGCAAACACCACTTAGAATGCACAAGTTCACTTCTAAAATTATAAGTCTTTGGGAAAAAATTCACAAGATAATAAATGACAATAAAATGCGATATTATTCGGAATAGCTTCGATCGAACTATTTACTTGATTTTTGAATATCTCTTGATGGGAATCTAATGTTCGAGGAACGTTTTGAGATATTCGACACTGTTCGAATCTGTTAAAATATACAATTGATCGTAGTAATCATTATGAAATTATAAGAAATCAAAGTAAACTATTTAATATAAATCAATTATAAAATTGTATAAAAATAAGAAAAATACAATAAAAAGTAATCAGTATTACAACTAGATTCAAAGGAAACGATACTTTCCAACTGAATCGACCGATATTTTGGTGTAAACTTTGATGGACAAACATTCATTAGGAAGATAATTAGTGCCTCATTACGCTAGAACGCGATATTATCTCACGATTTCACCAACTTATTATATAACATGTTATGGAATATGATCGATTTTTTTCAATGAAATTTTTTTTTTTTTTTTTTTTTCTCATTTTTTTATCATTCACACGCACTAAACAACGGTAATCAACAATATTTTTACATATTGGGTGTATGCAAAAGAAATGTCGATTTAGATAACAGATAGCGTAACTAACGTTGTGTTCATCGGAGCACACCGCGGCCATTTTCTTTTTTTTTTTGTCTGTCATTACGCTATAAATTTCAGTATATGTCATTTTGCTGAAGTGTAAACAACAAAGATTTTTTTTGCTTCAAAAATTTCGAAATTGGTGCCTGAAAAGTGGTTTTGCGGGGAACTTTAATAACCTTCTTTCATTTGAAGAAAACCGCTGCTGAAAGTTATCGTTTGTTAGTAGAAGCTTACGGTGAACATGCTTCAACTCAAAAAACTTGTGAACGATGGTTTGCAAGATTCAAAAGTGGGGATTTTGACTTGGAAGACAAAGAACGGCCAGGTCTTCCAAAAAAAATTGAAGATGCGGATTTGCAAGCATTATTGGATGTAAATCCTTGTCAAACGCAAAAAGAACTTGCAATAGAGTTGAAGGTTGATCAAGCAACTATTTCTAGACATTTGCATGCAATGGGAAAAATTCGAAAGCTGGGAAAATGGGTGCCACATCAATTGAATGAAAATCAACTCAGAACAAGAATCGAAACATGCAAAAAACACCTTGCTGAGCACAAAAAACGTAGTTTTTTGAGTCAAATTGTTACTGGCGAGGAAAAATGGATCTATTACGACAATCCCAAGCGTAAAGCAGCGTATGTTGATCCAGGCCAACCAGTACCTTCGCAGTCAAAAAGAGAAATTCATTGCCAGAAGGTTATGCTGTGCATTTGGTGGGATCAGGAAGGTGTCGTGTATTGATGGTAAGTGCTACGAACAACAATTGATCAAAATGGAGCAAGCATTGAAGGTGAAACATCCACGAATAGCGACTAAACAAGACAAAGTTTTTTTTCACGATGATAATGCCAAGCCATATCATGCAAAGATCGTTAAAAAAAAAGAAAGAACACTTCGGTTGGGATCAGCTTGATCAACCCGCGTACTCTCCAGACCTTGCCCCTTCGGACTACTATTTGTTTCGATCGATGCAAATTGACCTGGCCGATGTACGCTTTAAAAACTTTGAAGAAATACAAAAATGTGTCGCTGACTGGATAGCTTCAAAAGATAAGGAATTCTTTCGACGCGGAATCCACAAACTTCCTGAAAGATGGCATGAAGTCATAGCTAACGATGGAGAATACAATGGTTGAAGTGCTCATTCATTTAGTTATGAAATAAAATTTTCTTTTCACTGAAAAAATCGACATTTTCTTTGCATACACCCAATAATCAAGGATAATCAAGAGCTCTATTGAAAATCATCTGTTTGGATAAAATGGAATTCACATTTCGATGAGTTTCGTTGATTGAACGATCCCAAAATATAGCGGCAAATAAGACTCAACTCTTACCAATTAGAGGTGTAAACAAACATATCGAATGTTCGTGCGAAATATGCGAAATGTGAGAAATTGTCTTGAATACAATCGCACGTTCGTGCAATAGTGCGAAAATGAACGAGAAACTTTCGAATGTTGGTGCGAAATGTGCGAATTTTTCTTACGAACGAACAAACAAACACAAGCATCAAACTGTACGAACGAATTTTTTGGAGAATTTATCCAAATTTTTCGGGAAATTTACCCAAATTTTTCAAAAAAATTGCACCAAAAATGTATTGCTTTAGTGGAATTTTCTGAAAATTTCTACCGAAATTAGCCAAAACAAATTGTTCGCACAGTTCAATGTTCGTGTTCATTCGTTCGTTCGTTGGTACGCCATAATAATACAACTTTATTCTCTAACTCAAGTAGCCCCACACTAAGGGATTTTTACTCTTTTCCCCAAAAAAAACACAGCATTTTTTATCAAAAATGTTTCCATCTGTTTATACAAGTTTTTATTTTTCATTACATTTTTACTTTTCGTTTTTTGTTTTTTTTTTTCTTTTTTATTAGAATTTGTGTTCGGTACAATCAATGAGTACAATGAATGTATATAGTTTTAAGTTATTTAGTGAAAAGAAATTATTGAAAAATTCAAAATAAAACATTCTTTGTCTTTATGAGAGAAACAAATTGTCCATTTGATGTTTCAGCTTTGTTCCAGTTTGATGACTTCAAGTCGTAGTGATGTATTGAAAAGAAGGAAAATGTTAAAGAAAATGTGTCACAAAGTGATCAAAGGTCACCATATCGGAAGATGTGATTCTGCGCGTGGTAGTGGTTGTCATTTTTTGTAATTATGAATGCGATGCACGTGAACATTAACAACCGATTTGAATCGAAAGTGTTTGTCACACCATTTTCATTGAAAGGGCTTTTTACCGATATGATGAACACGATTGTGTAAATGAAGATCTTTTCTGTTTCGGAAGTAAATGTTGCAGAGATAACACTGATATTGACGGAAACGGCAAATTTGTTTGTGTTTATTTTTATCGTTTTCATTTGAAAATCCTCGCCAACATTTCGAACATTTGAATGGAAAACGATCACGATGCGTGACCAAATGTTGATCACGATGAACTTTTCGATTGAATTTCCTTTGACAAATTTCACATTGAAATGATTTGTTGCCAGCATGTTTTGCTTGAATGTGACACTTAACACCACTATTTTGGAAGTTCTTGTATTCACAGAGATAGCATTCGAAACGACGAAGCCGAAATCGTTGTTCGTGAGATTGTTTCACTTTTTCTTCAGCAAATCGTTGTCCACAATTCACACAAGAGAAAGCCAATTCATTGATGTGCTTACGCGAATGTTTATTCAGTTCGCATTTTTCAACAAATGTATCGTAACAAATCGAGCATTCGAATGGCTTATGTCCACTGTGGATTCGCATGTGACGGTTGAGATTCTGTTTGTATGGAGTTGTGAATTTACACACATTACATTCGAATTGACGATGCTCACACTTTTCTTCATGGTCGATTTGTTTTGTTTGCAAATGAAAACCTTGACGACATTTCGAGCATCGAAAAGGGAATTTCCCACCGTGAATCTTCTGATGTCGCAATAAATTGGTTTTTTGTGCAAAATCCTTTTTACAAATATCGCATCGGAATGGTTTTTCGCCAGTGTGAATTCGAATGTGATTGATGAGATTACATTTGTTCAATGCTGAATGGTTGCAAGCGTGACATTGATAATTCTTCAACTTCTTAATTCGTGGAATTTTCTTTTTGTTCTGTTTCCGCGATGCAATACGTTTCTTTTTATTTTCAGTTGGTTTGCGTCTGTTTTGAGTCATTTGTTGATCATTCGATCCACTTCTGTCTTCATTTGCATTCATTGGCAAATTTTCATCGTTTTCCGGATTCTTTTTCTTCTTTTCGATTTGATATTCTTCCTTTACACATTCTATGTCTGACTTAAAACTCACTTGACTGTCCGTTTCACTATCTGATTTGTCATCGTAATTTTCATTATTCACTTCATGAAATCTGGAACTAATTTCGATTTCAATTCCATCGGATTGCTCATCTTTGACATCGGTTTCTTGCTTAATTTCAATGTCTGAAGCTTTCGATTTAAGTTTGACACGACCATCTGATGTTCCTTCACCTGGATCTGAATTCATTTTCGGATCGATGTTTCTACGGTAAAAGAAGATCAACAAAAGAAAGAAAAAGATTGAATATGAAGAAATTTCCTTATGTTTCCAAATAAAAATCCAAAAATGAAACTTATATTTTTAATTGAGAATCAAATGTCTACCTATACCGTCTACATTGCTTGAATGGAAGTGTCTGAAAGTCCATGATAATTTCTGATTTCAATTTGGATGAACATTTTTACATTAACTGAATCAGTGCTTTGTGCCAAATGAAATGAGGGCAGAATGTGTTTTTGTATTTGTACAAAAGTGAGGTTATTTTCTGCTTAATTTGACATAGCTGAAATAGGAAAAATTAGCTCTGGCTTTCGATTCATTTGGCTCTCAAACACCAAATCGATTATCACAACATTTCTCATTCATTGAAATTCATATAAAATATTCTGATCGTAAATAAAAACTTAAATGTAAAACTTGAACAATTACTGAAAAAGTTCAAAATTCACGTGAAAATTTGCATGCAAAATGTCAGCCTATCTCATGCACGCCTCAACGAATGTTTGTTGAAAAATAGCAAAATATCAAAAAATCCAAATTAAGTTCAATTCAAATATTTCTCATTCAAATTTTCAGAACATTATTCAGAAATACTCACGTTTTTGTGTATTCTTGGAATTAAACACAAACTGGGTGTGAATGCGACTAATTAGTATGATGTTTCTTCTCGAAATGACAAATTTCAATTGGTTTTGCTTTCTGTTGCACAACAATTCACAATAGTTTCTGTGAAAGGGTCATATCTGGCTGTTTGTGTTGGTGAATGTGTTCGTTCTTTATGAGCTTATTTGAACGCTGGCCTTTTTGAGTTCCATTCACAATACATTATTATTCGCAAAAATCTTCATCGTGTTCAATCACACAAACACTTAATTGAGTTTCATACACATTCAAAGCTACTCATAGCACTTGTCTCTGTTGAAGTGTCAATAGCAAGCAACAAGCATTCACTTGGATAGGAAATTCCGCAACACTAATGTTCCGCGAATAAATTGAGTTAAATCCTTAAAAAATCAAATGTCTTCAGTGTATTTTATTACATTTTAAATAGAATTTTAGAATTTCAATTTGCCCGAATTGATCAATGTGCGAATATTAATTTTATTGAGAATTTATTACATTCAATTCATTTGGTAGGATTCGGTGGAATTGCGTCATTAATTTTAGGAATTTATTCAGATTCTGGTAATTTTCCAAGTGCTCAATTGATTGAAAGCAAATGACCTTTCTGCGAATAATCTTTAAAAATATTTTCCGATAAGTTTAGTGATTTTGGCATGTTAATTTGTTCTTATAAAGATGAGAGAGTATTTACAAAACAAATTTTCTACATTGCATCTTTCTATGACGTTAGATTTTTCTCGGAATTGGCACCATTTTATTCAACGATGAATCATTCAACAGTTGTATTTCAACTCATGGCAATAATTTTTTGCGACGCATTTGCGAAATCTTGAAAATAAACAAATAGCTGATGCAAAATAATTTTTTTAACAAAACATCTTAATGCGCTACGAAATAAGGTATATTTTTGGATAAAGAGTACCTGTATCCATGTTTCAAATATAATGTCATTTTATAACATAATTTTATTATTGTGAATAAATATACTAAAAATCTTCTCTTCTCTTCTCTTCTCTTCTCTTGAATCTAATAATTTTAAGAATACATATCTATTGGGTGTATTAATTAATTTTAAGGATTTTTGTGGTAAAATCGAGGGTTTATTTCGAAAAATTCTCACAATATATTATTATTCAAAGTATTGCCCATCGTTAGCTATGATTTTTTCCCATCTTTCTGGTAATTTATGGATGTCTTTCCAAAAAAACCGTTCGTTTTTTGAGGCCAAGAAAGAATCAAGCCAATTTTTGATACCCTATTTGGAAGTGAAGCGTATTCCAGTAGAGGCGTTCTGCATCGACCGAAACAAATGGTAGTCAGAAGGGGCCAGGTCTGGGCTATAAGGCGGGTGGGGCAGATGTACACGTCCGACATATTCCACATAGATTTTGGGCCCTTGAGCGTGATGTAGTCGAGCATTGTCATCATGGAAAATCAGTTTCTCGTGTCTGATCTCCCATTCTGGCCGTTTTTGCTTGATTGCTGCATTCAATTTGATGTGTTGTTGTCGATAGCGTTCCCCATTAATGGTTTCACCAGGTTTCAGCATGCTGCAGCTCATAATATAGCACACCCTTCTGATCCCACCAGATACAGAGCATTACCTTGGCAGCGTGAATATTTTGCTTGGACGTCGATGTTGATGCATGTCCGGGTGGTCACCATGATTTTTTGCGCTTAGGATTATCGTAGTAGATCCACTTTTCATCGCCAGTTACAATATGATGCAGAAACGACTTCTTTTTGTGGCGAGCGAGCAGCATTTCCGACATGCAAAATCATCTTTCAACGTCTCTTTGCTTCAATTCGTATGGCACCCAATTTCCTTGATTTTGAATGAAACCTGCTGCTTTTAAACGTTGTAAAATGGCTCCTCGAGTAACTCTCAGTGATTTTGCTAGTTCTTCTTGTGTTTGACATGCATCCTCATCGAGTAATGCTTCCAATTCTTCATCTTCGAACTTTTTAGGCTGTCCAGAACGTTCCTTGTCTTCAACATCAAAATCACCACTTTTAAAGCATCGAAACCAGTACTCACTCGTTTGTTGCGATGGATCAAACATGCTCACCATAAACTTCACACAGCAATCTATAGCTTTCAGCTGCTTTTTTCTTCCATTGGAAGCAGAAAAATAAAGCTTCCCGCAAATTGCGTTTTGTTGGCACAAAAGTTGACATTTTTAGAACTCAAAAAAATTATGTTGTTTACACTTCAACGAAATGACATATACTGAAAAATTTAGAACAATAATGACGCTTCATAATGAAGTTAGTTACAGTGTAGTCTGATTGGTTTTAATATTAGTAACGTCACCTCTTGTAAAATCCTTAAAATAATTAATACACCCAATATAAGCTGAGTTTCGAGTCAAAATTATTATTTTGTCTTTCCTAAAAACACGTGATCCATAGCTGAAGTATAGATGATCGTCTATTAATTCAAAAAGTAAATAATTTATAACATATTTTTCTATGGATTTAGAGAATATATAAGCCAATGCAATACACTGTGTAAATTCAGTTCAATTTGTGGAATCTTAAGCACACATTTCAAATTAAGCAACATGAATTTTTTTGGAAATATTTTTTTGGCTGTTGCAATTATTTCAGTAATTTCCATATTGTAAGTATTAGAATGATTTATTAAAACGATGTTAAAGTACTTTGTTAAAATGAAAAAAAATAAAAAAAAATAAAAATAAAATGTTAAATTGATGTATTTATACGTAATTACGTTTTCTTTTTACAGACAATCTAGTGGAGAGTTAACAGATGCGTAAGAACCTACAAAAGATTCAACTTAATATCATATAAAATATTATAACAAAGAACTAATTTAATCAATTTTTCTCCCTTTTTTTTTCATTTAAAGGCAAAAAAATGCGCTTGCAAGACTGTATGTAGATTTAGATGAATAAAATTTGAAAAAAATAAATTGAAACTGAATTTCTCTTTTTTTTTTTATTATTCTAGCGAAGCAGAACTACAGTGAGTATTCCATATGATTGTTAAACTAAATTACCAAAAATAAAAAATTAAAATTTCAAATAAAAAGTTAACTAAAATCAAAAATTCAAACTTTTAATATTCTAGCACTGAAACAACGTAAGTATTTCAAATTAGGATATTTTAAAAAAAGTGGCTTTGAATATACATAAATGCATAAAAATTATTATGTTAAAATTTTAAATACAATGGATTAGAATTTCATAGAAATCATTTTTATTTTGCGATTATTTCAATTTGCCACGTACTTATATTTTGCCTAAAAAAGAAAATGATATTACCTAATTATTTTTTTTTTTTTTTGTAAATTAGCTCTGCTGATATAATGCTCTTTTTAGCAAAGAATCGGGAGCAATTGCATAGGAAATTTCAACGAAATCCGGCAGAAATGTAAGTTTTTGACATGTTATAAATATTTAATTTGTCTTTTTTTCAAATAATATTTCTTTTGTTTTTCAGTGAAAAGTTTAGAAAAGTTATTGGGTTGGTTCATAATGATTATATTATTTATATGCGATAAACAAAACATACATTTAAATGATCAAATTAAATTATAATTAATTTATTATTCTGTTTTGAAGGGAAGATTTTCCGAATGCTTTGAACTATTTCAACAAATTTGCAGCTACAGCTACGTCAAGTAGATAGACATCATCATAAAGTACATTTTAAGATATTTTCTTTGTGTTTGATGCTTTTAGACTTTGCATAACAAGTTTCGTAATGAATTGATGAATAAATAAAATGAATAAAGCTTTCAAAAAACAAAAATGAAAACAAAAAAATTTGGTGTTTATTTAAGCGCGAACAAATGTTTTATTGCGTTGAAAATGAGCTCTATCTATTGAAAAAATATTGAAGCTTTAAAGCTTAAAAACCTTATGCTCTTATCAAATACTAAAAATTCAGACGTTACACTGGGCTGTCATTAGTCAGCTAAATAATATTATCGAAATAACGTAAGCCGCTGACACGATGTTGTATATAAACGAAGAAGAAGAAAGAAGAAGAAGAAGAAGAAGAAAGAAGAAGAAAGAAGAATCAACACATAAGCGATACACGAAGAAAGAAGCACATTGCAACGAAATGGTACGCGTATATAAAAAGAAGCGATTCATATGCATGATTGAAGTAAGCGGCTCGCACCGTTCATTGTTATGAACTTCTTCCTTCATGTGTCGCCTATGTATTGATTCTTCTATCTTCTTCTTCTTCTCTCTCTTCTTCTTCGTTTATATACAACATCGTGTCAGCGGCTTACGTTATTTCGACAATATTATTTAACTGGCTAATGACAGCCTAGTGTAACATCTGTAAAAATTACGTCAATTTCACTTAAAAATAGCAAATTAGGCTTCAAATTGTTTTTTTTTTTTCAACGTTCAGTTGAATTTTCAATATCTTTCTGCACTAATATCTTTTTCGATTTGGCAATTTTAATGTCGGTGATTTTTTTTGTTTTGTCTGAAAAATGCAATTCAATATCTTCCAACGAACGATTTTCTGTCTCTGGCAGAATGAAATACACTAAAATCAATCCAATGCAACAAATTACCGCAAAGAACGATGACACGCCAGGCAAAGAAAGTGATCTTTCCATACCAACATAAGTTATTTTCCCGATAAAGCTCACAACGCAAAATAAACCGGATACAATTCCACATGCAATGCTACGCGTTCTAGAAATATTCAAAATATTTACATTAAAATTTGATCGCAAGTAATAAGAAACACAATTGAAACCAAAAACATTACAAAATCCAATTGAAAACATACTTAAATGGAAAGATCTCCGAAAGAATTGTTACACACAATGTGGCAGAGCCAAAGAATGTGAAAAAACTCCAGAGAATCAAACAAATAAATGGAATGTATGTTAAATTTGAATTTTCCATATGAAAAACACCGTCTGTTTGATCAGTTGAGGTCGTCGAAATGTAACCACGAGGCAAATAAATGAATCCATAAAAAGAAAGAACCATTGCACAAAGAAACATACCCAGCATTGATATTAAATAGACACATCGTTTGCCAATGAAACGAACAACCAACATCAAGCTGAGAATTGCCATATTTTCAAAGAATGACATAATGGCCGTGGCACTATCTGCCGATATCGGAGAATCATATGCTTTGAATATCTGCACCATGTACGGTCTCATTGCCAATGTGCCCGAAAACTGAGCAATAACACACATAATCACTGCAATAAGAAATGGTCTAAGGGTTTCTCTTCGTTTTAATTCAATACATTTTTCACTCATTGTTGGCAGTGGATGTTCACATTTTAAATCTTGTTTAATGCATAAGCTGCACGCTTTCGAATGTTCAATGTGCTTTTGTAAATCGTGAAATTCTTTGTCAATAGCTTCTCTTGACACCCAACCACGAAGCCAACGCAGTGATCGTTCAGCTTCGGTTACACGATTTTTTGACAGAAGCCACTGTGGCGTTTCAGGAACCTGTAAAATTCGAATTTTCAGTTTAAATTATAACAGTTTTTCTTCATTTTTGAAATATAATTCGATTTTGAATCAAAATCAATCAAAATGCTTACAAAACATATTAAAATCGCACTAATCACCGGAATTATTGAACAAATGAATGCAATTGATCGCCATGCAATCATCGTGTTCAATGTGAAGACTATGAGAAGTCCAAATGTTACACAAACACTTGAATATGAAACTAAAATGCCACGAATTGAAGGTTCACTGTGGAATTCAAAAGAGTTTTTTTTTTTTATTTTAAAAAAGAAAGATGTTTAATGTGCCTTACGAAATTTCGCCGAGATAAGTAATGACTGGAAAAAAGAATTTGATATTTGATAAAATTAACAGTATACATAGCAGACCGGATGCTCACTCAGTTTCTCTACATTGAATGTAATGTATAGCGACCGAGTGAGAGAGGGTGAGCAGAATTCACTTTTAGTGCACACTGCTTACCTGGTGCCTCCATCAAACCCATTGAAAATCCAAGTATTACAATTCCAATCAATGATTTCCAAAAATTATCACTTGAATACATTATAAACCAGCCAATAACCAACGGTATATTGACGATTATCATTCCTTTTTTCCTGCCCAATAAATCTGTGCGAAATGTTTTTGATTTATTTTACGAAAATATTCAAAATCCGAATTTTCAATATCATTTTGACTGAATTCACCTGTTAAAAAGATTGACAACAAACTACCAAACGGTTGAATAATATAGAGAATACTACCTATCGAAATAGAAATTCAGTTAATGATTCGATGGTATAGACAAATGGCTTTTTTACCTATCCACGATGCTTCATTTGATGAAAAATGTAAAATTTCATTTTGATTGTGTTCATTTGGTTTACCAAATGTAGCTGCAATAACAATTGTTGGAAATGCATAAATAAATCCCATTTCAATCATTAAAAAATTTTTCACCGTCGTCGCCATTATCTATGGATGAAACAATTTCACAAATCATTTAGAAAATTTACACTTTTTAGTTGTTGGAGAAATATTGATGTGATTGTTCGTACCTGTGGTAAAATGCGTCGAAATGTACTTATTTTATTGGAATTTACTTCTTCTGTTGTTTGAGTCATTTTTTTTGCCTTCGAATTTTATTCACGATTTGAAATTGAAAAACTTTTTTTATTGGTCAAAATTGAGAAAAAAAACCGTCTAATAGAGAATAAAACGACGTTGGATAAAAATTCGTAAATTGAAATCTTTAAAAGATCAAGAGAATGAAAACAATTTCGAATAAATTCATGTAAATTACTGTTTGTCATTCAATTCAATCTGGTTCATGAAAAAAAATGTTCCAAATTTACAAAATTCAATCTTTCAATCTGAGCAAAAATGAAACAATACCTTCGCGATAAGATAAACAATATTGAGGATAAAAGTCTTTTATTTATTAGCAAGACAGTTAAAGTAGTCATCTAGTCTAAATTTATTTGAGATTTTTATCTAAATTTAATTTATAACACATAATAACCATAATCTATTATTGATTATTAAATGATCAACGAGCTCAAAATGCGAAAATAAATCTAAAACTCTTGGATTATGGTTGAAGAAATAGCAATTCATTAAACAATTAATTTTTTTATCACTAATACATGGTACACAGATCTTTCACATTGTTTCTTAAAACGTTAAAATTTTTTATTATTTTATTCATCAATTCCACGGAAAAAAAAGAGTTTTTTTTCTCTTCAAATGAATTCATTGTTACTTTCACTGTAAATTGGGTTTCTGGAGTCAAAAAAATCCAAAAATTTCAATTTTACGCGAATGATCGCGATTTAATTTTGTAAATTTCCTTAGACAGGAGTAAAATGCATTTTTAAGCATAATAAATGAAATGCAATGAAATAAACTAAACATTGCAATTTTGAACAAAGAAATTTCAATTTTGTTTATTTTTCTCTCTTTTTTTTTCAAAATAATATTCAACTAGTTAAAAATTGGTGAATGATTATCTGATGTAAACAAAATTTATTAGAAATTTACTGATATGTTTCACAGAATTATTGTTAATTATAACTCCCTAAGCAATAAAATCATTATCATAGTTTCGTGCATAAATGGCGAATGTAAGAATGTCCAATCTTGGTTTTTTCAAATTTAATGATACGGCATTTTTATGTGCATTGGATCTGAAATTTTTGAGAAAAAAAAAAATTATTTGTTCTGTCAATTAAACAGTGTCTTCACTAAATTCTGTCACTTTGTGAATTACAAATCGTTCGAAGAAATGTGAAACTCAACAAAAGTCCTTTTTTTTAAAAAGAAAAAAAAAAAAAGAAAGAAAAAACAAAAAAAAAATTACATTTTGTATTCAAATTCATTAGCTGGAAGTGGTAACAAGTCTTGCGTCAATGTGTTTGGCATGATTGTTAATGAATTGTTTGGAAGCACAATGTCTAAATTCAATTTTTTGAATTTGTATCGAGGCTTGAACTTTGACATCGGAATTCTACGACCGCAAGATTCTTTTGAATTCATATTAGTGCAAGCGATTAAACTGCACACTTCTTGACCAATTGACACTTTTCCGGCTGTTTTGAAGTGACGCTGACCATTGAAAACTGCTATCGCGTAAAAATAGGACTGAAAATAATGATAATTGGTCATTTACTTTTCATTTAAAATTCGAAAAAAAAAAAAAAAACTAAAGATTGATTTATACATCTCCTTGTGCGCCCATATCGTTGACTTCAATATCATATTTACAAGACAATCCATTATGCGATACAATTCCCTTTTGCTTAGGATTTTTGGAAAAGTCCAAAAATGTGACATTGTATTGGCTTAAATCGTCCTGTCTCATGTGCGGATATTCATCAGATTTCGACCAATTCGAAAGTTGATCATTCGATTTCGAATCTGGCTTATTATTCGATTTTACATCAGCCGGAACATTTGCAATTAGAATTTTCGTTTCTGCTTTTTCATTTACGACAACTTGTAATGCACCGGATTTCCCATTGTAAATTCCACTGCCCGAACATCGTATCGTTGGATTGTTTGCATTTGCAGCCAGTAAATTAACATTATTTGCATGTGCCCAACTTTGTTGAAATTGTGCGGCTAAGATTTGATTGAAATTAGAATTAAAAATGGGGAAATTTTCGAAAAAAATCAACTCGAAATCCGAATCCGAAAGCCAAAATCTTAATTTTCATAGGTTCTGACCCAGGGTTCCCTTAACCCTTGCTATAGGCACTCTAGGACCACCTGAAGATTTGTTCAAAATTATTTGAAATTGCTAAAGGTGTTTGAAGACAAGTATATACAAGGCGATGAAACGAGGTGTACGTAGTGCATACTACGCGCCCGAATGTGCTGTCGGTAGCACAAATATGTGTTCTCAGTGGTACAAACGGACGCGTAGTAGGCACTACGTGCACTTCGTTTCATCGCCATGAGTATATACGAGATACAATGAACTTCAGGGATTCCATTTAGATTTTTGATTGGGAGTACTCCCTTCCCCTCCTGAGCTCGACGGTGTCAGAACCTATGCAACTTTTCACTTGGAAAATTAAGCATTTTCACTTAGGAACTCATCATTTTTAGGGAAATTAGGTAAAAGGTAACCAACCAGTTAAATATGGTAATCCAGAAAACCAATGCGTTGGATAAATGAAATTTTTCACGCCTTTTTGAATGAGCGTTTTCATTGGCTCTTGGAACATCAAATCAAAGCAAATGCACACACTGAATGTTACGTTGAAATCTGTCTTGAATGCAACTAAATCCGGTTCGGCTGGATGCTGCACTAAACGTTCATTAAATAAGTGAAATTTGCGATACCTTCCGGTGTTGAAAAGATCAAAAATGAGAAGAGATAAGAAAAATCGGAATTAAAATGAGAAAAAAGGAAAAGAGATGGTGTGTGTGAGAGAGAGAAAGAGAGAGAAAGAGAGAAAGAGAGAAAGAGAGAGAAAGAGAGAAAGCTAGAGAGATAAAGAGAGAGAAAAGACAATCAATTTTCTTAATTACTTGGCAACAACATCACCGTGTCGATTAAACACAATGGCCATATTGTAGAGATTTGTCTTATCCTGTTTGTTTGCACAGAATGATTGATCGTCTTCTGAACATTTTACTTTAACATATAAATTGATCACTGTGTACATATTTGCTTGGCGAACAGCAGCCGAAATGCTTTGTAAAATTGGATCGGCTCTTAGATTATCACAAAATGGAATATTTGTATTTGGTAATAATACAGCAGTGTGTTTACTATTTAAAACAGTTTCCGGGAATACCAGAATATCGACACCATTCAACTCATTTAATGCAATAATTTTGAGAATTTGATTTGTGTTTGCCCGAGTTCCTTCAACAGTTTGAACATCTCCAGCTGGATGCACTTCAACAACTGCCGCTTTATACATACCATTTGGAGCATTTGATGGACTGTTTTTAGTATTTCTGGTAAATGGGTAAAGCGGAACGCTTAGAAAAAAAAGTATTTTTTCAATGAATTACAGCGGACAATTTTGATGAAATAAAATTCGAAAATTACTTTGATTTTTTTTTATCTCCCATTTTTGGACCATCAATGGAATTCGATTGACAACTGATTTTAATTGGGGCCACCTTTTTTGAACCAAACTGAAGTTGGGTCGTTGCCATGCTTTGAACACGTTGAGAATTCGGGAAATTAATCGGAAACATGATTTTATACATATTATCCTGTGAATTAGAAATAAAATAACACTGACATTTTGAAGAAGAAAATAACACTGACACTCAGTTGGTGTTCATTTTCAAATTTAAAAAAAATTTCCCTCAAAAAAATATTGAAATTAGATCGTTAAACGCATTAAATCGCAATTCAAATTAAATAAAACTAAAATATTCAAATTTTGAAATAAAAAATTTGTTTCTCACATATGAAGTGGTAGGTTTTATCATATTTGGAGGCATACTTTCAATGCTGTTGATTAGAAACTGTGAAAAAAGTATAAAATTCAAATAATACATAATCATTGAAAGAAAATTTCCAATAAAAATTGCTGCAATTGGAAAAATTTGATATGACTCAGAATCAATACGAAGCTGATGATGTGTCACATGATTTCACACAAATTTCGAATTTACAAAATCTACTGTAAAATGAAATGTAATTGCAAAACGCACACTTTTGATACTTTAAAAAAAAAAACACAATTTACCATGCAAGTGATGAACTTAAATAGAAAAATGGCGACCATTTTTCGACCAAACATTTTTTCGTTCTTTTTCTGCGGTTCTTATTTTTACAAGTTTTTCTTTATGAATTTACACGAATTAGGTCTTATTAGCTGGACCCAAATTAGCAACACTTAGCAAGAGCTAGCTCATATATGATAACTCACTCGATAATTCAGATGAAATTTGTGAGAATTTTCATACTAGTAAACAAAAATGTGAAAAATACCAATCGACAACTGCACCAATGAGTAGGCAAATATCGTGTAATAAACGAGTTGAATGTTTGTTTTATTATTCTTCACTGTTTTTCACTCCAGTTGCTAATCGACGAAAATACGCTATAAAATACTTTGAGCAAAAATAAACTCATGAACAAAGACAAAGACCTTATGGTTTGGTGAAGTAAATATTACACAATGCATTTCCATTAATTGGAAATATCAAAATAGCAAACGGGTGGAGACAATAACAATTATTCAAATTTGTGATGAAATACAATTACAAGTATCAAGTAGAAAATTGTGCTTTATTTTTATCTGAATTAGTCGTTTGAAATTTCATTTGACTCGTTTCTACAATTAAATTGCAACTTTTTCTTCAATTGAAGCTTTTTGATCGATTAGCATATGCTTTATGTTATGTTTCGAGTATTTACTTCCATTTTTATCCAAAAAAAAATAAAAAAATCGGTAATTAAAATCCAGTTCATTGTTGACCAATAACGTCTCTGTCATAGTCTCGAGCCAAAATGGCAAAAGTAAGGATGTTCGCTTTTGGTTCATTCAGATTTAACGTCACATCATACGTATTTGCTCCATCCACTTTTGATCTGGAATTAAAATTTAGAAATTGGAGTGAGTTGAAATTTCATATTTGCAGTGGGTCTAAAGTTTAGACTCTAAACAAAGATGTAATAAAGAAAATGAGATGTTGAATTAACTGATGAAGAAAATGTGATGGTCATCATTGAATTTATCAATCGAAGTACTGTCGATAATAAAATAAATAATGTTCTTACATTTTGTGCTCAAAATCTTTGGCTTCAAGTGGAATCAATTGTTGTGTGAGTGTATTTGGCATGATTTTCATTGAACTAATCGGAAGGCTCGTTTTTAAGTTTAATTTTTCAAAATTGTATCGATTTTGAAACTGTGACATTGGAATTCTACGACCGCAAGATTGCTTTGAATTTATCACCGTACAAGCGATTAAACTGCACACTTCTTGGCCAGTCATAAGATTCTTAATGGTTTTATAACGACGATGGCCGTTAAACACAGATATAGCGTACGAGTAAAAAGACTGAAAGAAAAAAGTATTTTTTTTTTGAAAAGTTTAACATTTTCCTTTGAAAGAAAACAATTTTATTTTCGCGAATTTTCGCTTTCATTTCAATTCACCAAAGTTTACCTTTCCATTTTCTTCACCCATATCGCTAACTTCAATGTCATAATCACAGCAAATATTGTTGTTACAAACTGTTCCACTTTGTTGGTGCTTTTCCGAAAAGTGTAAAAATGTCACGGTAAATTCGGTTAAATTGTCTTGATTCATATCCATTACATAATGCCGTTCATCGTCCATCCTTGAATCAATGATGACTGAACGAGTTTTTATGGGAACTTCATTGGAGATGAATGCAATTGATTCATCATCATCATCATCAGATGGCAAATCAACTGGAACATTTGCTATGAGAATTTTCGTTTCGGAAGTTTCACTAACAAATACTTTTAATGCACCCGATCGTCCACTGTATATTCCACTTCCTGAACATTTTAATTGCGGTATGTTTGCATTGGCAGCTAACAAATTTACATTATTTGCATATGCCCAACTTTGTTGATATTGTGCGGCTAACATTGAAATGGAAAATAAAGAATTCAAATTTAAATTAAATTAAAGATTTCTTAAGTCACGCAAAGGATTTTTAGTTTTGACGAGAAGATCTTTGCTTTCTTTCTTTCTTTTGCCTTCATAGATTCATCACACCGGCGAGCTAATGGGGATGTCAAGCGCAAAAATTCATAGGAGTTCTCTTGATGTCTTCGTGGCCTCACGAATCATGGAATCAATGAGAACCTTGTGTGAGAACCTTATTTTTGTCTTTCTATTGTTCCCTCTGGAGACAATGATGCGAAGAAAGGAAAAAAGTAAACAAAAAGCAAAAAAACTAACCGGAATAATACGGCAACTCCGAGAACCAATTTGTTGGATATACGAAATGTTTTATTCCCTGTTGTATTAGATCATTTGTTGGATCTTTAAACATTAAATCAAAACAAATGCTCACACCAAATGTCACATCAAAATCGGTTTTGAATGTTGTTAAGTCTGGATTCTCTGGATGCTGGACCAAGTGTTCATTGAATAAATGATATTTTCGGTATCTTTTTATGTGCAAAAACATAGACATTTAATCAAAAACAAAATTTCTAAAAATTTTCAATTATTTTCACTTACTTTGCAATAACTTTGCCAGTTCGATCAAAAACAAGTGCCATATTATACAAATTCGTTGAATCAACAGTATTTGTGCAAAATGTTTGATCATCAAATGTGCATTTAATTTTTGCATACAAATTGATAACAACATATTTCCGAGCCATTCGTATTGCACATGAAATATTCTGCAGAATAATGTTAGCATCATCATTATCGCAATATGAATGGCTGTTATTTGGCAATGTAATTGCAAAATGTGGATGATTCAAAAGTGCCTCGGGCAATACGACAATATCCACACCGTTTAATTCATTTGATTTGATTATGTCGATAAATTGTTTTGTGGCATCATTAACACGTTCAGCGCTAAAACCCTTTGGAATTGGATTCACTTCTACCACGGCTGCTGTGTATGTTGGGATCTAAAATTGGGTACAAATGCATTTTTGTTGAACAAATCATTGAATAACATTTCAAATTTATTTTGGAAAAAGCTTTAAAACGAATGAAATTTCTTTCGATTTGTTTCCCATTACCAAATTTACTCAAAATCTTTGATTTAAATAGTGCTAAATCATTACAGTGTAGATTAGACACTCAAATGAAATTGATCATTTGTTTATTTTCAAAAGTATCAACAGATCGAGTGTCACATCAGTTAACTTGATTAACTGATAACTCCATACCACTCAGAGATTGTTATTCTTATAACAACAACAATTTGTTAGTCGTCAATATGATCAGCCGTTTACGTCAAGTTGATCATCGTTCACTTTGCAAATAAAACGTGAAAATATTCGTTGATTGAAGTATAACATTTGCAAAACTCTTTTTTTATGCTTACAAATAACATAAATTATCGCTTAAACTAGGTGGAATATGAATGATTAAGGTGGAATATGGATGATTAAGGTCATTCGAACTGAATTTAATTCGTGCATTTTAGAAATGCCTAATTTTTGCTACATTAAAGCACAGTGAAGCACCACACCTTCAATAATTCCAATTTTAATATACATATATTTAGCAGATTTCCTTATTTAATTTCAATTTTATTCAAATATTCACTATAATCTAACGAAATACCTCTTTGCCGCTACAGCTGCTGATTAAAATGATACAAATTAGCACGATCATCGTCTCTGCTTTGTTTACAAAAATAAACTGAAATGATTTTAATGTTAATTTTTGTTCACAGTTTGTACTAGAAAGCGAATGAAATGTCATACAAAGTAAAATATGTGAAATGACACACTCACGACAAATTTGGTAAATGTACTAGATTTTTGAATGAATATTGTTGACAAAAATGATCAATAGTTTTAAATCTTCTCTAAATAAATCAAAATATTATTTGATACATTTCCCTTCCGGATTGATGAACAAAGTAATTTTTTTCTTTCGTTTTTACTTCAATATTAATTCATTTCGAGTATTTTCACTAATCACTAGACGATTCAACACGATCAATTCAATAACTACTTTGACAAATTTAATTATATGATTTGTTTGTTCATAATAGATGATGCTTCATTGACTGTCACAAGCTCGATTTATCAACATTTATTTATAGCCCATTCACTCATCGATTAGCATAATAAAAATTCGTTTAAAATCAACTCATCGATTGTATTTTTTTTTTTTTTTTTTTTTTTTTTAATTTTAATTTGAAGCCACACCTATTCACGAGCATTGACTTTTCACTATTAAAAAGACTTTAAAGTGCTTTGAAGCATTCAGACTCGGTCAAAGCAATATTAAACGCTGATTAAAACATATGTTTCTGATTTTGCTGGTCAATCAGCTGATAGAGTAATCAATATTATCATTGCTTTTGATCAAAGTGGTACACGCTCGCAGACTTAAAGAGGGGGGGCGGGGGTAGTGTTATGTCAAAATGTTGAAGAGAAAACATGAAAAAAATCAACGAATATTTTTTGTTTTTTTGTGACTTTGACAAATGATTCTTATTAAAATTGAAATAATTTATTGAAAATTTCACTTAAAAATAAAAAATTGATTTTTTTTTTTTCAGTTGAATGTCATCCAAATCAGGCTTGACAACATGCATATTACAAATATGATGGAAACGTTTATTGATGTCGCACTATTCGTAAAATCATCACCATAAATACGTGAGTAAATAGCAAAAGTGATTAGATCAGCCCTTGGTTCATTCAAATCTAAAGAAACATCATAATTTTCTTGTCCATTTTTTTTGAGAAACTTTCTGTAAATGACAATTTAGAAAAAAAAAATTAAAAATTATGAAATTCCTTTTCCAAAGAAAAAAACCAAAAAAAAAAAAAAAAAAAAAATTGGCGATTGATTGTTAGATGTTTTAAATTGTGAGTTAACTTACGTTTTAAAATTGAATCCATTAACTGGCAACGGCATTAAATTCTGTGTCAATGCATTTGGCATAATTTTCATGAATTTAATCGGCATTATGGTTTTCAAACTCAATTGTATAAATGTGTATGGATGTTGAACTTGTGACATTGGAATTCGTTTTCCGCAAGTTTCGGTTTGTCCCATTTCAGTACAAGCAATCAAACTGCAAACTCCATGACCAGTGAAACGATTTGGAACGGATGTATATCCACGAACACCATTCAATACTGATATTGCATATGAATATGATGACTGAAATGAGCCAATTTTTTGAATTAAAAAATCGAATTGAAAATCATTCGATTCAAAGTTGATTTTTGAGGGGAAAAAATATATCATTTCAGTGAAAAAGATGATTAATTCAAATCCAAATAGATTCAAATACCTTTCCAATTATCGCGCCTTGATTATGAGCAACTCCAATTGTGTAATTGCAACAGATATCATTGGTGCATACGGCACCAGTTTGTTGTAGACTCTTGGAAAAGTCCAAAAAATGTATGGTGTATTTGGTTAAATTCTCTTTCAGCAGGAAAATATTATCATTGAAATGTTTGTTATCATTTGAAGTAGTCTGATCAGGCAGCAATTTGACTTCGATGGAATTTTCTTTGAGCATGGAACTATTTGTATCGATTTCTGGTTTTAGCATAGGATTATCATCAGGAGGCATATTGACTGGGACTTCAGCAACAAGAATTTTTGTGATTGGTGTTTCACTGACAAACACTTTTAAAGCACCCAATTTTCCGTGAAAAATTCCACTACCAGAACAACCAATCTTTGGCCAATTTACATTGGCCGCCAATAAATTTACATTATTTGCATATGCCCAACTTTGTTGAATTTGAGCAGCTGAAATTAAACGCGAACAAAAATGGAAAATCTTTAGAAAAAAGAAGAAATTTATTCAAAAGAATTAAAAAATGTACCGCTTAAATATGGTATTTCTGAATACCATCTGGTTGGATAAATAAAATTCGTAACTCCTTCTTGTACTAAACTGTACATTGGCTCATCGAAAAGAATATCGAAGCAAATGCCAATACCAAATGTTACATTGAAATCAGTTTTGAATGTTTTTAGATCGGGCATTTTTGTTTGCTGTGCATTGCCTTCGTTGAATAAATTGTATTTTCGATACCTTTGAACACAATATTTATATGAATTTTCTTGAAAAAATTTGATATTTTTTTTTTTTTTAGGTTTTTACCTAGTAACAACATCTCCATTTCTATCGAATACGAGAGCAATATTGTAGAGATTCGTGGAATCATCTTTGTTTGAGCAGAATTCTTGGTCATCTTCTGAACATTTAATTTTACCATTGAAATCAATGACAACATACTTTTTAACACTCCGAACAGCACATGCAATTTTTCGCAGTATATAATGGACACTTTCATTATCGCAGTATGATTTGAATTTTGTTGGCACCAAAAAAGCTGTATTTCGACGATTTAAAATGGTTTCTGGCAACACAACAATATCCACTCCATCCAATTCACTAGATTTTATGATATCGATAAATTGATTTGCCACCTTTTCGACATTCTCGGGCGTATCACTGTTTACCACTGGATTCACTTCAACTACACCAGCTGTGTATTTTTGATTCTGGAAATTTTGTTTTTTTTTTTTTTTTAAAGAATTCAAGATTAGTTTTATTGAAAAAAAATCTTCATGATGAACTTTGAATGGAGTCTATGAACTTCAATTTCCTTGATCATGCAATTAAACATGTTTAAACATTTAATAATAAACAATAAGACGATAATCTTCAATGAATGAAGATTCTTCATTGACGTCATGTGATTTTGTAATATAATTAACAAATCACAAAATTATTTGAAAAAAATTGTAATAAAAATAACAAAAAATGGAATGAAACAAAGTGCTTCTTCTCAACGAAAAGAAAATAAAATCAATTCGTAAATTCAATCAAGTCATTGAGATGTTTTTTCGGAATTTCGGCCAATTTATTAATAGAGAAATTTCTCTTTCTCTCTTCCTATCTGTCTCTCACCCTATCTACCTCCCTCTCTGTCTACTTCTCTTCCTCTCTCCCTCCCTCTCTGTCTACTTCTCTTCCTCTCTTCCTCCCTCTCTCCTTCTCTATCATTCACTTATCACTCTTTTCCTGTATCTAAATCTACACTTTACACGTGACGTTGCTGGGACTTTATCAATGTATTAAGCAATTAAAAAAACTGAAATGTTCATTTTATAAACGAATGATTGTGTTAAATTCATCATACAAAAAAGGAGTAATTGCAACATTTTAATTTTTTTTTTTTCAAAACTTCGCAGTTTTTCGGTTAAAAGTTAATAATTAAAATGATAAGTTGATTGAACTTGAATTGTGAATAAAAAACAAACTGTGATTCGAATGTTAATTTTAATTTTTCTTCAAATTGAAGTCTTCAATGTCAACATACTTTAAGCGTTTTTTTATTATCATTTGAATGCCGCACATTGTTGAAAAATAAGAAATATTTCTTTTTCTTTTTATTTTTAATAAAAAATCAGTCATAATTCGTTCGTAAAATGTAAATGTTCCATTTTTGCAACGTTATTCTAATTCTTGAATTCATATTTTAATCGAAATGAGTAATTAGGGGAAAAAAAAAAAAATTAAAAAAAAAATTTGAATTTCTCATTCAAATGTAATAATTTTTCGCTTAATTTTCCTTAAACTTTTTTTTCCAATATACCTGTTTGCTGCAACAGCCACCGATGAAAATAAAACAAATTAACGCGCAAAATGTGACATTCATTTTTGGTTTTTTTTTTCCGGGATTAAACTAGCGATTTCTTTTAGTAATTCAAAATTTTGAATATTTTCGTGTTTTTCAATCGCGTTTTGCCTTTTTGTTCAAATATCGTTTCAATTCTACTTTGACTATGTCATTTGGCACACACTTTTGCTTAACGTGTAGGAAGTCATTTGATGTATTGTCCATAAAAACTTCTAAAGCTGGGAGCCACCTGTCTTGCCTCACTACCAGATGAATACTGAAAAAGTACCATTCGTCACGCGATATGGATTCCCCTTTCTATTTCAAAAGAATTTATTTTTATTTTTTTTTTTTTAGAATGAGCAATTTGTCTATGACTACAATCATGTTATCTGATAAAATATGATAACAACTTAATCACTCACTCTGTTGCTGAATTGAAACGTTTTTGTTTTCAATTTATTGATTTATTATTTTATAAACAAAATTCTACAAGCATCATTGTGTTAGATTGACAATAGTCAAAATCAATTTAAAATATTCAGAGAATTGATGCTGTATCATGATTGAGTTGCAAGTTTTGTCAATGAGCCGAGATCACATGTAGTTGAAAGTTGTTATAAATCGCAAAACTAGTACTTTTTAATCACACAGACCAAATTGTTTCGTACTCAATCGTCCATTACTTATCATTGAATTTGCTAATTCAATTTTCAGTATATTGAAGCGCAGATCATAATGGGGGAGTGGGGAATGATCAAAATAATTTTGAAGAGAAAAAAAAAAGTCTTGTGTCACACCGGGGAGAGGGGGGCAGACTCTCGGCTGACATTTACAGGGGGTCATCCGGAATTTCCCCTACACTGAGCACCATTTATGTGCATTTTGCGTTGTGCATGAACTTATGAGCGTATATAAATACATGTTACAGTCAGTGAGGGTTCTGTTGAGCGCAAAATTGTCGCATTTATTCAGTTATCTTTTTACACTTGTTTAAATCAATATTACAGTCTTTTAATGCGCTGATGCGTCTTTTTATTTAGCAAAACATACACTCATCAATGATGAATCATTACGCTATATGATCAGAGAGCATCAGAACACCTAAACACACTGATATATTACAATTAATTTAATCGCTATAACTGATTTTATTGTTCACTTTACACTACGTTACAACGCTTTTACTGTCTCAACTTCTTCTATTTCTTTCTTTGCTTTTCCTTCACAGCTTCATTTCACTGCAATTCTGCTTCTTTCGAACTGATTCATCTGCTTATTCTCCCAAATAACTATAATAAATTGTTTCTTCATTTCGATTTTTTTCTTCGAATTCATGCCTCGCAATTCTTTCGGATGATTCCGATGTTTTTTAAATGTTCAGTGAATCTCATCAATCTTGTCTACCCAAATTTGCAGCTACAATGCACAATTTGTATTACAAAATTCATTTACAAAAAAAAAAAAAAAAAACCCAACATTTCTTCATGTTGAATTTTACATTGAAACAGAATTATTAACTTTAGGAATTATTCACTTCAAAAAGTGCTAAAATTCCAATAATTTCGCCTTTTTGTGTGGTTTTCGAACGTTGAAAAATTCCGTTTGAAAGTTAAAAAAATTCATTTTGAAAGTTAAACACGCAAAAAATATGTGATTTCATTGGATGCACTATCAAGCAACCAATGGATCGGTAAAGCAAAAAAAAAAAAAAAAAAAAAAAAATTCGTTTTCAAAAATGCTTTATTGTCAGTTTTCACAATGAATGAATTGAAATGAATATGCAATGGATTTGAGTAAAAAATGATATGGTTTTTGAATGGGAATTTGATTGGAAAAATGTCATTCGCAATCAAATAGAAAATTAAACAAAAGAGTGAAATTTGTGATAATTATTGATGAGAAGTATCACGAACTAAATGCAAAATTCAGTCAAACTTCGTCCGGGAATTCTCCTCACAAAATAATTTACACAAGAAGAGAAGTGAAGATTTTGCCTTTGGAAAAATTTTGTTTTTAAATCGACTTTTCAATGCAAACACCTCTTCACTGAACGTTTTACACTGTAATCTATTTGTCGGAGATTTGCTTAATAAAATTCCATTTTTATAATAGAAACTTTCGTTTTCAAAACTCTGTTTTTTTTTTTAAACTTTTTTTCTTCCCGGCAAAGTCGTTGAAAAGTGAAAAAAAAAAACAACTAATTTCACTCCAAGAGGCTAATACCTGAAAATTAGCAGTATTTATATGCAAATTTCAAGCGATCATGCTAAACAAGCCGAAAACTCATCATGCTAAAGAAAGGCGATAAAAAATGATTTAATTCAACGTTGAATAAGTATTGGTTTCTCAAGAATTGAAGCAAAAAAAAAAAAATCGCTACTAAATAACAAGTTAATAAATTGGGAACTCAATTTCCGATAAATAGACCATTTGAATAGCAAATTCATCAATAAATTTAACGACCTTGTCAATTGCCAATCAATTTTCAATTGTGTGTTCACTTTTGATTTCGACGCCATACTAATTGGATAATTTTCATCGATCAAGTGAAGCTAGTCAGCATGTGTACCGTTAGAAATCGTTTCGTTTTCACGAAAAAAAAAAACAATGAATTTTTTTTTTTTTCATTTTTCTCATTCACTTTAAAATCAAACTAATTTTTTTGTTTGTTTGTTCGGCATGCGGTTTGTTTGTACTCACATAAATCCACGTGAGATTTTTTTTCATCTCTTTTTCTCACTATTCGCCTTTCTTCTTTACATTTTCGATCGCAAGCTAGCAGACCGAAGTGCTTGACCGTAAAATATCGCGGTGCTATAACGGCATCTTCATATTGTTTGCATTTCTCTTTCGGCTTTTCATTGCGCGCAGTCGCGCACGCTCCGCTAAATGGAACACAACAAACTGTTTATATGCGATGGTTTCATCGTATTTATTTCATGTGATTCATAGCAGATGCGTTCAGTCCATTTGATATTGTGCACGAGTCAAGATCATTATCACGGATTCTTTAGAGACACAGAGAATTTTACGACATTTCAACGAGAATTCAAAGCGCCGAAATTCCAACCAAATTGCGGAGACTTAAAGGAAAAGACAACAATTTTGATGGAAAAATGACAATTTTGATTTAAACTGACAAGTGTTCAATATATTGGAATTAACGAGAAATAACGGAAACATACGACAAATTGAGAAATTTCAGAAAATTTGATAGAATTCAGAAATTTCAAAACTCCAAAAATCAGAGAAATTTTCAAAAAATTGAAAAAATTTCCAAAATTCCGAGAAATTTCGAAAAAAACAAAATTACAACTTTGCCAATTCAAACCAACTCCGGAGCATTGGAAGTGAAGCCAATTTTGAACGAGAGTTAAAGTGTATTGGAACCAACAGTGTCAAAAAGAAAATGTCGCCAGTATTGCGAAAAGTGGTTGTAGTGTTGGTAATAGTGCTGATATTGGCAGCCGATTGCGATGCAAAACGTAAACGGGGTAAAAAATATCATTCGAAAAAGATGGGACAACGAAAAACACCAGTCGCCAAAGAATTAGAATTGCGAGAAACAAATCCACCAAATTTCTTGCGATTGCTTATTATGCGATTGATTTATGGCATTGCAGCTCAAATGAATTTGGAAGAACGTGTCGCTGGATGGTTTAATGGAGCATTCGTGCCGCCAAATGCTGATTACGATGATTATGGTTTTGGTGGATTCGGTGGCGGTTTAGAAGATATAGGAGCTGAAGACCTCTTTGACGCCAAATAACAACGAATAGAATAAAAACCAACAAATTACAGTTTTTAAGCTAGTTTTAGTGCTATTTATTTATTTATTCAAAAAATTAATGAAAAAAAAAAAAGTGGAACGATCAAATTTTTTAATGTAAAAAAATAGTGGAAACTTTATCAAATTCACCGAAAAGTGATGTGAAATCCGAAATGGTTGAGAAAAAAAAAAGAATTAAAACACGCAACAACAACATCAAAAAACAAAAAAATATTCACAGTATAGATCCAATGAAGTGAAAATCACAAATTAAAATTCAAAACTCAAATTTCATTGATTTGAAAGTTTCTAATCTAAAAATAAAAAAAGAAAAAATTTATAAAAAAAAAAACCCAAAAAATTATCGAGAGCACATGGAATGAATCAGTTCAAATAATTTGATAAAAACAAGTCTCAAGTTCTGTTGACTCAATAAAACAGCGTTGATCGTAAACGGTAACGATCGTGTGGTGAATGCGATTTATTGACAGATGAAGATGGTGATTCAGCTATCGATGAATTTACATAATCAATTGAAAGTACCGTTGAAATGCGTTCCACGGTGGAACTTCCCCCAACGTTCCATACCAGATGTGCATTTGCATTTAAATCGAAACAAGCGATTGGATATAATATTGCCGTTTGTGGTTTAAGAAGAAATAAACGGTGTTGCATTCTGAATATTAATAAATTCTGAATAAAATGAGAAAACAAAAACCGAATGTTGAACGGATTGATTGGGGAATAACACAATAACTGAAGATGCAGCAATTAAAGTTCATGAATGGAGAGTCTCTCTCTTTCTCTATTTTTCTCTCTTTTTCTCCCTTCCTCTCATTGAAACGGAGACAATATAAGCGATTTCTCTTCGCTGAAGACGAAGGTGTCGCATTAAAATTGTGATTTTATTGACGTATTTTTCCCTCATTATCACCTTTCGTTCATTGATTTTTGTCATTTTTTATTGACTTTTTCTTCATCTCTATTCACTTTCTTCGTTCTTTGTTCTGTTTCACTTTTTCTTCGTCAATTTGAAAAAAAAAAAAAAAGAAAAAAAATTTGTTGATTTTCGTCGATTAAAATTCCGTCGAAATGTGAATCTTTCGATTTTCTCTATCGTGAAATCGCAACAATTTGAAATTGTGAAGCTACGTGTGACCTATTGAAATGGCAATGACAATGACGACGTTTTGTGATACGTGCATAATGTCACTAAATTGAATTTCAGTTGCAAACTCGTGCATTTGGTGATGAAATAAAAAGCAAAAAAAAAACCGACGATTTCACGGTAATTTATTTCAACAACGTTTTTTTTTTTTAGATTGTTTCAACAAAATCAGTTTTCGAGTGTTTGAACAGAGGAGAATGGAGTCAGTTTTTTCATCTTAGAACAATTAGTCTACATTTTGATATCAACAAAAACCGTTCGACTCTTTTCCATCTCGACAGATTTTGTTTTTTCTTCGATGAATTCTCTTTGACTAGATCTTTGTTTTTTTTTTTTTTCATTTTGACAAATTCTCTTTGACTTTTTCCATTTAAAACTCTGGAGATTGTTCTGAAAACGATGGTCACCTTTCAAAAGAACATTGTAAACAAAGGGCCAGAAGCAAACAGAGAAATACAAATTATTCTTACTTTCTCTTTGCATGGGCTCAACTCAGTTGCTTTCGTATTTTTTTTTTTTTTTCTTTTTTTTTTTGTCAATCGCATGAACAAATAATCAATATGATGATGGCAATGTAACGAAATATGCTTAAAATAGATAACAGCGTTCGAGTGGAACCGACGAACAATTGTTTGTGTATTTTGTCTCGAATGCCAAATATGGGACACATATCGTGGCAGCATATGTCAACATTAGAAATCGGTGGCCGTTTCAATTTCTATTTGTATTTGTATTTCTGGGAACGTTACGGGAACAAAATGCAAATTCAACCATGTGTGGTGCAGATTTGTTTATTCATCGTTTTTATACATTTATTCAGTCTTTATTCTTCATTTTTCATTCTTTATTCATCTTTCTTTGCTTCACCATTTTTCAATCTTTATTTTTCAAAGTCGTCGTTGGTAATGGTCGAAGTGATTCATCTTGATATAAAACGCATTCACACACGCATTTGGAGAGGAGAAGTGCAAGGGAGATTGAAGAAAATAAAGATTGAGTGAAGAAGGAAGAGAGAGAGAGAGAGAGAGAGAGAGAGAGTGAGAGAGAGAGAGAGAGAGTGAGAGAGAGAAAAAAAGAGAAAAAAACGAAAAAGGGAGAAAGAGATAAAAAGTGCTAGAGACGCAGAGCTAAAGATAAAATCAAGACAGGTAAAGCCTGAATATGCAAATATTCATAATTGTGTGTGCGCGGCTATTGTTGCACATTGCACAATACTGCACTGGATGAAATTGGGTTAGCAAGTCAACGTCACAGAATCTGCATAATTTTTCGCGCGTCTTTGATAAAGTTTCTACCGTTTTGCTCTTCAATTGAGCAAACCGTAACGGTTTTTATGTTTGTCCAAACGAACAACAACACAACGTAAAATATAAAAATGAAAAAATTAAAGAAAAAAAAAAAATTATGATTTATAACTCACCGTACTGTAAATAAACTAGCTATAGAATCTTTATAGTTTACCAAGCGTGTATCAATTCACAAATTGTTTATTGGCTACATATTTAATGAGATAAACTATGAAAACTATTAACCATAGCAAATGCAATCATTCTAGAATTATAAGCCGAAAGTCAGAGAAGAAAAATGTTATTTCTTTCGATGTTCCTTCGTGTGCAACTGAAACGCCAAAATAGATGAAAATCAATATTTGCAAAAGAGATGAAATCAAACTGTTATTGGGCTAAATTAACACTAATAAGTACAATAGTCAAGTGCAACCGAGCCCAACAAACCTAAGATGTTCTTCATTCAATCTACAATCATCATTCACAAGTGCTAACCATTTTCTAACCATATGAAAGTGCGCAAATAAACACCTTTTTTTTTCGATAATAAAATAAAACAAAAATTCTTTTTATTCATTGCTCGTTTTATTTATTTTATGGAAATTCGAGAAAGGCACACACTGCTGAAACTGTTATACGATTGAGCCAAGTGAAATTTCAATTTTTAATGTGCTGAACTTAGATTTTTGATTTGTCGATTGAGATAAAGTTTTTTTTTTATTGACGATTGAACGCGATTCTTTAAGATCAAACTTTTTATTTGTGCTGATTTTGCTTGATATTTGAATGTCAGAATTTTAAGTCGGACAATGAAATTGATTTTGAATCAAATAAACATACTTGACATTCTTTTAAATGATGAATAGAATTGATTCAGAATCCAAAGAATTGTAAAATTACCGATTTCGAAATTGATTATGAATCCAATTGGGAATGGATTTGATTCGGATTTTAAGGCGAAGGAATAGAGAGAGAGAGAGAGAGTGAAAGAGAGAGAAAGAGAGAAAAGAGTCTCTTCAAGACCGAAAAATATTGAATGATAAAGAACTAGAGATTGAGCAAAGAAATGAGAAAATGAAATGGAGAGACAGGGCGAGAAAGTCACAGAGAGAGAGAGAGAGAGAGAGAGAGAGAGAGAGGGGAGAGAGAGAGAGAGAGAGAGAGAGAGAGAGAGAGAGAGAGAGAGATTGATACAAAGAAAAACCTAGAGAGCTCAGTTTGGCTATGAATGTACAGCTTAAATTTGATTTCATGCTTCATATCGATTCTAATTAGAACTTCGATTATGGTTCACTTAATTAAAAATGATGAATTTTTTCGTTCTGAAATAAAAAAAAAAACTTAATCGATATTTCAAGATTACTGCTCTGTCTTTACTCTCTTCACGTTGTCTTTGCTCCATAATTCTACTCTCATTGTAGTCTAAGTCTCAATCTAAAAAAGTAAGTTTGCTCCATCTTCCCTATGCCGTTCTCGATATTTTTTTTTGGATCTTCTTCTCAACGACGATCATTCTGCATTTTGATTTATTTTCGAACGGAAATGACTATCCATTTTGACCAATTTTTTGTTGAAAATTCTCATTTAATCTTCATTTTTTACTAGAACCAAACTAAAATTCATTTTTCACTAGAGATCATAATGGGAATAAATCAAAAGAATTGATTAAAAACTGGTAAATTTGTTAAAGATGTACGACTCTGTTGTGTGCCAAATCAAATCAAATCGATAATCTGTAAAGTATTTTACGCGTAAACCATAGTCAATCTAATTCTTTTCCTTTCATTTCACTTCCTTTTGTTTTAAATTTTCACTGATTCAAGAGAATCAAACTTGAACCAGTGAAAATTTGAAATTATTGTATCTCTTCACACGATGGATATGCAAAAATTGAACGTGTAACTTTTCATTTTCAAACCAATTTTGCTATTCTCTCTGATTCTCTCTGAATTTCTCTTATCTCAATGAATTTATGCTGATTAGTTATGTTAATGAATTTCGCTAATAGATTTTATTTACACATTTTTTTTTTATCATAAAATGCTGATGAATTTCATTTACAAATTGTGCTGATTAATTCTAATATTAACATTGGACATTTCTAACGTTTGCCATTTGGAATGATTATTGTTTTTGGCCAATGAATTTACACATTTCCTTTCTTTTCTCATTTCTAATGATTTGATTTGTTTTTGAAGCATACAATTTCTTCTCAAAACAATAACACTCAAAATAATTTCGAAAAATGAAATCCAAAGAAAATCGATCCAAATTCAAATGAATCGGAATCATTTATCATTTAAATAAGAGCTTAAAGAATTGATTATAGTGTGTTTGTGAAAAATTTCGAACAATTTTAGCAGTAGTCAACATAAATGACCACTCATCTATAAACAAAACTGGTTGACTTTAATAGTTAGTAAATGATTGAGGAATCGATTTGATTAACTGTTTTGAAAGATTCGATGGAGCGATTTGAATGAATTTTTTTTTTTTTTCAATCAAATTAATGAATTAACTGAATTGTTAAAATGAAATTATTTACGATCGTTTACATACTCCAAATATGAATCGATCGTGATTAAAAGATTGTCATTGAAATAAGTGCCAATTAGTTGTTGTTGTGCTCCATGTAAAGACTTTGTCGATTTTGTATGCAAAGATTTAGCTTGATAGTTTTAATTTACAATGTTAATTACCACTTGTCGATTTATAACGACCGAAACCCAACAAACGTACAGTTTGAAACCGTTTTGAAAAGACGTCATTGTTTGTATTTTAACATTCGTCGTCAATCGTCATTCTTTATTTCTTCATAACTCCTTCATTTCTCTATTTCATTCTTATTTAAATTTTTGTTATTCCATCTTACTGTGGCATTTCGACTGACGAAGAATAAAGACTGTGAATTGTATTTTGTTATTCGGTAAGTTGATTCATTTGTCATAGGCGTGGGTAAAAATATCATATTGATGCGCGTGCCACAATTGCACGATATGCGCCCATGAATATCAATGAAAAGAAAGAGAAACCATAGAATGAATGGACTCGATTTATGTGTGCGCGATAAAGTTTCTATGCAAATCATATTGTCGTGTTCCACATTTCATGACAACGAAACGTTACGTCCAAATTTCCGTATTAGCTGGATTTGGAATCACCTGCTGCAAGCAACAATTACGAGAAACATACAAGCAACATAATCGCCAATACTCGCATTTTAACCGAGGCGAGATAAATGACCAAAATCAATTTGCCGTTCGAAAACTATAGTTTAACGATTGTTTACACGTGTATTGTTCAGATACCACAATGGGAGAAAAAAAAAAAACAAAGTCCAAGCCATCGAGAAAATGAAAAAGAAGAAAAAAAAAAACAATTAAAGCAATTAAAGAAAGAGAAAAAAACAATTAAACGAGAAAAAAGTGTTTTCTCACAGTGAACACATTCTCAGACTTTCATTTGGCGCTCAATTTAGAACGACAAACAATAAATTGATCAATTTCGATTCCCACTTTGGATCATCGTTTGTTTTTTTTTTTTCGTTATTTGTTCTTTCTTTCGATTTATGTTTGTTTTTTTTTTCTTTTTTTCTTTTTTTTTCTTTTCGACAATTATTGAAGTGTCGAGACACTTTGAATACGATTCAATGATTTATGATTAAACTTTACTTTTACGCACGTATCCAATTAATTTCACCTTCGGACCCACAACATCCCAATTCATGATTGATGAAAAAGAAAACGAAAGCCATCGAATTAATTATCTCTTTTCAAATAACTTCATTAGAAAAGACTATTTCATACAATTCTGTTTGTTTTTCACATTTTTATTTTAAATTTAAATACACATTTAGCGCTTTGTTCGCAATTTATTGTCGTCTTTTGATCATTGATAGGCAAATTTTTCAAAAGAATAACACAAAACATCATTAATTTTTTTTATGAATTATCACTTTCGAATGGCACTTAATCATTAATTCAAAAATTGTCTTTTTTGTCATTTGTTAGATTTTTACATTTTCATTTCTAAAATATTTCTTTCAATTTTTATGCACATTTCTGATAATTCGATCGAGAAATCGATATTCGCTGGAAATTATGTATTCTTCTTCATTTCGTTGAAAAAAAAAGGTTAATCAATTGCTCGATAAATCGAATAGAAGTCAAAGTTAAGGTCCTAAATCTCGATTTTAATGTCATAAGTCTCATTGGAATCCTTTTTGGGGTCGATTGAAGCCGCTTTGATCCAAATTCACTTTGATAAATGCCCGCAATGATCAAAACTTGGATTTTAGAGAAAAAACAACCAAAATTCACAAAGAATCGTCATCGGCCAGTTCAATGGCATCGGCATAACCTTTGAATTTTCGCACTACATCGCTCCATAGCATCATTTGACGGCATTTTGGGCATGAACCACTAATTGGAACATATTCACCAGCCTCCAAAAATCGTTCACTCAAACAAATTAAATGACAATTCAGCAAACAGTCTGCATTAACACAAGATGCACGATCAGATGCAGCAATGAAACGATTACAAATTACACATTTAACGGGAGACTGAGAACCAAGCTCTACTTGAGAGGATAAAATTGTTTTCTTTGGTTTTTTTAATACGATGTAACCTTGACGAATTAACATTTGACTGGGTGGCAGTTTTGTGAGCTGTACGAGAACAGAAAATTTTGTTAATTTCGTGGCGAATAGAGAAAATCAAAAAATACAAAAAAAAAAAAAAAAACTATCAAAGTTCACCGGAAAATCACGAACAAATTCTGGCGCCAGCCATCGTACAGTCAATGCAAGCCGATTCCATGGTGGTATTCGAAGCATTTCAGTTAAAATACGAAAATTTAAATCAAAAAAACTTTCACCGGCTTTTCGCCGCTTTAATTCATCCAAGTGTTTTAGTCGTCGCGATTCTTTTGGTTGTTGCCATGCCCATTCGAACTAAAATAAGTGGAGAAAAGATTGTGTGGATAGAAAAGAATAAAAATTTTATCATTTTGTTGATCAAACAAAAAAATTATTCATAAATTGAGAGTTCCTAAAAGTGAGTTCCCTACAAATTGGGTATATTTGATTGAAAAAATGGTCAAAATTGCAGAAATGAACAAAATTGTAAATTGTTTCAAATAAAATCAATAAATGTAAGCAAATGAAGAATGAAATCAATTGAAAAAACCAAGAAAATTGAAAAAACCAACAAAATTGATCAGAAACTCACTTATTGCAAAATTTCAATCAAGAAAATTACCCTTAGAGCCGATATGTTGTTTGGAAATCCATGAACAATTAAAACCATTTGCCAGGGCCCTTTGTCACTAGTCTTTTTGGCACCGCCATACATATTTCCACGATTATGCTGAATAATCCGTCGATTTGGATTGACAGTAAATCCAATGTAATTTTTATTTCGATACTTTGGATTATCACTTTGGCTGCACAATAAATAAACACCATAGAAATAGCCTTTATCCTCTTGTATTGGATTATCCATTGTTAAACTCATTTTAATGAACAGCAACACAGAAAACCAAACATAATCTCACAACTAAACTCATTCAATTTGATTAAAATACAATTATAACTAGTCAAACATGAATATTATCATTATCAATACACAATGTAATTATAACAATTCAAATAAAACAATAAAAATTACAGTAAAAATATGAATCACATCACAATCATCAATGTAACATTGCGAACAAAAGCAGTGAGCATCTAACAATCATCCAAACAGCTGTTCAATTGACATTTGTGTGAGAGACAAACGATGTTCCCGCCAAAATTGTCTTCTGTCAAATACAAATAAAATCACAATTCATGCGTATATGTATATTTGCGTGTAAACACTTTATTTCGTTGACATTGAACAATTTCACAATAAATAAAAATTCTTTTGAAAAATGATTTTTTTTTTTTTGTTTTCAGTTTTTAAGACATAAAAATGTTTTGAAGCTAATAAATATTTGATTTTGCTGGCAATTTTCCGAAAAGCGAATTGATCACAATAAATATTTAAAGCTAATGAGATGAACGAATTGTTTTTGTTTTTTTTTTTTTTTTTTGGGTTTTTTTTAATTTTTCTTTCGACGTGTTTTCCTCGATCCCGATGCTTCTGAATTGGACGGTGGCACAATGGTAATGGATGTATCATCAATTTCATCCTTTAATTTTGAATTGGCCACAACATTTTGAGCCTCCATATAAAACATAAGATCACGTATTTCATCTTTTAAATTCATAATTTCCGACTCTTTGTCGGTTTGGTATTTTTTGAATTTTTCATCCAATTCTGTGCATTTTGCTTCCCAACCGCTTTGATTTGATTGCAATGCATTGATCATTTCACGTTCATCGCTTAGCTCTTTTTGGCTGTTGAGTAATCTATTGGAAAAGAGAAGAAAATTTCATGAACATTTAATTTAGAAAAAAAAAAAAAAAAAAAACGAAATTTTTTTGAAAAATCAATTTGTTATCTGAATAACAAAGTCTTCCATCTTACTTAGTATTTAATTGTGCCAATTTCTTTTCGATATTATTTTTGTCCTTTTTCAATGTTATGTTCTCCTTTTTGAGATCGGTAAAATCATTAATAATTGTATCCATTTTAATTTGAAATTGCTTTGAATCAGCATCAATTTTACTTTCAAGCCGTGCCAATTTTTCTTCATAATATTCACGTTGTTTTTCTAATTGAGCCGTTAAAGCGTATGTGAATTCAAGTTGAAGTGAATCGACTTTTTCTTCAGTATCAGCACTTTCGGCGGTTGGTGATTGTGTGTGTGCAACCAATTTTCCATCACCTTTACTTTGTAACAAACGATGAACAAAATTATCACCAGCATAATCCCATACACGATTTGTACCCAATTGCATGGCATATGTATGATTGGTGGCTTTGTAATGTGAAGCAGCATGACCGCCTTGATAGCGGCCACAACCAACATGACCGCATATTAAACAAATCCATAATGCTTCAATGCCTTCACATTCCATGCAAACGGAACTTTCAACCAATTCAGGCGTTTGCACACAACGACACACCGGACATGTTGAATCACCCCATTTTATTAAACAATTTGCATGAAATGCATGATTACATAAAATTGTTAAAACACCATCAACACTTTCATCCATTCGCTCAAGGCACACTGGGCATGTTGGCAATTCAGTGTGACCTAACGGTGGGCTACCATCTTCACCCCATACCACATTTGATACCCATACAGCATGACACATTGATTCTGGCTCCAATGAATTGTATGGAACACCATTGAATGTTTTGTAGAAATCCACAGCTGATTCAGTTGAACGGAATCTAAATAAAGAATAGATTAGATGATGGAAAGACAATTAGATTTGGAAATTTCCTTTTTGAGAAAAAAACGGTTGTTGAAAAAAAAAGACGAGAAAATTGGCTCTTGAGAAAGAAAAAAAAGACGAAAAATCGGCTCTTGGAAAACAAATTGACTTCTTTGGCCAGTATAAAGTGAAACACAACAATTCTCGTCTTCATTTTTTTTTTTTTTTTTTTGGTCAAATTCTCACATTTCCCACACAGAAGTGAAATTCTCGCAAGAAAGTGCCTAACGAACAAAATTCCCATAATTGCATCGTTTCTCAATACTTACTCAAGCATAACCATAAATTGATTTGGTGTTCCATCTCGAATGATGCGAATGTGTTGAATGGTTGAATGGCATGGTGCGACAAAATTCAAAAGATCATGACAATTGAGCGTGGCTGGTACCGCCAATAAGCAAAGCATTCTTGATACACCATCGGTAATTTCAGTTCGTTCACTGCAAAGAAAAAACAAGTAATTTCATTAAATTTTGTCATAAATTTCAATGTTATTTTATCTTAGTTTTATCACTTTTTTTTATCACGATTGTATTCATATGGAAAAAAAATTCTCCTGAATATTTTAAAGAGAAAAAAATTGATTTTAGAAAAAAGCATTTACTTTTTCTTATAAAGATGAATGATTCCTTTGGTGACTTCAACAAATGGATTACCATAGAAGAAGCTTTTTTCATCAATGATTTTTGTATCTTCGGTCATAGGTGTTGTTTCACGTGAACCGGATGGTAAAATACCTTTTGCACCATCACCGCCATCATATTGTTTGTTTGCAAAATTTTCGACGATAATTTTTCTTGGTTGCCGTTGATCATTGTGTATATTTTGTCGAAGACAAACAGCAGCTGCTGCTGCACCTTCATTATCTAAATTGTAAACAAAAATAATAATGAAATAATCATTGAAAAAGAAGAAAAAAAAACTGATAAAATTCTACTCACTCTTTGTGCCGTCCATGACCGATGATAAATCGATTTCAAATTTTATGTGACACAATGAAACCAAAATGGACATTTGAAACGTAATAGTTTTACAGTTTTTCGTTTACTTTTTCTAAGTATTTGTTTATTTGTAAGTTTTGCGGTTATTCACTTTGTTATTTGTGCTTACATACAAGTTATTTTGTATGTACGTATTGAATGTGCTTAAAATGAAGAAAACCAAAAAGGGGGAAAAAAAATAAAATACAAAATAATAATATAAAACAAGAGATTACACGATGGAAAATCGGCAATACACAACAAAATTTCGGATTTTGTTTATTTATTTAGTCACTGTCATGTGGTCACATGCAATTTAAAAAAAAAAAAAAAAAAATCAATGTAATTTTTGTGGTTTTTCATTTGTGCAGCAAACACCTTTATGCAAATACATTTGAGTCAGAGTTTTGAATAAAAATAAACTTTTTTATGCGTTGTCTTTGTCTTTGTGCATTGTTTTTGTGTCGTAATGACAGGAGAACTAAACGAATTTGACGTGTTTGTCAAATGTCTAAAATGGAGCTAGTGGTCATTTCGTTTGTGTAGTACAGAATAAAATCGTTTTTCTTTATCTAAAGAATTATCCAATTTTTCGTTTATTTAAATTTTGATATTTTCAATTATCAATTTTCCAAAAAAAATGTTCGGCAAAAAATTTGATTTTTTCAATAATTCCAAATTAATTATAAAAATTGTGGTTCGTTATTTACTGTTCACAAGATTAAGCACTAAGTCGAGTTTCAATCCAACATCGACATTTCTTTCAAAAGATGTCGCCACTGTACCTTGAGCTCGTTTCTATGAAAGCGCTATTGTTGACACAATTTTTTTCACAGCTGATTTCCAAGTCTAGACTATTGTTTATTTTTTCTCTCTCTCAGACTGTTATGGAATTTTACTCTTCGTAGAAATGAATCTACTAATGTCGATAGCTCATATGATATTTTGACAAAATTATGCCTTATTACATTGGCTCATATGATTGTTGTAAGAAAGCAAAAAAAAAAAAAAAAAAAAGGAATCGTTCGACTATAGATGTAACTAATAATATATGGTATCCTATTATACTATTATTTCATTACTTTTCCATAAAAAATGTACACACGTTTTCCAAAGAAAACAGATGCAAAAAAAAAAAATTTCCTCTCGAACAACAATTTGTGTTTACTAATTTCAGAAAAAAAAATGTGAACAAAAAATTGTTTTGAAGTTGAGAATTTTATTGAAAAAATACCAACAAAAAAATACTTTGCTAGTAAGCTTCAGTGTATTTACAATTTTCAAAATGAAATTTTTCATTGTTTTCGCATATGGTTTGAGGTTTAATGAAAACCAGCTGGAAAAAAAAAGAATTAATTAAATTGCAATTGTTTCAGCTTCATATTCACTTACTTTTTATATTATGAAATAAGAAATAATTTTGTTAAATAAAACCAATGAATGTGTTTCTATGTTTGAGAATTTTAATTTATATATATTTGTAAATATATGTAAATATCAATATAAAATACGTCTTATCAACTAAATGTGCCGATACATTTTTCGATTGGAGTATTTGGTGAATTAAATATGTAAAAGTCATTTCCGATTGAATTGTGTCTATATGTTTCATCGTTTTAAAGTTATAGATAAGTTAAAACGGGCGGAATGCATTCAATTACTACAATTTGCTATGAATTTATTAATAATTATGGTGCTGACTAACGAAAATCATCGTGAAATGTTTGATCCGAATTTATCATTCGTGATGCCATAAAAACATTGCCCGCATCTTCTAACTGAAATGAAAGAATTTGTAAATTAATTTTAAGAAAAGAGAGAACACGCAATAGAGAAGTAGATCGAAAGAGTGAGCACGAGAGAGAGAGACAGAGAGAGACAGAGAGAGAGAGAGAGAGAGAGAGAGAGAGAGAGAGAGAGAGAGAGAGAGAGAGAGAGAGAGAGAGAGAGAGAGAGAGAGAGAGGGAGAGTGAGTGAGGAAGAGGAAAAGAGAGAAAGAAAGAGAGAGAGAGAGAAGAGAGAGAGAGAGAGAGAGAGAGAGAGAGAGAGGGAGAGAGTGAGTGAGGAAGAGGAAGATATAAAAACAATAACATTAAAAAAAATGTTCTCCACTGAATGGAAATTCACCGAAAAAACACAACTCCCTTAACTGCTCCATTCATAAATCCACAATATTTGAATAAAATCTCACCTCTTGCAAAGAAAGTCGTTGGTCTTTATTTCGATCGGCAATATTAAATAGAATGGCGGCTTCTTGTAATGCATGTCGTGGATGTTTTGGGCTTACATACGATAACAATTCCGATCGATCGGCAACGCCATCCCGATTCTTATCGATCAATCGCTTGAATTCCTCTTGTCGCTGAAATGTATTTTTCTCAATCATATATTGACGCCACTTGTCATCTAAATCATCGGCAACTACATTTGAAAATTCGTCCATTGTCAAATGATCATCGCCATCATCGTCGAATTGCCGCAATAAATCATCGACTAAGCTCAGTAAATTCGAGGCGCTTGATTCTGTGCAAAGAAAAAAATTGAAATTCGTCACAATTTCGATGGACTAAAGCCTTTAGACAAGTATTTTTTTTCAATAAATTTATTTCGTCTTCCTTACCTGGATGTTTAAATGCCAAAAACTCATCCAGAGTTAAACTAAATGTATCAGTTCGTGCGGCTTCATTCCAAAGTGCTTTATCACGCAATAGCAAATCCTTTGTTTTTCGATCCAAATTATTGTTATGCTTGTTTTTTCGATCAATTTGTTTAATGAACGCATCATCATAGCCCAATTGCCGTAGGAAATATGTATAATACTCATCCCAAGTAATGAGACCATTCGGTGGAGAACGATCAATTTCAGAAAATAATATTGGATTATTTCGAATGGACGCTTCAATATGATCGCGTATTCGACGATTTATATATCGGGCCAATTCTTGCAATGACAGCATATTGTCACCATTTAAATCAGCTCTGGAAAATGCAAAAGAAATGTGAGTGTGTTAGAGAAAGGGAGTGAGTTAGTGTAAGATAAATGCATGAAGATATAGAGAGAGAGCAAGTGAGGGGAGAGAGAGAGAGAGAGAGAGAGAGAGAGAATGAGGGAGAGTGGGGGAGAGTGAGGGAGAGAGAGAGAGAGAGAGTGAACAAAAAAATAAAAGAAAAAGACAGCGAATTAAGAGTGAAAGAGGGAACAAGAGAATCGAGATTTCGATTGAGATAAAAAAAAAAGAGTGCGTGTGACTCAAATCCATTAGGTTCCTGACAAAAACAAACTTTGAAAACAATTATATTCACACGGAATTTACATGAAACAAATTGAAAACAATGAGAAAACGAAGCATTTTTCTCACTGAAATTGAATTAGATTATAATTTCGATTGTGTTTATCATTTAACACATCATAAATATTAGCGTCGAAGACTAAACATGACATTATGTGTGAATGCTTCATCATTACGCTTGAAAAGGTCTCTTTTTTTTCAAAGAGAAAAGAAAACATTTGTATTTGTTGAAAACCTGCTTACTATATCACTCTATTAATTCAATTCCTTAATATTTAATTGAAAAAAAAATTAGAAAAAACCAAGAAAATATTGTATTTCCAAAAGAATTAAGTAAAGAAATTCTGCGGGAGCAGAAAATGTCGAAAAAATCGCCCAAACCTCGTCAAAAACACAAATTTAATGTGTTATTTCCACTACTTAAGCTTGCAACAGTACAGCACGCTCTGTTTCTTTATAAAAAAAAAACATGAAGTCCGCATTGTTTACTTTCTCCGCAATGCATCTTTCTCTTATACTTACTTTTTGAATGCGTCTCGTAAAATGTCGCTGCGATTGATGGCATTTGGTATGTCGCGTGCTAGTTGCAATAATTTCTGTTCATTTTGTCCTAAACCATTTTCATCATCATCATCATCCAAATACGCGATACCATTTTCCCGTTCATTTTCAATGTGTTGCACTTTGGTTTTTTGTGATTTTAATGGAAATGAAATCGTTAAAACGACCATAATAAATAAAACATAAAGACAAATTGTCACAATCATTGTGGCGGTCCATTTTGGCATCGATTTTAATAATTTTTTCAATTTAATTACAGAAATTTTCATCGTAACCAACAACAATTTTAACGAAAACAGAAAAACAAAAATCAATAATTCACATGCACAGTTTGTAACATTTGCAAATGCACTTTTTGACCTACGGCAATCCGATTGCACGTAACTAGACTACGGCTACAATCTAACACTATTTTTATTGACTTTTTTTTTTTATTTTCTCTTTACTGATAAATCAAATAATTTAAGACACAATTTTTCGGTAAATCGTTTCACTTCGCAACTTAAAATCTCATCGAGTGTAAAAATATAAAATAAATTATTGAAAAAAAGCAAACAAATGAAATCAGCGAATGAAATCAACGAAAATGCACAAGCAAAACGAAAGTAAAACTAGACGACTAATATGCTTCAAACTCAATATTTACTCGCTATTTCGAACGACATTGTTATCGACGTGGTGGTGCAATCCACTATATGGAGAGAAAAAAACATTGATTGTAGTTGTGTCGGCTCCAATGTGCGCGCATTCACTTTTACCTTTTCGGAAATCAGTGTTTGGTGTTTCACACAGTTTTACAGTTTTTGACGATTCGTCGTCATCGTCTCCTCTACATTGCTCGCAATCTCTTGGTCTCTCTTTCTTCTTTGCTTTGGCACATTCTCTCTCTCTCTCTCACTCACTCTCTCTCTCGCTTCCACTCACTGTGAGCCATTCCCCATTCGTCTCTACTGTCTTTTTCTCTTCATCACTATTTGCTTGCTACACATAGATATGTCTATGTTTGGGTTACCGATTTGTCGCGTGTGTTTACACACACGGTAACAACGATGTTAAAGTTTTCGATCATGTTTACTTTATGCACATGCTTTCAGTAGTCGCGTAATCCCCACTCATCCACATCATCTGATATGCATTGTGCTTATAAGACTATAGTCTGTGATATTCGATTTTTTGCTTCATTAGTTACGCTACAACAAGTCGATGGTTTACTTCTTCTTCTTCCTCTTTCTTCTGCTCTTTTGATGTGAGTTTGCGGTTTTGCTACTGATATAACAGCTGTTTTAAGAAAAACTATATAGATCTCAAAGCAAATTGTAAAAGAAACCATGAAATTGAAATTTCAATAGCACAACGACACGTTTACAATTGAATTTTTTTTTTTTTTTTTTTTTTTTTTTACATTGTCATATTCACAAATTCAAGTCGAAATAGAAAGGTAAGAGTAATGTTTTCAGAAAGCGATTTCTATCGATTCAAATGACTTCCAATTAACCTCAGACGTAATTGCACTGGATTTTAATTTCAGGCGATCACGATACGATTATTAGACGGTTTTTTTTTGACAACATTTGGATTTACATTTATTTTGAAAGATTGATTTTTGTGCTCTTCTTTTTCAACCGAAATTTATTGGAATTTAATTTAACTGATGATTGAACGAACAAAATTGGTTAAAAACATAAGCGAATGCCGAATATTGTAATACTCTCCGAAAATAGACAGAAATAGCGCCATAGAAAATGATTTGGATTTGATGTTTTTTGTTCAAATGTAATCAAATATTCGTCACAACAGTCTTGTTTTCATAACTTTTGAATGATAAAACATCATAGACATTCTCATTTATAGAACATACATTTATTGATTTAACTGAATTTATGCATAATTAAATGATTATAAAAGATTAGAATCGCAATATTGTATAAATTATTTCAATAAAATATTATCTTCAATAGGCAGACACATTCCAAAGAAGTTCTTGAAACAACATTTTTTCAATAAATTTTAAATACTAAAAGCAGCTGTTTTTCATAAAGCAAAATTATTTACTCAAAAATGAGTATAATCGTAATTTTCATCAGTTCCAACTCATCAATATAATTAAAATGAAGTTCATTATTTTTGGAATTGTGATTTTGGCTTTTGTAAGTGAAAGAATAAGGAATTTTCAAAAAAAAAAATCCGATAAAATGAGTCGTAATTTGAAAATATTCCAATTTACAGGCTTCAGCGAATGTTTTGGGCTTTGGACTTCCTACTCGTAGTAATAAAAACAGAAGACGAATCAATATTGAATCATTTCAAATGATTTTTCAATAGTGATTTGCTTTTTAAATGAAAAAACCTAGGGGAATTTATCAAATCAGATGTGTTGCAGATATTGCAGATAGTTTGGATTTGCAGCAGATATTCTTCGTGATCATAGAGTGAATATCTGCTACAAATCCGCAAATATTCGTAGGCAACACTCAATATTTGATGTTTTAGTGCTAGAAAATTTGAGCAGATTTTTTGCAGATTTCTACGGATATTTATTCCATAAATTCCCCTAGGAAAAAACATGATATTTTTCACTTTGTGTCCTTAGTTTTCCAAATTTTAATTTAAAATTCTTAGTTTTTCAAGTTCCAACTTGTGTTTATTTTGTATTTTTTATTTTTTTTTTTTTTTTTCCGCAGAGAAATCCCTAATAACATTTCCGATAACAAAACTCACTGTACCACACTTGGAATCGTTGAGCGGACTATTTCGAATGATTGACGTGAATGTAGACATTCAATATTTTAATAAAGCGGCAAAAGAGCTTAATGGTTCCAAATGGATGCAAAAGTATGTTTCATTTATAAATTGCAAAATAATTTTCGAACAAAAAAATATTCGACTTTATTTCTTATAGATGCTGTGGAATGAAAGACGAATATTCAAATTTGTTGAAAGAAATTAAAGCAACCAAGACAAATTATTACCGAAATGAGTGAGTATTTTTTTTTTTTAAATTTCGCACATAACTAAAAAAAAGACTTGATTGTATACAAATCAAATGTTACTGATTAATTTATTAAAGCAAACTGGAAGAAATTATCCAAAATTATGACAATATATTTAATGACATTGGAACCGCTTATAATGGAAACCCAACAGATTGCCGTAAATTTGAATTGTGAGTTTTTTTGTTTTTTTTTTTTTTTTTTTTTTTTTTGGCTTTTTTTGTCATCAAGTCCATTGATATTTAATACAATATTGAATTTTAATGATATTTTCCATTTTTGAACGAAAAGTGAGATGGGTGAATTGAATGCAGATGCAGTTTTTTTGAGAAAACTTCATGATATTTCGTAAGTTATAATTGTCTCAGTTTGATATTGGTTTTTCTCTTTAAATGATTGAATTTGTTGCAGGTCAACACCAAAGTATGTAAAAGAAATGATCGAAAAAGTGTGCGTGGATATTCATACAAATATGTGCTGGATTAAAGCCATTGAAATGTCCCGGAATACTTCGTGAAACGTTTAGGAGATGATTATTCCATTCAATATATTGTTATACTTGGGCATTCTTGAGAAATTTATGAATAAATTGTCTGTGTAAAAGATAGTTCATCAAATATTTATTTTATTCGTTTTTCTCATTTCATTATTATGAATATAGTTTTCGACGAGCTCAGAGGGGTACCGATCAAAAATCCAAAAGTGGTCACTGAAGTCCATTCTATTTTGTATAAATTTTTCTAAAGAATTTTTCAAAAAAACCTGGCAATTTCGAACACCTTTTCAGCAGGCCCTAGAGCATCAGAGGGATGTTAAGGGAACCATGTGTCAGAATCTCATATTATTACGATTGCGAATGAATGAAAAAGAAAGCTTCCGGATATGAAGCTGGAAGACTTAAAGCTTTAAAGTTCAAGATCGAAACATGTACAATATTATCATAGCAGCGCAATAGGCTGAATCACAACAACAAAATAGACACGTTACAACAACAATAGCAGTATACCAATTGCGCAGCTGAATGAATTTTATCGTCATAATCGATTTGGCAAACGATTGTGACGCGCGATATACACATGTATGTTTCTACGCAAGTGTGTTTTTTTTCACATGACATAACTCGTTTAGAGTCAAATACATTGAACAATATTTCAGAGCAAAAAAAAAAACACACACATTTTATTGAATAGAAGATTTTATTTTCGAAATCAACAAAGTATTGAAAAAATTTTCATATACATTTGCATTGTTGTATATCACAATCAATCGAATAGATGTATTTTTCAAGAAAAAAAAAATTACTTTTTGAAATTGAAAATACTCCTTGGTGAGATTATTAGGCTTTAAAGCAAATGGCCCAACGCTTACGTAAAGTCACAATTTGTGGTGCTGACGATAGAGTTTGAGACATTCCAATTATAAATTGTGCCCAATCAACACGGTATACGTGGCTATACAAAGAGATTGCTTTTTGCGCTTCTGAAACGGTTGCAATGAATTGATCAAGATATTTTCCAAGTTGTTCCAATGAAGACTGAAGATGTCGTTTGTATTCATCGACTGTTAAATTGCCATCGGATGCCATATGTTTTTGGAATGCGCTTCTAGCTTTCTCAACATCCCTCTTAAGCGTATGTTGAAGTGCATCGGCTTCATTTAAATTTTTTTCAAATGTTCTGCGTAAGTTTTTGTATGTCATTGTCATATTTGTTATACCACTTTTAACACGTTCCACATCTTTTTTGGACGGTTTTTTATCAAGCCAATTCCTATATGAACAAAATAAATCCTTCTTCACCCATACCTTCTTCCGCTTTTTTCACACAAAAATCATCTGAATTCATTGTTTCATGAGATTTACCCATTAAATACCACATATCTTCACGTATTTTCGTAATTTTACGTAGTTTTTCGTTGAGTTTGTCGACTTTTCGTGCCACAAAAACATCAGCACTCAATCCTTCAATTTTACCATCTTTCGGTAATCGTTCATACACATAATCGAAATCTTTTACCGACACAAAATCATGTATAACATATTGAAATTTACTGATGTACGTTTCAAGATGATCACTGAGTTTGAGCATAAAATCAAGTTCTCCTCCATTCATATTAACTTTTGCTTTTTTGGCCTTTTTATAGAATTGATCAACTAGTTCTTTGTAGGGTACTACCACTGGGGCACCATTGATCTTGAAATATAGAAATAAAAATATAAATTTAAATTTAAATAATCGTCAGAATATCATTGTAAAAAAAACAGAAATGGATTAAGGGAAAAAAAAACATGAAAAATATCATTGAAATTTGTTTGAAATTGTCTGTAATCTACAAAGCAATAAGTGAAAAGAAAAAGAATTCCAATTAGTCATACCTGAACAAATAGCGAAAGTGATAACAACGTTAAAGGTAGAAACAGCTTCATTTTTTCCAACTTGAAGTAACTTTATCGATGAATAATGTCGATACAAGACTTTATATACGATAAATTTAACAAAAACAGTTGAATTATTGCGAAAAAAATATTTAATAATTAAATATTGAATATATTATTATGCTAATTATTATTAGTGTGGCTCAAATTTAATCGATATTGATACATTTTTGAGCTTCAACATTTTTTTCCTAGGTCTAGAAATACTTTTTTCAAAATTATCATCTAAAAAAACGTATAAAATGAGTATTCACTTCATAATTTGAATAAAAAAATTCACATTCGAATTAAACCTTTTTTCAAATTTGCATTTTAAATCGTTCTATCTATATCTGAACTTGGTTGTGTACTGTACCTTCTCTCTAAAAAAAAAAAACTTTAAATGTGTCATTTCCAAAGTTTTTTTTCGTCACTAAATTCAAATTTACGATCAGGAATAGGTCGGTTTGTTACTAGATTTTGAGTTTATTAAAAATGATGGAATGATTCCATGTAGTAACAAACGGACCTATCCATACATTGTTTTTTGGATAAGATATATCCGATAGATCTCTGTAAGGGCTGAATCCAAGTGTGCGTATATAGCCATGCGGATGAAGATGAAGAAAATTAACTCGAAATAACGATTGAGTGTGCTAATGAAGTAGTAACACCACTACAGAATACACTACTATATTCATACACTTATTCGATTTTTCGTGTTGCTTTTCTTCATATTCGTCCGCACGGCTATATACACACACTTGGATTCAGCTCTTGCAGAGATTTTGTTACGAAATTCTGTTGAATATTCACTTTTTAATTTTCATCCTATCCAAGAAACAATGTATAGATCAGTAAGTAATATTTTAGTAAATAAGAATCGAATGCCAGCATTATAAACATTTTCCGAAAAATTATAATAAACATTGGCGAAAATGCCTTGAAATACCAATTTTGAGACATTTTTCTGTCCTATCGAGTGGAATTGTGGATGAATTGAAACCGTGTATGAAGTGCATTTTACACTGAATATTCTGTGTGCACTGTTTCATTGAGAAACAGATCAAAATCATTATTATTCTTTTGTTTTCTTCAATAAAATGCATTTCAATTTTATTGAGAAAATAAGCAAATTGAGGGAAGGACAAGAAAGCTTAAAAATTTGAAGCTTTAAAGTTAAAATTGAATTATTTAATAAAAATTTGTATCATCAAATCGAATTATGATGATCTGGCACATGAAAATGATACGAGATATATGCACACATGTGTATGTAAGTAATAATATTAATCGATGTGATGATGTCTAAAAATGATATTTCGCTCCAGACTGACGTAACTATTTTGAAATTAAATGCTTTAAACCATATTTTATTGAGGGAAAAAAATGTTTTATTATTGCATGTGAGACTTAAAATCCTAGATTTTATACTGGAAATCAACAAATTATTTGTTTTTTTCCCAAATTTAAAAAATATTTTTTCACAGTTTTAAATAGCAATTATTCAGCTGATGTTAATTGAATTCAATAAAAACTTATTATTTCCCGTATTTCATTGTATACATTCGATGATCACTTTATTAATACTTGAAACAAAGTGCCCAACGCCGACGTAAAGTCAAAAGTTGTGGTTCTGACGATAGATGTTCAGACATTCCAATTATAAATTGTGCCCAATCAATACGATATACGCTGCTGTATAATGAGATTGCTTCATGTGCTCTTAAAGCGGTTGCAATGAATTGATCAAGATAATTTCCAAGTTGTTCCAATGAAGACTGAAGATGTCGTTTGTATTCATCGACTGTTAAATCACCATCGGATGCCATATGTTGTTGGAATGCGCTTCTAGCTCTTTCAACATCTCTCTTAAGCGTATGTTGAAGTGCATCGGCTTCATTTAAATTTTTTTCAAATGCTTCACGCAAATTATTGTATGTCATTGTCATATTTGTTATACCACTTTTAACACGTTCCACATCTCTTTTAGACGGTTTTTTCTTTAGCCAGTTCTTGTATGACAAAATGAACTCTTCTTCGCCTACTTCTTCTTCCACTCTTGGCTCACGGAAACATCCTGAATTCATTGTTTCATGAGATTTACCCATTAAATACCACATATTTTGACGTATTTTAGAAATTTTCCGAAGTTTTGCATTGAGCGTATCAACTTTTCGTGCAACAAAAACATCAGCACTTAATCCTTCAATTTTACCATCTTTCGGTAATCGTTCATACACATAATCGAAATCTTTTACCGACACAAAATCGTTTACAATATATTGAAATTTTTTGATGTACGTTTCAAGATGATCACTGAGTTTAAGCATAAAATCAAGTTTTCCATTCATATTAATTTTAACTTTGTTTGCTTTTTTATAGAATTGATCAACTAGTTCTTTGTATGATATAATTACAGGAGCACCATTGATCTTGAAAAATGGAAATTAAAATAAAATTGCATTAACATTAGAATATCTTTGAAATAAATAGAAATGGATTGAAGAAAATATGATGAAAATCATTAAATATTTATTTGAAATTGATTGTAATCTACATAGCAACAAGTGAAAGGAATAAGCATTCCAATTAGGCATACCTGAACCAATAGCGAAAGTGATAACAACGTCAAAGGTAGAAACAGCTTCATTTTCTCCCACTTAAAGTGACTTTATCGGAAAATAATGATGAAATAATAGTCGATTCAAGAATATATATAGGACAAAATTAAGAAAAAACAGATAAATTGCTGAGAAATGTATTTTTATTGTGTACTTTGGCCCAAATTACAACGATATAGATAAATATCTTGCTCTAAAATTCCAAGACAATTGTTCTAAAATGTAGAATAGACTGTGTGCGAAATTTTAGTTTAATACCGAGACATTGAGAGGCGCTTCGTTGAATCGGATGGTGATATCAGATTTGTAATGAATTCTCTCAGTCGGGTGAATTGAAATTCTTTTCAAAATGTTATACTTTTTCCAAAAGTATTAACTGAAAATAGCATTGTATATTTTTTTCACTTGTGACAGTTTATTATGAAAAAATTTGAACACCGATCAACATCGATATAATTTGGGCCAGTCTAATAATCATTCAACAATAAGAAATCCACATTATGCTACCTTTGCCAATATCAGACAAGAAACTACATTAGTGACATTTGTAATAAAACTGAACGCACTCACTTATAGAGATTCTTAATGTAATGAATTGGTGGCAAATTTGGAAAACAACGAAATTTTAATGTAACCTTTTAGTTACAAAAATATAGAATCTTATAACAGTGAACGCACTCAACTTAAACGATTATTGACGCTAAAATTACATCAATTTGAGTCACTTTTGAACATTTGGAATCATAGAATTCCTACAAATGGAAATTTCCGAATAAAAAATTGAATTTAAAATGGTTTTCATTCTAGTAATTTAATAAAAGCTATTACTTTTGAGTGTATTGTTAGTAGTTTCGGTCATTTTTTATCATTTCTCAGTACATTCGGTATTTCGATACCTAATTACCCCTTGTTCAATAGTGATTAGCTCCCTGGAAGAAAAGCACATTTTTCACTTGTCAACTCACTCTTTGAAAGAACCCAAAGACGAAATATTACGATTTAACAAATTGCACAGTTCTACATGAATAAATTTTAAATTTTCAAATATATTTGCATGGCTTCAAATAACAAACATTCAACACATATAAATTGGTTTTTTTTTTTTTTCAATTAAAAGTACTTGGTAAAGCTTGGTGTGAATTGGTTTTTTATATTTACTTGACATATTCAGTGGAGACGTCGCATACATTTCCATTGAAAATTATGAATTTAATAAGAATTATGTTGAAAATGGTGTCTCCACATATCGTATCAAAACTAAAAGCTCGAAAGACACCAATATTGAGGCAAAATTTGACAGATAATTTAAAAAAAGAAATTCTTTTTCTATATCCACTTTATTAATACTTAAAACAAAGTGCCCAACGCCGACGTAAAGTCACAAGTTGTGGTTTTGACGATAGATGTTCAGACATTCCAATTATAAATTGTGCCCAATCAATACGGTATACGTTGCTGTATAATGAGATTGCTTCATGTGCTTCTGAAGCGGCTGCAATGAATTGATCAAGATAATTTCCAAGTTGTTCCAATGAAGACTGAAGATGTCGTTTGTATTCATCGACTGTTAAATTACCATCGGATGCCATATGTTGTTGGAATGCGCTTCTAGCTCTTTCAACATCTTTCTTAAGCGTATGTTGAAGTGCATCGGCTTCATTTAAATTTTTTTCAAATTTTTCACGCAAATTATTGTATGTCATTGTCATATTTGTTAAGCCACTTTTAACACGTTCCACATCTTCCTTGGTCGCTTTGTTCTTTAGCCAGTTCTTGTATGACAAAAGAAACTTTGCTTCGCCCATTTCGCCGTCTACTCTTGGCCTGAAGTAATTGCCCGAATTCATTGTTGCATGGGATCTACCCATTAAATACCACATGTCTTCGCGTATTTTAGTAATTTTGCGAAGTTTTGCATTGAGTGTATCAACTTTTCGTGCCACAAAAACATCAGCACTTAATCCTTCAATTTGACCATCTTTTGGTAATCGTTCATACACATAATCGAAATTCTTTACCGACACAAAATCATGTATAACATATTGGAATTTCCTAACGTACGCTTCAAGATGGTCACTGAGTTTAAGCATAAAATCAAGTTTTCCATTCATATTAATTTTAACTTTGTTCGCTTTTTTATAGAATTGATCAATTAGTTCTTTGTATGATATAATTACTGATGCACAATTGATCTTGAAATATAAAAATAAAAATTAAAATAGCATTGAAATGGAAAAATGTCATTGAAAATGTTCCATTATAAAATAATATTGTCGAAATTTACAAAAAGTAGCAAATAAGAAAAACAATTTCAATCAATCATACCTGAAGTAATAGCGAAAGTAATAATAATGTCAAAGGTAGAAACAGCTTCATTTTTCCCCCCTTCTTAGAGTGACTTTATCGGAAAAAAATAAAGAAACACTGATCGATTCAAGACTTTATAAAGGTTTAAATTAACAAAAACAGTTAAATAATCGAAGAAATGTACTTTTGTTCTTTGTTTCATTGTGGTTATACTTATTCTATTGACAATTCTTATATGAATTGAAAATTCATATGGAATTTTATGTAAAACGAAAAAAAAGCGATAAAAAAAACACAATGCTATTTAATTCGCAGTAAAGGTAATGAGACGTTTGAATCAGCGAATGCGAAACAGATATTTTCATTTCAATAATGAATTGAAGCTCACACCGAATCGTATGCGGTCGTTGCTGCCGCCACATTTCACATACTTCGTTCGAGTGCAATGAGGCATTGCGTCCACTCATTTAATGGATTCATTATAGTGAATTCATTATTGAAATGAAAATATCTGTTTCGAATTCGCTGGTTAGAATATGTGAAACATTTAGAAATGCAAAATAGATAGCAATTTTTCAATTGAATAATAATCAGACATGTGCGTCACTGATATCATTCAAATTTATTATTATTATTTATTATATTCAAGAAGAAGATTTACGTTTATTATGTCCGATGGATGTTATTCTGGTTTTTGAGGTTTTTTTTTTCCTTTAATAAACTTCCTTACCAACAGTGTAAACCAATGAAAAAAAAAAAATATTCATTATAGCTACATCCCCGTTGTATTTTCAATTAACACTCCATAAAACATTCAATAACTCTTTCATTTATTTCTATGAAAACAATTAACAATGTATTTAGCAAAGAATCATCATAATAATTTTCAACACAATTAGAAGAGTGAAAAGAATTCTCTTGTCCTCGAATTTAACATTTCACTTGTTTCATATTTTCAACTTCTCGAAACATGTTTAGGTATGTTCTTTCGTCTTTTATAGGAAGGTTTTTATTTAACCAATTTTACTCATGAATTTTCTGCTATCTAAAAGCAAAAAAGAAAAACAGAAAAGAAAAATGAACAGGGTGTAGTACAAATCAGTTTCTAACTTCCCGAATGCTACGCTATCTTTAGATTTTTCGGCATCTTTGCTAGGAATGCGACGACATTTGTACATAATTCCGTTTTCAATACAAACATTGAGATGACGTTAGCATTCGGGAGGTAAGAAAACTGCTTTGTACTACACCCGTGAAAATGAAAATAAATTACAAAATATTAAGAAGAATTTCAACAATATCACTGAAATGAGTTGATATGGGATGAAGCAGACCAGTTCATGTACTGAATAATTATTTGCTGATGAATTTGGTTGCTAAATTTATTGCACTACAACCGTTTTCTGTGTGCAATTCTCTTGGACGAATGTTGTTGGTCGAGAGAAATACACACAAAAAACGGTTGTAGCGCAAGCGTAAAACAATACGCAAAGAATTAGCAGATAAATTTAGCAACTAAATTCATCAGCAAATAATTATTCAGTACATGAACTGGTCTGGAATGAAGTTTGAATACAACATAAAGAAAATTTTCTCAACAGTCTTGAAGTATATGAAAGCGTTCTAAAGACTCACACTCACTGAACATTATTTTCTTTTTTTTTTTGGTCTTTAATTTCTTGATGCATTACTGGTGAACAAAAAAAGTGATTGAATGTAATAGTCAATGGATTTTCAGACTTAAGACTCAGTTTTCAAGAAACTCTTACCATTTTCACCGAAAGTTATAGGTATTTCTGTATTTTCGCTGCTTATAAGATCTAATCAGGGAAATGTAAAATTTTTTGTTTTTGAATCAAAATTATGCAATTGTTTTTTGTAGTTTTGTTTTTATTTACCTGAATTATATTTTCCACTTGAAACAGCGTCACTGTTTGTTTCGAAAAAAAAATAGAAAAATAAAATAAAATATTTTGAATAATAAAGATACATTCAAAGGAATGAAGTAACGTAATATCTCTGTGTAAATTGACAGTATTCCTTCAGTCATGAAAGATGTAGTGCCCCTCAATTCGAACTAAAATGAGCTAATGTCATCAACAGTTATCAACAGAATGTACCGAAATTTAGTGTTGCTCACGAATGAACCTTTTCAATCAGAATATTTTAAATTATTCAAGGGTTGCTCATAGCGACATAGGAAAAGTCAATTGTGATCAACAAAACTGAGAAAAAGAAATGATGACTGTTGTCGCTGTTAGGGCTTCAACTCAACAAGAACAAGGTATCGTTCTCCAGCTATAAAATATATATTGTCGTTTTCAATTGACAAGAAATTTACATACATTCTTACAACAACAACAACAACAACACTCGTTTAAGGACCATTAATGCCTTTCAGCGTCTGGTCCGTTTTGTAATGGTTGACCCTTAACAATCCTTCTCCATCGCACCCTATCGAGAGCCGGGTCCTGAGTTTCGCTACTCCATTCGAATACATACATTCTTAATCATGACTTTTTCTTAAATAATAAATATCGGTATATTTCACTCACCTGAATGGATAACCAATGACTGAATCTGATGTTACCCGAAAAATAAAAAAATTTACAATTATTTTAAAAAAAAAACTACAGAAAAGACGCTCGCTACTTATGGAAAAATGTATTCACCTGCAAAGTAGAAAAGTAAAACTGCACAGATGATCAAACGAGGCAAATTGAAGTTCAACATTTTGAAAGTGTAAAAGATCAAATGTATTTTTAATAATTTTTATTTTCACAAAAATTCCCAACAATTCGCACTGAATGAATAACTTTACAAAATGTACAAATATTTAGCTATTAATAACCAATTTAAATACCTACGAAACGAATCACACGATGATTAGTTTACAAATGATAAGAATTCAAAAAGTGCTTTCTTCCTAAGCATACATAATTCGCGTTGTGTTTTTGTTCGATAAGAATTGATAACACAGAGCAAAAGGTCATAGAATCCCCACAAAGTTGTCTCAATAATTGTTAATATTTTCCAGTTTGTTTTGAATCACACAATCAATTCATATTACACATATAGGATTGAAGAAGAAAAAAATCCAGATATTTCCATGATTTAAATTAGAAACATAGATTCTGACACAGAAAAAAAAATTAAAATTTTAAGCAAAAAAACGTTTTTTTTTTTTTTTTTTTTTTGAAATTCAAAATTATGGAAATTTTTATATGTTTCTTCAGGGGACGCCCCATGAATTTTTTTTTCGCATAAGCACTTCCCCCTGGCCAGATGATGTCAGAACCCGAATTGTATGCACTAAACAAAAATAAAATTATCAATAATAAATTATCACAAGATGATTTGCCCAAAATTGGGAATTCCCAAAACAAATCAAACCATGTGAATAATATCAATCATAAATGTTATCAACTGAAATTATTTTAATTTCTGTTCTAGTATTCCAAATCGCTTGTGAAGAGATTAGAAATTTATTTTTATTTCTAATTCTCATCACATACAATGAACAGATGTTATTCATTCAGCAATAGCTTTAACGTGATAAGCAATGAAACTGTGTTTTTATGTTTAATGGTGGTGCCAACGTATAATGGTTTTAAGATAATCATAAACATATTACAATTATTCGATAGAATTTGTGTTTTCAAATGTCCGTTTTATCTATTTTTCCCTGCAAATTATGAAAAATTGTCTCTTTCGAAATGTTTTGTAAATAATTCCAATTTATATTTATTTATGTAAATTTAACAGATTCGATGAGAAAGTTTTATAAATAAAAAACATTGAGTAAATAATTCAAATAAAATGTTTTCCATATCGATAGCTTTTCATCCATAAAGCTTAGATCTTAATTCAAAATCATTCAGGATGGCAGCCACTTCTGCATAATCAACATCATGATCTTTACGGTATGCATTAGCTACATCGCTAGGAATTTCTCCTCTATTGTTTCTTGCAAACACATTTGCTCCGCATTCAATGAGAATTTTTGTCATAGTCGCATAACCTAAAGAGGAAGTAACAAAAAAAAAAAAAAAAAAAAGAAAAAAAATTCATGTGAAATAGTTGGAGTAAATTCATGAAAATTTACACATTTCAATTGAGACAGAGATGGTGGGGATGTTCAGATGCAAAAATTCATAGGAGGTTCCCCGAAGAAATAAATAAAAATTTCAATATTTTTGAGTTTCAAAAAATTTAAAAAGATTTTTTGCTAACAATTTCAAATTTTTTTTAGAAGAAGTCTCAGCGCAACAGAGGAGGGGTCAAGTATGTGTCAGAATTTGTATCAGCATGTAACGAATTTATATTTTGTATTTCACTATTGATAGTTCATTACCTGCTCTAGCAGCCCAATGAAGTGGTGTTCTTAAATGGTCATCTTTAGCATCAACATTTGCTCCACATTTGATGAGTATTCTTGCAGCATTTGCTTGGGCTAATGAAATATACAAATAATTTTTATATTATTTTCTTCAATGAAATTCAAACAAATACCTCTCTGAACGCTCCAGTGAAGCGGAGTTCTATAAAAGTGATCTTCTGCATTCACATTGGCTCCGCAGTCAATGAGATATATTACTATGTGCAAATTGCCTATAATTGAAAAACCAAAGTAGCATGAACATATTTTCAGAGGTATTCCATCTATATGCTAGCAATAATAGCTATTCAAAAGGCAAAAATTTTTCATCGAAATATATTACCATTTGCAGCAGCATAATGCAATGGTGTGGCTTTGTAATGATCATTTGCATTAACTTCGGCTCCATATGCGATAAGTATTCGTACTATTTCGACATAACCTAATGAACAATTAAACAATTTTCTTAGTTAAATTCATTAATGAATTGGCTTTTGGTGCAAAAATACGATAATTTTTTACAAATTTTCTTTACCAAATTTCGCAGCTAAATGGAGGGGAGTCATGTCTTGTTTGTATTTCATATTCATATCAGCTCCGTTTTTAAGAAACAATTTCACTTTAGCCACATTGCCATTCAAAACTGCCCAATGTAATGGAGCATCGTTTTTAAGTGACTCTTCGTTCATGTATTCTTCGCGTTGGATGAGAATTTTCTCGACATTGACATGACCTGATAAGGAATTCCCCGAAAATTCTCATAAATATTAATTAAAACAATGATGTTTGAAAAGAAAAATACAATTACCAATTCGAGCAGCTTCATCTCTTGGTGTTTTTCCATTCACATTTTTTGCATTTATATCGGCTCCATGCTCGATAAGAAATTCAATAAGCTCTACATTACCTGAAATGAAATTCAAACCCAGTTTTTCGTTTATGAATTTTTCAAAATTCCAAAAGATTTTCAATTAAAATTCCTTTAGAATTACCACATAAAGCTGCATTATGAAGTGGCGTATTTCCCATATAATCTTTTACATTTATTTCGGCTCCGCATTCGATAAGAACTTTGGCTATTTCCAATTTGCCTGGAAACAAAAATTGCAAATGTATTCCCATTCGAAATGTTTGCATTTCGATGATTGAAAATTACCTTTTCTCGTAGCAAAATGCAGTGGAGTCTCTTTGTAATTGTTTGTATCGTTAACATTTGCTCCAAATTCGATGAGAAATTTAACAAATTCCACGGCTAAAAGGAAATTCAAACAGTGAATTCAATGATATTTTAAGCATATAAATCAATTGGTTTCAATTGAAATGTTAAAATCACCATTTTCGCTAGCATAATGAATTGGCGCATTTTTGGCATGATCTTTCATATCAATATTGGCTCCGCTTCGGATAAGAAGTTTTACTAATTCCATATTACCTAAAAAGGCAATTTTTATGCGCAACAAAAGGGATTTTTTTAAACATAATAATTTAACAGAATAATTTCAATTCAAACAAATACCATATACGGCTGCTAGATGTAGAGGAGTGGTATCATATTCATCCTTAGCATTTACATTTACACCGCTGTCAATGAGAATTTTGGCTATAGGCACATTGCCTATAAAGAAATTCAAATTCTTGGTGTCAATATTCAATGTGAAACATAGTTGTGCACCGGGTAGGGTGAAGCACGGATGACATTCCCCTTATTAAGAAATTAAACAAAGCACTTACCAGTCAAAGCAACTGTATGGAGCGGCGTCTGTTTGTATTTGTCCACAATATTACCATTGGCTCCATTCTCGATAAGTATTTTTACAGCATCCAAATTATCTTAACAAAAATTTCAACGAAAAAAATAATTTTAATTTTTTTTTTTGAAAAATTTCTAAAAAAAAAAAACAATTATTTTAAGTTCTTTTTTCTTAGAATTTTTATAAATGAAAAAATTGTTGTCAAAATTTTTCAAAAAAATCATATTATTGACACGAACTTGCTTTAATTGCTGCTTGAAGAGGCGTGAAACCATAATCATCTCGAGAATTGATGTCAAAACCACGCTTGATCCATATGTCAATTTCTTCTAAACGATCTACATGAATAAACAAAAAACAGTTATCTCGGCAATTTTAGTGAAATGATTGAACAAAAACTATTACAAATTTATTAGAAATCAAAGCACGAAACTTACCACTCCATGGCCATTTTGTACAGCAATTTTTTCTTAAAAAAAAAGAAGAAGAAAATTACCATATTGTCATAAAATAAATACCAGTTCACTTCATTCGATATTTTTATCACTTACTCTGGATGGCTAATGACAAAATCTAGATTTGGATGAATAGAAAAATAGATACATTTTAGTTTATAAACAAAAACAAATATTGCTAATTAATAAAATAAAGTAAATGAGATTTTCTTCTACGCACACAACTACTGTATGGAGAAAAATATTGAATGCACCTGAAGGTGTCAAACGGACGGACGGTTCGTTATTTTTGCCCGTCAGCGTAAGCGAACGGACGAGCAACACAATTTTTGACAACGAAACTTTCGAGAGCTCTGAAAGGACGGACGAACGAACAAACACCTTTATAACACATTTTTTGAAAAAAATTCAAACTTTTTAAAAAAAATTTCACATTTTTTCAAAATTGTTCGAAATCTTTTGCGAATTCTTGTAAATCTTAAAATCTGTTCAATTTTGCCCGTCCGTCCGTTGTTCAGATTTTGCAAAAATTTCATTGTCCGTCCCTCCGTCCGATAAGAGCTTGCAAAAATTTCGTTGTGCGTCCGTCTGTCCGATCAGAGCTCTAAAGAATATGACTGTCCGTCCATCGCGCCGTTCTGTGCGTCTGTCCATTCAGAGCTAAGCGGAGCGACGGACGGACGGACGGACGGACGATTAAATTTTTTTATAGCACTGAACGAACAGACGGACGGACAAAATGTTGTCCATTGACACCTTTATTTACAAGTAATTAGCAAATAAGTAATCATCCATTGATTGAAAGTACTCAATTTCATATTCATTCATTATTATCATACGGCGTTGACGATAGTACAAATAAGCAACTAACTGCTTCTGCGCCCTCTGATTCAAATATTTGCAATTATATCAAATTTGAATTTCGTTCTCTTTTTTTCAAATAAAAAAAAAATGTTGGCATGTCAAATGAAAGCAGCATTTCAAGGAAGGAAAAACCTATCGATCGATTTTTCACGCTTTTCCGATCGGAAAATTGGAAAAATAAATGAATTTTAGCCCTAGGTTATGGGGAGCAAATATTCGAGACCTATTGATAGAGGTATCACTTGCCTAGGCTGATCCATGGATTCACAGGATTTAGCCTGATTTCCAGAACTTCTTATATGGATTTTCATATAAACGATTTATAAAAAACTACAAACATAGTTATATAGGAAGTTCTAGAATTCAGGCCAAATCCTTTGAATCCATGGATCAGCCTAGGCAAGTGATACCTCTATCAATAGGTCTCAAATATTTGCTCCCCATAAATTAGGGCTAAAATCCATTTATTTTTTCAATTTTCCGATCGGAAAAGCGTGAAAAATCGATCGGTAGGTTTTTCCTTCCTTGAAATGCTGCTTTCATTTGACATGCCAACATTTTTTTGATTTGGAAAAAAGAGAGCGAAATTCATATTTGATATAATTGCAAATATTTGAATCAGAGGGCGCAGAAGCAGTTAGTTGCTTATTTGTACTATCGTCAACGCCGTATGATTATGATCGATTCATTAAAGTGTTGTACAAAAATATACTATACAATTAATTTAGGAAAAAAATATTTAGTTTATTATGGACCAACAATTGATTATTATGAAACTGTTTTTGACTCACCTGTGAAATTGACAAGTAAAACTGCACAAATGAAAAAACGAGGAAAATTGAAGTCGTACATTTTTAGAACACAATAAACGAACAATTGAATAGATTTTAACGTATTTATTTTGATTTTTTATTTTTTCACAGCCAAAATCTGATTGAAATTGGTTTTCAGTTATATGCACAAATTGGAAAAAAATTAAGTTTTTCTTTTAATATTTTTTTTTTTGTACTTTTACTTGATATTCGATATCACATTTGAATTTACACACTTTACACAACACAAAAAAAAAAAAAAAAAAAAACCAAATCAATCGACTCTCTGATCACATTTGATATTTTCGAAACAGTTCTAATGGAGAACAATTCACAAATGATCAAATGGATAAAAACAAATCGATGCCAACATCATAAGCATTATTATCATAGGCACATCTCATGACATTTTAATCAATATATTTATTTTGATGCGATTGGCAATCTTCTTGGAATACACTATCTGGAGATACAAACAGGTTTTTATTACTCAGGCCACAACGCGATTCAGACTAGGAAACTAAACTAAAAGTATTGTTATCATATCATTCCAAGTTGACCTTGATCGAATCGAATAGACCCACATCAAATTAGACGAAATGATTCGCACACATCAAGTTGTTTCGTTTGATTATTCAGTTCCGTGAATACATTTGAATTTATCAAAGAATATATTTGTGAAATGACGTATATACAGCGGGTCTTTCACTTTTAATTTTCAAATGACGTCACAATCTTTATTTTACATTTGAATAATGTAGCAAAAAAACGCCTTAAACTATGCAATTGGATGGCTTTGATCAAGATATCAAGTGGTGTGGTAAAAGAAAAAAAATAGTTTTTTTTTTTCAACATTTTTCAGTTAATTGACGCCATACAAAAACGTCTTCAAATGTAAATATCCGAGAAATGTTAGACACGAAGAACTTTATTGCGAATCATTTGATTTTCATTGATATCATAATTTATTAAATCTTAATCATTACAAATGATCCAAATCAATAGCTCCGCATTAATATGCATGAATTGATTAGCTGTGTGTTTAAACGGGAGAGAGTGAATGGCAAAAACAGCAGCAACGGCATCAACGGCAACAAAGGCATCAAAGGCATCAACGGCATCAACAGCTCTGCTTACTGTATATTTTATATGGAAGACAGCTCTGTGTGAATGTTGATGCCGTTCTGCCGTCCTAACAAAACTGTTTCCCATGTAAAATACACAGCAAGCAGAGCTGTTGATGCCGTTGTTGTTGCTTTCTCTTTCTCGCTCTTTCTCTCTCTCTCTCTCTCTCACTCTCTCACACACACCTGTTTCATACACATAGCTCTCAACTCATGCAAATTCATGCGATACGAATAACAGGAATAGAAATAAAAATTTGAGAAATAAAATGTGATATTTTAATCAAAAATTAATAATAAAACACAAATTATTTAGTTTTTTTTTTTTTTTTTTTTTTGAATTTATTCTCAAAAATATTCTCAACATTGGACACAATTATATTATTATGTCCATGATCCATGGTCCATTAAGCAGCAATAAATGAATTAGGCAACGCTTCCACACTCTTGATTGCTTACTTTTTTCAAATTCGGATTTTTAGCAACCGCATCAGCCCATTTACATGAATCCGAATAGGTAACACCGTCACTTCCACATGTTACTACCTGTAGGCACATTCTAGCAGAGTAGGAAACAGATACCATCGACAAGATGATTCCGATTAATGTAGCAAAAATCAATTGGATATTCATTGCAAGTTGCTTTTGACTTTTTTTTTTTAATTGAAAATTTTAACAAATGTTTCGACCGCTTAGATTGAACTGATTTGAATGCCCAATTCTCATGAATATTTATACCAAATTTGAAAACGTAAATGGATTTCTATCATAATCTGTGCAAATACTTCAATTGAATGTGTAATTGTGTATTCAATTCAAATGGGCAACACATTGTTTTATCACCGGTTGCAAAACATGTTTATTATTCGAAATGCACGAATTGGGTAAAAATACTATTTACAGTTTACTGTGAAAACACATTCCGTATTTGCGATTCGATCATTTTGCAAATTTAAATCCGTTTTAATGATAAGATGTTGGAAATATTCCATTTGGCGGAAAATTTTTTATTTATAACTTGATTGTTTTGTTTTTTTGTACTTTTGGACCTCAAAATAACAAAAATATACTTTGGGCAATTGCTTATTCAGCAAAAGCTGTACAAACAGTCAGTGTTATCGTTCCGAAGATTGCACAATCTGTTTATTTATAAAAGCATTTTAATGAAAGATATATACAATGGATCGCTGTGTTTATTCATTTATTATGCGACAAACAATTAGTTTTCAAACTAGAATCGCTTTGCTTACCCTTACTGATTCAAGAACGGGATTCTAAGGGAGAATTTCTATCTGAAAATTCGAAAATTTGCTGCAATATTCGGAAAATATTTGAATTACATACGAAAAATTACCAATCGATTTTTCTCCCTTTTCTGATTGGAAAAACGAAAAAATAAGCAAAATTTTGACTCCCGTAGGGAGCCATAACACTTGACGGCATTCATGGCTCAAAATACAAATCCGATGGAATTTCCTCTGATCCATATCAGAAGTTCTGAAATCCAGGTCGAATCCTGAGAATCCATGGATCAGCCAAAATTCCACCGGATTTGTTTTTTGGGCCATGAATGCCATCGGGATTCAACATTTTGGTTATTTTTTCGTTTTTTCTATCGGAAAAGGGAGAAAAGTCGATTGGTAATTTTCTCAGATGACAAATACTTGGTTCACTAATTTATGAATATTTTTCATGTGTCGAACAATTCTTCTCTTTTCTACCAAACATGCTTTGAAAATATTGCACTGAAATGCAAGATTTTCCACTATTTGTTTAGCTTGCATGTGTCTCAACGGTCACACTTTGATTTATGGCACAAGTGACATTGATATTGACACCTGTTACAACGTTATTCGTAATTGACGAATTTCAATTTTTTTTGCTTCAACAAAATTTACTTTATCATCAAAAAAAACTGTCAAATAAATGCCTATGATGTAGTTAACTGTCATATCACAGGTAAAACGTCAAACGAAAATCTTACAGCTTCTTTTCTAATTATTATTTTCATACAAAATCAGTTAATTTTTCTCTATACATTTTCAACATACATATGAATGTTATTCATTTTACATACGCTTCGTTCTAAGAAAAAATGTGATCACAATAATTTAAGCGAAGAGTGTATTGATGATGAATTTCTTTTTTTCTTCATTCAAATGTTTTCAACAAAAAGTTTGAATAATTAAAATAAAGCGTCTGTTTAAACACGCAACAACAATTGCACCTCAATCGATTTAGTTATAAAACTAGAGCATTTATTAACCATTTTAGAAACGCAAAACGGTGTTTATAAACAAAAAACAAATGTGTCATTGAATAAATAAACTTCGTTTATCAATTCAAATCATACAACGATTGAATCACTAAACTTGAATACAAATTAATTCAATGATAAAAAAACGGGGATTTTTTTAAAGAAATTACTTGAACATAATCTCTGTGCTTTTTGCTTCTTTTCGGGGAATTTTTTACTGACGAGAAACTAAGTCAGTTTGCTACTATTTAAGCAAATGTTACAATGACAACAAATCAATAGACATTTAGCATTTCAATAGAGCACATCAAAAAATGAATTTCAAATTGTTGTTCGTTTTTGTTCTTTTTGCACTTATTGCGGTTGGTATCCGCAATGTTGACGGTAAGTGTATTTTCTATTTCTATTAATAGATAAATTTAAACGATTACATTGTAAATCTATGAATATTGTGCAGCGGATACCGTGTGTGAAGGAGTTGGTGGTGGAGATAGCGCGTGTGCCAAATACTGTAAAGATGTGAGTAGCGGATATTACACAAAAGGATATTGTGATTCATCGAAAACATGTCGATGCTCTTAACAAAATCATCGACTGATGTCTTAACTCATTATCACTTCGGCAAAAACAGAAAAATAAATAAAAATTGTTCACTAAACAGAACAGATTTTTTTTTCTAAGATTTAATTTCCAGAATTAAAATAAAGAATACTCTTCAGGCGTTCTTCGTCGAAAAACTGTTTAATATTATGTTTTATTGAATTCTAAAATACAATTTTCTGTATTTCAATCTTTCAATGAGGCAAATTATGGTGATAGACAAAATTTAACGCCCTCTACAAACGTAAATGTGAAGACCACATAACATCAATAGATACTGTTTTCCAACTTTCTTAGTGAAGACACACACCGATATTATATTACATGTACATTTGAGTGCGATTGTAGATGGCGTTGAAATTGTGTGTGATTTAGTTTCACAATTGAAATTATATGTTAATTTGCCTCATTGAATCTGTCAAAAGTGAATTTTCCATGGCAATGAAATAAGATGCACGTAGTCTGCTTGTACCACTGATAACACATTTTTGTGCTACCGAAAGCACATCCGGACGCTTAGTAGGCACTACGTGCACCTCGTTTCATCGCCATGGATCAATCAAATCTTTTTCCTGACTTTTTCTTCATTATTGCTTCAAGATGCAAGGAACTGAAAATCCAAAATCTAATTCAGTTAATTTTCAAAATATTCGACTGTGTTCGCTGCGACCACTGGTCACTGACCACTGCGACGCTTTCTGAATATTTTATCCGGTTGCATCAAATTGTTAAGTCCAAATCAAATAACGTCATGCAGGTACTAATAAACTATGGTGAAACTTTTGTGCATTTGACACATTTTTGTGCCTTTTAAACCGAAATATTTGTGTCATTTTCATAAATATTTAATTTTAAATCAAATTCAACAAGGTGCTTTGAATAAAATCTAATTAGATTACAATTAATCGTGTCTTAAAAGACAATTAAATCTAAATAACAATGGCTTTCATTTTGTAATTAACAAATTTGTGCAACAATATTTTTAAAATAATTTATTTTGAACAACGAATTTGTATAAATCAATTTGACTGAATCGCTAGGGGAAAACATGTCTCACGAGTGCGTACAATTTCTTGCGAGTTTTTGCCAGTTCGTTGTTGGTATATTTAGTTTGATTTTGAGCGAATGATAGACTGACAACTGATAACTGACTCTCGCGCCTATTTGCATGCAAAATTGAACTCGAACTCGTACGAGTTTGTACATGTTATTTAAATGGAGTTAAAAATTAAAATGCGAGTTAAATCATTTTGTGTAGATTTCTTACAAGTTCTGCATGATTTTTGCCGGTTTTCGAGTAGTTAAATCCCCCTGGCTGAATCGGTTGATATTTGATTATTTGGTAGTCATTGTTTTGAATGCCATGTAGTAGGTTAAACCTGCTTTGAAAAACTAGAGAAGAAATTTCAAATTGTAAAATCCATTTAAAATTTGTCATAAAATCACAGGTTCTGACATTGTCGATCTCAAGTGGAGGGGGTCCTAACTAAAAACCCAAAGGGGTCCATTCTATCTAGTATAAACCTGTATTAACAATTTTCTAAAAATCCTAGTAATTTTAAACAATTCTTCCGGTCCTAAAAGGTAGTCAAGGGAACTCTATGCCAGAACCAATGCGATAAAATGTGAAAAAAAAACTCTTACATTTGTAAATGTTTCCAAATTTAAGACAGCAACGCCAAATCCATGATAATAAACGGGTTTTTGTGTATTTCCAACCATAATGATAAAGTATCGTTGCAATCGTACTTGAATTTCAGGCCAATTTGATTCATACAATGCATTGGACATTCCATCAAATGATTGAGTAGCCAATTTTCCAAAATAGCAAAATAAAAATAAATTTGCAACACCGACCAAACCACATGAAACAAGTAAACCCACACTAAAGTCAAATCGTTTGAGTTGCTACAAATTTGGAAGAAAAGATCGATAATAAATCAAATGAATTGATAATCAATTTGAAGTTAAAAAACTTTGAACATAATTACCAAATCTAATTGAAATACAACACATGTCATTGAAATCATACTGCAAATTAATTGAATCAAAATGAAAGAACTGTACACTTTGGCCGATTCCAAAAACCATCTTGACAAAATGTGAAAAGAATAACAACATTTCAATTGAAAATTGATCAAATGAAAATGAAAAAATCGTGATTTTTAAAACTTACTCTTTCACCACAATATGAAATCGTACCAAATCACAAACAATTTTTTCCATTCGACGTTCGATTTGGATTTGTTCAAGTTTTCGCGTTGAATTTTGATAAATGAATAGAAATGCTTCATGATGCCATGCCATTGACATGAACAGACATAGAACGGAACCGGTTGCAACAATAAACACTTCACAAAGAAATGTTCCATAAAATACTTCAGCAAGATATCCAAGCAATGTTGATTGATCCCATGGCAAACTGAAAATGATTCAATCAATTGAAATTTTGGTATTTTCCATTTTGAAATTAATCATAATTTTAAATTTGTCATTAATTTTATTTAAAATCAAACAAAATACTAACAGAACTTTAAATGGATGATAGAGATATTTTACATCAAATTCTAGACCTCTTTTCCAGCAAAGAAAACCAGGAACAGCGCACATTGACACATTATTTACCAAATAGCCAAATACAGCAAATTTAAAGAAAAAACTCCAAACCCATTCGCTTCTATCGTTTGCTGCTTCTAAATAATGAAAGTGCTCCATCTTTTCATCTGAATTGATAAAATGGAATTTTAATCAACATTTTCGACTTTTAAATAGTAAAAAAAAAAACAATGAATTGTTAAACATTTCTATTCAACTATTTGACAATGTATTTTCTGATGTTCTAATAAATAGAATGAATTTAGACATTCTCGTGCATGAATATATTAAAATTCTTCAATGGTGAAATTAACATACGTGCTACATAAATAGCAGCCAAATGATCAAAAATATCCGTTTTAATTTTGTCTTGTAAAAGACATGCGGCAATTTGAATATAAACGATGGCCGAATGAGCGACAATATGTAAAAGAGCATACAAACATCGCTCTAAATCCGTTTGAAAGAAGGTATAAATAAAGATGCCAGCACCAAATACCGCACTTAAATTCACAACAAATGTTATTAATGTATAAACGATGTACCATAATTTCAATAACAAACTGGTGCCCTCTTCGAATGGATACATACAAAGCCACGTTAAAACTTTTCGATTCATCACCAATGGCTCGATTCTTGGCTTTTTCACTTCAATTCGCATTGTGATTGCAAAGAAATTGAATCAATAAAGATACAGCCAGAACTTGGCCGTGATACACAAATAAAAAAAAAAAAATAAAAATTAAAAGAAAATATAATAATAAAAAAAAATTACTTGAAAAGTTTTATAAAACAAAAAAATATTTCAATTTCTTAAAGTATTTTGTTTTCACTGCGTAATTTTGACTGAGCTTTTTCCAAACAATTTCTAATTTTTATGTTGGATGAATAGCGCCTTTTATACCTTTTTTCAATTGTTTGTAAATGAAAACAATCATGGCATTTCATTGAAAATTAATTTGAAATCAAACAAATCACTAATTAAAGGACTGAAACTAACTTTGGCTTTCGATCAAATTGCTTTGATATTCTAAATTGATTTTGCATTGACTTCAAAATTGATTGAATATTTAATTTAGCAAGATTGAATATTCCACTTTGTAGCCAAAAAATTGATTTCAAAGGCGACACATAGAACGTGTGAATATTTGAGAAGAAAATATCACTTTCGAAAATCATTTCTGCGGTTTTCGCTAATTTCGACTTAAATCAAATTAGAACCATCAAAAACCGTGAAATGAATAAAAATTTTAAAATTGTTTTTGGAATTTGTCCAAAATAATTTCCATGAAAAATTGTGAAATTCGGATATGTATGAATTATTTTCAACATGTACTAGCCCTAAGGTTTTCTGCTATTCATTAAAAAAAAAAAAAAAAAACAAATGACTATTTATATTCTCACTCATTCACATGGAAAATCAATTGAACAACAATTCAATTATCAACTGACAATATTCAAAGTGCATTTTTAATTGATATTACCTATTGGTTTTAATTATCGTTTCCCGAACAAATGTTCCATTACTTTGAAGTCAAATTGTCAATGGAATGAATTTTACTCAATCATTTATCATGAAATTCAAATGCCATTGAATACATTTGATCCAGAAACGGTTGTTTTCAATCATTGTGAGGAAAATTCTAAATTTATAAATTGAAAACAGTGTTGATCAGAAAAATGAAGAGAGAGAAAGCGAAAGAAAGAGAGAGAGAGATAGAGAGAACAAAGGAATAGAAAACGGAAGAAAAACAAAACTTGACCAAAGTTTTCAAACTTTTTAACTTTCGATCAAAAATAACAAGAACAAACATTTGCAGCAAAAACAAAACTGAATTTTAATCATTTTTTTAAAATCTCGACCACCCCTAATATACTATCTATATATTTCAAAGTATTTCCTTGGAATGGACATTTTTTCATATATTTGTATATGCAATTCAGTTTCAAAAGGTTTGAAATTCGTTTCAAAGTGAAATATTCGCAGAAAATTCGCAAATTTTGCAAAGCAGGAACGAATTACAAAAACAACAACGTGTGTATGCATCAATGAAGAATGAAAAGAGAATGAAGGATGTGACAAGAGCACAGTCTTCTTGAGTTACGATTTGAGTAATTATTCGTATTAATACGTAGATTATTCGCAAATTCGCTGGATATTTGATTGATTCGATGCATCAGTAATAATTCGAAAAGAAATGTTGTATTTGTTCGAGTTCAAAACCCTTAGTTAGAAGTGTAATTGCAAGCGGAAAAGTAATATGTGGAGAAATATATACATAAGAAAACCTTGCGTATTGAATGAAACGTAAAGAAACGTTCCAATCAAATCCATATTTGAAATATAATATTCTGAATTAGTATCGGAATAGGCACACAATTGCACAAAAATAATTCATAAGTTCATGTCATTCATAATTTGTGGTGAAAACTATAAATTTTCGAAAAAGTATAAGAGAAATGTGTAAGTAATTTTAGATGAACTTTCGATGAAACGACAAACTGGTTGTACGTTGGAAGATATCGAAGTACACTTTTCAGATAAATCGAAAAGCGGTGATTATTTCGAAATTTCTCCTTGAATAGTTAATAATAAGTTGGCATAGTCAGTATACATTGATAAATCGTATAGATTGTTTGATTCGATAAAAAATCAGAAAATATCAGAAAATCTTCCCAGAACAATAAAGGTAAAGTTCGATCTAGAATTTCGTCTCAAAGAAGCCCCATAATTGATCAATTGATTTCTATCGAATTTACCCACTGAGGCTTCTTTGAGACGAAATTCTAGATCGAAATTTACATTTTTTGTTCTGGGTAGATTTTCGGATATTTTCTGACTTTTTCGGCTTCATCCTTAATGTGCTTTGAAAATGGTTCTAAGCATCTGATCATTTTCTCAACTAATCGACTGGAATCAAAATGTGAATTTTGGTAAAAATAATGCCAAAAGGTAAAACTCTTGGTTCGCAATGTATCTAATAAATGTATCTCGCGTCGTTTTGATCCTTAAAATGGTGGAAATGATTTGGGGGCAAAAATGCGAATTTTCGGAAAACCTTCAAAAAATGATAGTTTCGAATCCTTCTTTTCATTTTAAGCATTTTTGCCGAAAATAGTCAAAATTGAAAAGTTCACAGCCGATTGTCCCGCACAGTGTATAAATGAAAATATAAATGTAAATGACATACACTGACTTTAGCTAATCCCATCTACAAAAACTATGTTTTCATTCACTGGTATTTATCGACCAAATTAATTGCATTTGCACGTTTCATTTTCAGATGTCGACCATAAAGTTGCAAAAGACGGTGAAATAATCGAAACCAATGTTCAAATTACGAAATGTTCGAGCATCATCAATGGAATGTTGGAAGCTAGTATTGGTTTAGATTCAGATGGAGACGATGGTATATTTCCAATGAAAGAAGTGAATGCAGAGACTTTGCGTCTTGTTTTGGAATAGGCAGAACATCACATGTAAAGCAAGAAGTTGTAATACCTAAATGGGACAAAAATTTCCTGAATATTGATCATTGTAAGTAAAACACATTGTTCCAACAATTGTCTGAACTATTTTTCCCGTAATTTGCTAGAAATGTATTAATTTTTTCATTTATTTTTTTGGATTTGGTTTCATTTTAGCAACTTTACTACCAAAACTGTAGCAGACATATATGAAAGGACAGACGCCCCATAGAATTCACGAGATTTTCGAATTTTGGAAGTTGATCGCACAGGAGGAGAAAAAGAAATAATAAGACAGGAGTCAACAATAACAATAGCAACAGAGCACAAAGCCAAACGAGATATTTACAAAAAATTATTTAATTGTTTAGGTTTTATAATGAAAAAGTAATGATTATTATCATTACTGGCATTAAATTTTATATTTCTTCAAATGTCTACCTGTTAAAATTGTAGATTCTTTGTAATTACTTCTTTCGAAAAACTTTAAATTTGTTACAATATATGACTATTGACGGAAAATATAAAAAAATCAGTAAGAAATAAAGGCCCAATGAATGTCTGCCTCAAGGTCACCGAATTTCGAAAAAAGGCACTGAAATGTGACGAATGTTATCACATTTTCCTTGAATCTGTTTGAATCTAAGAGACATTCAGTTGCTGTTTTGTTTCAGCTTTCATCTGACTAGTCGTTATAAATAGAAATTTTCAAATTATCTTGAATTTCTCCATTATGTTGCCAGTGAAAAATTAAGCGTTCATTATGAAATGATTCCATTCGATTTGCGTTTATATTACGTGTAACATGCAAAATACATTCTTTTTTACATACTCATTTTCGAAATGAAATAAAATTTGTGTACAACAAGAAATTCGTTCAGTTTTAATTTTGAGAACACTCGAATCAACTCAAATTGTTCCTTGAAATAAGGAATTGGAAATTATGAAAGAAATAATTTGTAAAAGTGAAAAGATTTGTAAAAAACTATGCTTGGAGGAAAATTATTTGCTTCATTTTTGATTGGGATCGTTCTATCCGATGTAAATTTTTATTTTTATTTTTATTCTAATTGGTTGAACTTTTGAGTGCAAATTTCTTTTCACATAAATTCATTTAGCATTTTAATGAGTTTTTCATAATAAATGAATTTTTATTTCACAGCGTTCAATTGTTTTGACACAAAATGTTAAACAAATGACGAAAATTTGCGATGTAAGTTATGATTTGTTTGAAAGAATTTTCAAAACTCTACCGATAAAAGATCTAGGTGCATTTGGTGGGACGTGTAAATGTGTTCAGCAAATCGTGGGTCAATTTTATCTAGACAATTTCACAAACAATGCATATAGTTTTGGTGCAAATATTATTTCTTGATCTGTTCACGCTAATATAAATAGCCTCAGTCAATTTATCCGAAAACTTGTTGTGCTCAGTAATGATTTGCAAGTTTTCTGTTCAAATAATTTTGAATTGCTCACCGACATTGAGTTTACTGGAAATAAATTGAAATCGATTAAATGTGTTGAAAAAATTTTACCAAAAGTTCACACATTACGATTTCTTGGAAATAATCTTGATTGTGATATCTATGAGACTTTTTTCCAATTTTCCAAAAATTTAAAGCATTTATATGTAACCGATTCAAATAGTAAAGAGATTTTAGTCGGAACATCGAACAATTGGTTAAGTAAAAATTACTCGAAACTTGAACATTTTGAACTGAAATCTAAACGAAAGAGTGACGAAGTGATTACATTTCTCAAAGTGAATTCGGCAATCAGTAAATTTTCAACAACCATCGAATTCTTGATGAAAAATATGAATGCTCTTTTGGAATCCGACATCAAACTAGAAGCTATGTACAAATGTACATATCACATGACGATGGCATAGATGACTCAGCATTCAATTCATTCAGAACTCATTTGTTGGAATTGAAAGGAAAAAAGTTCTTCAAACAATTACATTTGCACGAATATTTTTCAAAACCAAAAGTTTATATTTATCCAAAACCACTATTGCCTTTGATTACCGTATTGCATCGACCATCGGCCTTTGATAAATTTGCCATATCACATCTAACCAAATTGGAAAAATTGTATGCCTACAATGCATCGCGTATCACTGATGTTCATGCAGCAGTAACCAAACTAACCGAACTTAATTTTATCAACTTTCATTATGAAGCAGTCGAAAATGTTTTACCATTTGTCCGAAATTTACGAAAATTGCAAAAACTTCAAATATCTGTATTTATGGAAGGACCTCATTTCAACAACAATATCTTGAATTTATCGGTATTTAATGATGAACGTAAACAGTTGAATGGCGCATGCAAATTAACAATCTATTTAGAGGAGAAGAATTATTTGGCAACAAAAACAGTTTTTAATGGAAAAAATCTCCGTTTTATCGATATTAAGCACATAGAGTCGTTTGATGAAACTCAAGATTTTTGCATGAAGTACTAATTGGATATCAATGTTGTTATTTTATATTCAGAAGAAAAAAAAACTGTTTGGAATAAAAAAAAAGAATTATCAATAAAAACATCATTCGATTTGTTTCGAGAAAAATTTATTATTTAAATTAGTTTCTATTGTTCAACCAATTATATTTTACGAAGAAAAATGAAAACGTTATTCTATAATTATTAACATTGCGTCACCATACATGGGCATAGGGGGTGGTATTATGGGTTCTCTGAGAGGACTCCCCTTTTTTTGAGAAAATTTTTTCGAAATTGCTAGTGTTTTTTGGCTCGAAAACTGATGACCTTTTTTTTGTTCTGCTCTTCTCTTTTCCAAATCGGCATTGATAACCGCACCTCCCCGCTCCCACCAACGTGAAAATAAAGATGATTTCGACAAAAAAAAAAAATGATAAACAGACACAAAATTGCTATTGAAATACGACGTAAAAACAGACTAATATTGATCAAATTGCTACAAGTCTGTTTGTAATATAACAGAACTGAAATACATATTTGATAAAAATTCAAAGAAAATATCGTCTTCATTTTAAAATGTATTTTAAATAAAGAAATGCGAGTTTATGATAGTGAATGTACTGCGATATTTTCAGTCGTAACGCAACGATGAAGCTTTAACAGTTAATATGACCTTATGATTCGACGCAATAGACATTCGATTGTGATTCTGCCAAACTCTGGTGGTCTTCATTGATTAATTCAAAATGATGATCTCAATATTTGTGCAGAATCTATTTGCAAATAAAATTCGGGGTGTTTATTTTATTCATTAATCGCTCGCTGTTGAATTGAACACACAACCTAGTCAAGAGATTTTTATAAATAATATGAAAAAGATTGAAAAACAAAAAATAAAAAACTCGCTTCTTCTCTTCGATTCAATTTTATTTTAAAATCGTATGCCATTTTACATAATTCCAATTTGGCTAGTGTACACTGTACAATGGTACATTTCAAACCATTTCCAAATCTAATTGTTATCAAATCGCCCTCTTAATGCATGAATGCACCAAAGTAAGTAAAATCATGAAAACCTTTATAACTTTCAAGACGTTTGATATTGATTAAATCAATTTGTTTGTTGATGAATTTTTTCTTTGTGGCCAAATAAAAGTTTTCTTGAATATAAACGGTGACTTTTGTCTTACTCGATGATAATTTACGTTCTTTGTTCAATGCTTCAAGATCAAGTACATCATCTTTGACATATTCTTCCTTTTCTTCTTCATCTTCTTCTTCATCTTCACCATTTTCTATTATATTAAGAACAATTTTCTCGAGTTTCGGCAATTGTCTGATATAAGGTAAAATTTTTTTAATTTTATCATAATGGAATTTAACAATTTTAAGTTGTTTCAATTTTCCGAGTGCCGTGTCAATGTCGATGATACGATCCCTTGAAACAAATAATTCTTCCAAATTGACTAACGGTGCTAATGAAAATTTTTGAAAACTATTTGTATTATGATAAACTTTGACAAGCGATAACAGTTTCGATGGATAAACATATTCGCCATCATTTTCATTATAATACAAATGTAAATGTTTAAAAAAGTTATTTGCTTTAAGTTGAAGCAGATTTTTAACAAATTTTTCGAACTTTGATTGACTTATGTCGGTGTATTCATGTAAAATGGCCAATGTATCGAATTTAAGCTTTAATTTTAATATCAAATTGATATTTGCGATTAAAAATTCAATTGAAGCTGAGAATTTTTGAATTTTTTTATGTCGCTTGAGAAATTTAATTACGGCATCGATTTTTCGTTCTGAATTTATTTCAAAATGCTCCAATTTTGGATAATCTTTGATCAACCAATCATCTGATTTACCAATTATAATTCCAGTTTCATTTTGATTTTGCTTTATATCGAAATCTTTGATATACAATCGCGTTAAATTTGTGCAATGACGAAGAAATTCTTGATACAAATCACCATCAAAATCACAATTAAGAAATCGCAATGTTTTTAAATTGGGCAAAACATAATTCAAACAGTTGATACATGTTAATTTACCATTATTAAATTCAAGCTCATTGACTAAAGGAAATGAAAATGCTTTGAATATTTTCAAATGTCCATCTTGCATTAAAACACTTTTGACAAATTTACTGAAGCAATTTATTATTACTTCGGTATCTTCGGAATAAATGTCACCTTTATAGCCAAACACTCTTTCTGGATAATAATCATGATAGAATTCACCACCATATTGCAGAAATTCCTTACTTGTTTGACTAAATGCAACCAATTCTTCAATTTTTAAACGATCAAATTGCTCGGCCATACAATCTTTATTCAGTTTAAATATTTTGGCTATTTGTTTCACATCTATTGGCTTTGTATTGTTGCGTGGTGCTGGTTTCCATTTTGGTTTCGGCGGCTGCTTGAGGGATCCATTCACATTTATGGCAAAAAGCTAAAATTTCAAAGACATTTAATTTTTTTTTTTTTCTAAAAATTCAGTTAGGATTTAATCCATTTTTTTCATGATTTTATTTAATTTAAATTTTGAGTAAATTTGGGCACTTTTTTTACCTGTAAAATTATGAAACATGCTGATAGTAATGAAAAAAATCGTCGGTTTAACATTTTATCACAATGATTTAATTTTCGCCCAATGCAGTAAAACTTATTGCAACCAAGTACACGTATTTACGAACTGATCTTAAACTGAGACGTAATGAACATTTAAATATTCACTGTTTCTGATGACAAAATTCGAAGAATTTTCTTTCTTTGTTTATAAATTATTTAGTTTTTATTTCATTGATGTCATCATGACGGTTTACAATTAAAAGTGTATGTGTTGGATAGTACACCCATAGGAATTTGACAGTCAATATTCCAACATTTGATTTCAAATGTCATATTTCCAACGAACGTTGTAATATTTACAACCATGGTTGGAATTCTATCATCACAGATTTGTTTGCACTAATACCAACGCAGTTGCCCATTTGGTTGTAAGTGTAACATTCCAACTGCGCGCTCAAGCGGATCGGTATTAATGCAAACAAATCTGTGATGATAGAATTCCAACCATGGTTGTAAATATTTCAACGTTCACTGGAAATATTACATTTGAAATCAAATGTTGGAATATTGACTGTCAAATTCCTCTAGGTGTATGAAACGTAATTCGGCACGTTAGAATTGTTGTTGTTATGTCGCCGCAGTATATCAATTCTCGTTAATATAATTGCCTATTCTTGCAAAATTCAAACCAATACCCCCAATGTATTTCCAGTTCTATAAGCATAACCAATGAAGGTACGTTTGGTAATGTCAATCATAGTGGTGCACAGAGTAGAGAAAGACCTTTTTTTTGCTCTCCAGGCAATTTTCATTCTAAATAATGCAATTTTATATTAAATCTGATTGAAAGACTAATATTTAATTAAATACTTCATTGTTGTTGTTGTTATTTTAATATTTATTCATCCTTAAGATAAGGCAATATGAAAAATGAATCAAAAGCTGTATAATCATGAACATCATTCAATGATTGATGACGCTTAATATCAATTGAATTATAATTCTTTCTAAGTATTGATGTTTTCGTAGCCAATGATATCTCTTCATTTACATAAATCGTTACCGGATGTCTACCGTAAAAAATTTTTCGCTCTTTATCAAGCACTGACACATCGATGATTTTCGTTTTTGCATCAAAATATTTTCCTCTTGCATTTAAATAAATATTAATTTGTTTTAAATTAGGCAAATGTTTTAAAAATAGTAAAAGATTTTCAAAGGACTCATAATAAAAGTAAATGTATTTGAGGTTCTTGAGTTTAGTGAGTGCCGTATTAAAATCACTGATATCATCTCTATTTAAAATATACAAACGTTCCAATTTGGTCATCGATGCTAATGGAAACTTTTGTGTCACATTTGTATTATGATAAATTGTGATAAGACTCAATAGATTTGATGGATACGTATATTCTTCAGTGTGTTTATGAAAATACAAATCTAAATGTTTAAAAAATCCATTGCTTTGAAGCTTTGACAATTGCTTCTTAAACGTTGTGAATTTTGATATGCTAATGTTAGTATAATCATGCACAATGGACAAAACATCTAATTTAATTTTGGAAGTTAAAATCTTCGCCATATTTTCAATAAGGAATTCAATGGTGGCGGAAAATTTACGAATGTTTGGATTTCGTTTGAGGAAATTGATAACTGCATCGATTTTACGTGCAGAATTCACTTCAAAATGTTTAAGTGACGAAAATTCTTGGCCAAGCCAATCATTTGATGTACCAAGAAGGAAATCTCGTTGTTTATCATTGATATCAGTGTCTTTTACATACAATCGCTTTAAATGTTTACATTTATTGAGAAGACCTTCATACACATCACCATCGTATTTAGAATGAATGAATTTCAGTGTTTCCATATTTGGTAAAACTTTTCTAAGACTTGACGTTAAAGTTATTGTACCATCAAAGAATTCAATTTCATTGATTAAACGAAATGGATACGATTTTAAAATATTCAAATCACCATCACCAATGACAATACGCTGGATAAATGGACTGAGACAATTGATTATGACCTCTTCATCTTCGGCATAAATATTTCCCTTTTTCGCATACACTCTTGCTGGTAGAAAATCATGAAAATATTTACCAGCCGATTGACGGAAAATCGGTGATGTTTTACAAACATTTGTTAAATCGTATAATGATAATGGTTCAAATTGCCTTCCCATACAGTCGTTGTTCAATTTAAGGATTTCGGCGACTTGTTGGCACACTGCTTTTGATGGTTCATGCAACTTTTGCCTTTTCGCTGGTCGACCTGTACCATAGAGCCATAGATTCAACAGTGAACTGCAATTGTGAGAAAGAAAATTGAATTTATTTGGAATTGTTTTTCAAGTTTTTTTTTATGTTTTGAGTGAAATTTTGTTAATTAAATAAATTTGGTTCAGTGAAATTTTCTAGAGTTTTTCATTTTAAGTTTTTTTTTTTTTTTTTTTTTTTTTTCAATTTTTAAATTGTATTTTCCAACATGTAATTTTATTTTGAAATTTTCCACTAGATTTATTCTTTCATGTTCAACTTGATGAATAAAACGTGTTGACTTGAATTGGGTACATAGTTACGCAACAGGTACATGGCAGTGTTTACTTTTGTTTTTGAAACGTGTGTATTTTGTTAGTGTACTAGAAGATATTTTTGTATACAAAACAATATATGGTTGGCTACGACTCGTATTTAGTTAACAATATGAATCGTTTTTATTGTGCTGAAGTTTTCAATGTAAATCAAATACGAATGGTGAAAATGGTAATAAAGTATTTTAAAATTCTTTTATTTTGAATAATATTAATCTCATATTGAACTTACCTCGGAAACTATGAAACCGATCAATATGAAAACCAATGATTTTCGATCAAACATTTTTTTTTTCTTGTTAAATTGAAAAACAACGATGTTTTGTAACTAATCAAGACTTGTTCAAGGAATAAGTGATAATTAATTTGAATATTGTTGATAATTAAACGCAAATATCGATTGGGACATATTCATGAAACAAAAAACAAAAAAAAAACAACTGTGCATACAAAATGATCGTGCTTGTTTATAATAATTTTATACACTAAATAATGTGTATAATATTCGTAACATGGTATAACAAAACAAAAGTATACTGTAGCGATTATTTATTTATTTATTATTACGCCGAATCCAAGCTGAAAAATTAGAAGTTACATTTTGTACAATATTAATCGTTTCTTGAATTAAGCTTTGCTTATCACATTGAAGACTGCAATTACTTCATTACACGATTTCAAAATCTATTAGATCACATTTAAATTTGGAGTCATTTGAAGCAATTTTATCTTTAAAATCTAAATTCATTACGATTATTACAAAAACTAATATTGTTATCAATTTGATTGAACAATCTACCCATGCATTGCAACGGTCCATTTTGTGGGTAGTTTGAACGATGATTCGTTTCTCTTATAATTATAGTATTATTTCTTCTTAAATTACTAACAGGAATTAAATTAATAGATATGAAAAACGGCTAGTACAAGATCATTAGGTAATCGATAAAGGAACATTATTTATTCAGAGAGTTTCTCGATTCAATACCGTGCAATGAGTTGCGCATTCAAATTTTATGAGGGTAATTATTGGAGGGTGGAGCGTTTTTATTAAATTTCGTCAAAACAATGAATGCAACTCATGTTTTGTGTAAAATCCATCCCCGAAATAATATTAGTTTCACTTGAGTGTAATTTACACTGTGTAAAGATGTCAACGGATACGGACGGACAAATGAAATTGGCTGTTTTTGTCCGTCCGTTCATTTGAATCGCATGTTAAAATGTTGTTCATGTCCATCCATCTCAAGTTGAGAGTTTGAATGGATGGGCATTTTCAAAATTGTCCGCTTACTACTCAAAAGTTAAGCAAATTTCTAAGTTTTTTCAATTTTTCTAAAAATCTTCAAACTTATTTTATTATTTTTTTCATCTTCAAAAAAAAAGAAAGAAAAAAATTAATCGTTTTCAATGATTTCATTTTATATTTTAATTACTTTGCATTTGCCATTTGAACAAAACATGTTTTACATTGAACGTAAATAAGATCATTTCAGTTCGTTTATTATCTCAAAAGCAAACCAACAAATTTGAAATGAATGTCTCTCAAGAGTATACTGATTAATTCAAAACCAAATTCAAATCTTATTTGGCTTTGAATTTGCCTTTGAATTTAAATTGATGTACGTATGTAATCTTATCAGAGAACGCATTCTCAAATATAACACACATGCTTCATTGCAGATTGATTAATTATAAATTAAGTTTCATCGAGAGCAAATGAAAATATTGAAAAATAGACAGTGATTTTTAATGTAAATTATGATAAATAATCAAATAAATAATTAATTGAAGTAAAATTAAAAATCGATAAATAAAAATAAAACAAATAAATTAAAATAATAATTTGAAAAATTTAGTTTTTTTTCAATTAAAATTTAAAATCGATAATAATTCGTTTTCGATTGAATTAAATAAACTGAAAGCAATGATAAGACTCGTTGTTTTTGCTTTATGTATAGGAGCGCAACTTGCTGATCCAATAGGTGATCTTAGTTAAAATTTGTTAAAAATTCAATTTACAAAAAAAAAAAAAAAAAAAAAAAAAAAATTAAGAAAGGACATCACTCGATTTAATGAATGTATTTAATTTCAGATTTTTCACCATCAAGATCGGAATTTAATCAAAATGGAACTGACGTAGATGAAATACTTTTTCAGGCCATTATTTATGGTTAGCTTAAAAGAATTGCAAAAATAGAAAGAGCCTTAAATTAATTGAATTGAATTAATTAATTAATTAATCATTTAATAATAATGTTAATTCAAAAATAGGTAATCTGTCACTTGCTAAATTGGCTGTTGAAAAAGGTGCAAATTTAAATTACCATTTTTCAAAACCTTTACATATGATATCACCATTAGCATTAGCTGGCATAAAAGGTATTTTTTAATTTATTCAAAATTTTCACAAAATCATTCAATGTGCTTAATTTATAAAACTGTTGTTAAGGTTCAACGAAAATTGCTGAATTTTTTCTTCAAAATGGTGTTGACATAAATGAAAAAATCGACGATAATCTTACCGTACTTCATTTCACAGTTTTAATTGATGCATCTTATCCATGTCAAGAACAATTTAATTTTACATGTGACAACAAAGAGGAATTTGTGAAATTCTTGTGTGAAAATGGTGTTGATATCAATGCAAAAGATTCTCAAAATGGCACCGCTCTTATATACAGCTCATTCAATGGTGAGTTTATTATTCAATTGTATTGATCATTTATTTGAATTAAAATGTGAAAATAATTATGTTTGATAGGTAATGTTAATATTGCTCGAATTTTAATTGAAAATGGTGCCGATATTAATACAACATATGCAGATGAATTAACACCATTACATTTAGCTAATGAAAGTAAAGAAATGGTAAAAATGTTAATTGAACATGGAGCCTATGTTAATGCTAGAACCACTAATGGAACGACACCAGTCATTTTATTTGCTATGAAAGGTGATTAAACTATTAATTTAGGTGCTAAAACCATTGAAACTTAGGAAAGAATGGCACGTTCTTTCAAATGAAATATATAAAATGTCCAAGATCACCAAGAAATGAATTGAGAATTTCGCGTTTTAGACGATTTAGATTGCAAATATTTTCAATTTAATAGGTTACGCAGAATCACTTGCTTATCTTTTCGAAAGTGCTGCCAAAATGCACGGTAAAAATGGAGTTGATATTAATGCAAAGGACGAACAAAATGTAACCGCACTGTGTTACAGTTTAGCATTTGGTAATATCTTTATTAATTATTATTAAATCGTTTATTGTAATGAAATGGATAAAATTCAAAATTTAAAATCCATTAGGTAAATCAGATGTGACAAAAATCCTCATTGAAAATGGTGCCGACGTTAATTTATCATGCATAAATGATACATCACCATTATATTTGACCGATAACATGGAATTGGTAAAGATACTGGTTGAACATGGGGCGAATGTGAATGCTAGAATCAATGATGGCACCACACTTCTCATATATTATACTCAACATGGTAATTCAACGAAATCTTGAATAATTTAAGCGCATTAAATATTCGGTTTCATTGAAATTTCAAGAATTCGAATTGGAACTAAAATTGGAAGTTGTTTGGTGATTTATCAATAAAATGAATATTTCTTATTAAATAGGCTACAAAGACTCGGTCGCATATCTTATTGAAAGTGATGCCAAACATGAAATTGATATTAACGCAAAGGATGAGAAAAATTGTACAGCTCTATGCTATAGCGTAGCACCAGGTAAATTATTTCTTTATTTTTATTGATCGTTTATTGTAATAAAACAAAAAAAAAAAAAAATTAGGTCCATTTGGTAGAATTGCTATTGCAAAATTCCTCATTCGAAATGGTGCCGATGTAAATTTAACATGCAAAGATGGAATATCACCATTACATTTAGTCGACCACATCGATATAGCGAAAATGCTACTTGAAAGTGGAGCAAATGTCAATGCCAAAGACAATGAGGGTACTACACCGCTTCTTCTATTTTCTATGAAAGGTACATAATTGGTTTTTTATTATTTGATACATATTGGTTTCGAATGCATCGTCTTTGGTATCGTTTAGCTTTAATTTATGAAATTTTAAAATCAAAATGATGTTTTCTTTACTTAACTTATCAAAATGCTGTTGTCTAAATAGGCTATTCAGATATGATTCAAATGATAATAGAAAAGGGAGCAGATGTGAATGCAAAAAATGATAATATGTTGACACCACTTTTGGGCGCCTCATTATATGGTTTGTTATTTATAACATTTTCAACTCAAAATGAATGTAAAAAATGAGAAATTTGTGTGAAAATATTTTTGTAATTGTTATGGCTAGGTAACGACAATGCTGCAAAAATTCTCATTGAAAAAGGTGCCGATGTGAATGCAAAAGACAAATATGGTTATGATGCACTTAAAATGTTTGAATTTCTTAATTCTAATGGAAACTATAATGAAATCGTCAATCTATTGAAAGCTTTACAAAATTAATCGGAACGAGAGAAAAAAAAAAAAAATAAAACCGATAGCAAATATTCAACTCATAATCAAACGTATGAAAATAAAACAAAATTCATTCAATTGAATTTTTAATTGCATTTTTGAACCTTTTGTTTTGATTATCTCATCTACCAAAAATAAATGAATTTCGTTTTATGTTGAAATCTCATCTTAATTGATATTTTTTAACACGAAAAGTGTAAAGACGATTTGTTTTGTTGTTTTACAATATTTTATGGGAATAAAGTAATTTTGGTTGGTTAATTTAAAAATATTTTCAATTTTATTGTAACACATATGGGAAAAAACGCTTATTAATCCTCACTTAACATTTATAACAGTCTGTTATTAACAGATCTATAATATACTTGAATGCAAATAAAACGAAATTTGATGAAATTTCATAATTATTGGCGGAAAAAAATCATACAATTTAATTTTGACAACATATTCTTACTTTTCCGCACACAAAATGTTGTGCGTAAAAGTATTGTTTCATTTTAAATTATTACAGTTTGCACAATTGAGTTTCATTGCCAGGGGATAGATACTAGCCAATTCATTTAAGATATTTACGAATCTGTCAAATCTATAAATTTGTCACAAATCTTTATGAATCTTTGAATTCTTTCGTGAATCTGAATCTCTGAATATTTACGGATCTCTTGAAATCTAATATCCAGTGTTTAATAAATACCTCGAATAATATCTAGTCTTGCAACTAATAGATTACCACTAGTGTTTGTAAATAGTGATAGCAAATGCTTTCTATACAAAAATGCAAAAAAAAAGAACAATTAAAAGAACTAAACTTTGAAAAAAAAAAAACACAAGTCGTTGACCTTTTTAATTGCACTCAATATATTCGTTTTATTAAGTTATCTTCAATAAATTACATGAAAAATTTATTTCTGTTTTAAATAGTTTTGTTGAATAAAGAAAGAAAAAATAGAAAGATATTCGAAAATGTGCAAAAATGTGAATGTTCATACACCCAAGTTTGCTATCAAAGTGTCCAAAGCTACAGCGATACGTGTTCTAACATCAGCAACTTCTTGTTGCATACAAAGTGTTATTGTACCATCATTATTAACACGGACTGTAACTGTTGTTCCCAATGTTTGCGTAAATTGATTAGCAATGGTTTCAACTGGTACATTATCAGTATTTATAAGAGTTTGTACAGTGAGCAATTCATTATCAAAAAGTTCAACTGCAACAGTACAGGCAGCTGTAGTTGATGTGGTAGCCGTTGTTGATGTTGTAGCTGTGGTTGCTGTGGTTGCTGTGGTTGCTGTGGTTGCTGTTGTTGCAGCGGTTGATGATGTTGAAGTTGTAGATGTGGTCGCTGATGTAGCAGATGTTGTCGATGTTGTTGCTGTTGATGCGGTGCTCATTGTTGCCACTGTGCTCATTGTTGCCACTGTGCTCATTGTTGCCACTGTGCTCATCGTTGCCACTGTGCTCATTGTTGACACTGGGCTCATTGTTGACGCAGTTGGCAATGTTGTTATCGGTGGCAATGTTGGTACTAATGAAAAGTGAAAAATGAAAAACATTATTTTTTTCTATTCATTTCAGAAGACTATACGGAATGATTTTTAAAAGAAATTTGTCAAATTCAAAAATAAGGGGTTTTTTGTTCTTTTGTTAATAATTGGATGTAAAATCCCAAAATTATACGGACATCATAATTTGAACATGGTTCGAAAATACATACCAGGCAAGCATGGATAACAATAACAGCAAGAACATTCTAAATGTAAAAAATGCGATGAAAAAAAAAATTTTTGTTGTTGAAAATCTTTGGAAATTTCGATTTGAGATAAAAAAGAATGAAATGTCGCATTTACCTTGACTGCAATTGTTCTGTTCTCTGCACTCTTTGCAGTTGGTTTTACACTTTTTGTCTCTGCATTGTTTTCTACACTTTTCATCTCTGCATGATTTTTTGCACCGTTTGCCTTTGCATGGCTTTTTGCATCGTTTGCCTTTGCATGGCTTCTTGCACTTTTTGCCTTTGCATGGTTTTTCACACTTTTTGCCTTTGCATGGTTTCTCACATCTTTTGCCTTTGCACGGTTTTTTACACTTTTTACCAATGCATCTTGCGTTTTTATTCCCTCTCATTCGCAAGATCATTCGACCAATATTTGGATTAACTGGCATCGCATTTGAACCCGAACTCGAAATCGAAATTGAATTTTGATGTCCGCTTGCATGTTGTCCAGTTCCTGAATTAATGTAAAAAAAAATTCAATTATTTATCTTAAATTATTATCTTTTTTCAAGCAAATTACCATCAACGGAATTTCTATCAATTATAACGACAAAGATAACTAACAAACACACTAGCTTGAACATTTTCAATGGAATTCTTTTTTTTTTTTATTTTATTTTAGTTGAATCTGATTTGATTGACAGAGTTTTATTCACACTTCTCAGCAATTGAAATGAAACAACTGATGATTTCGTTGTTGGTCAGTTTCTTTTTATAATGTCATCCAATCACCTGCAATATTGAGATAATCATTAATTTCAATGTGTATTGGCCAATATTCAAATAAACCAAAAGTCCAAATAACATATTTTTGTTTTGTTTTGTTTGTGTTTCACTTTTTGAGTGCATTTGCACAAATTGTACAATTTGCATGAACTACATTTTTTTGTTGAAATGTGGACTTCTGGCATCTCAAAGATGAATTAAAAAAAAAAAAAAATTTGGTCATATTTGCGCACGTTTTAGATCAAATTGCCCTCAAAATGTGCAATTTATTGTGAAATGTAAATGCCCATTTTGCTAGCAAATTTGATATGAAAATTGAGTTCAAATAATTCTTTATTTATTAAGAATATTGATGAAACCTCGATATCACATGTTTTTTTTTCTTTTATTATCATATTGGCAGAAATTGGAAAAAAAATTCATCATACGATTACGATGGTATATTCATAAATAGAATTTTTAATGGTTTTCTACTGTTAACTTAATTCCTCGAAAATGTTGGGCCGCTCTTGCAAGTTTTCATTCAAACTTTTTCCATACAAAAATTGGGGAATGAAAAACAAAAACCTTGTACATGGAGCCACTACAACAAACATGGAGAGGTGACTCTGCACCACCTACATTTGTACATAAAAAGATAACCCGAAGGTGAAAAAATAGAGAAAATTTTTCTGTTCCAAATTTTAGAATTTAGTTCAAATATATAAATGTAAATATCACATTATCTGGTTTGATAAGGTAGTTGACTTTTGAAAACAAATTTATTTCACATAGATTGGCATTCATAAATTGAGTTATTCAAATAGAGTTTCACCTGTGTTTGAACAAAGTATGCGAATTTTTGCAATACAAAATCTCACACGCACACCCACACACACCTCAATTATCAAAAAACAAAATATAAAAAAGCAAATATTTTTGTCTCTAGGGGCTTGGCACGGCCAACATAGATCGATATTTAAAAAAAAAAATTTAAATAATTTTAAAATATTTTGTATTTGTATTTACAATGACAGAGACTAGTAATCGATTTTTCTCTCATTTTCCCGATAGCAAAAAAAAAAAAAAAAAATATTCAAAGCAATGACTTCCATTGGGTGCCAAAAAAAACCAACAAATTTCATGACATCAAAATACAAATCCGGTGAAAATGTATGAAAATGATCCATAATTTCGTTCAGTTTAAAGTAAAATAATAATTTTTCATGAAAATCTTCCCATTTACTCGATTAAATACTATAAATTAAAATCAAAGCAAAAAAGAAAAAAAAAAAACTTTAAACGAAACGAATCAATTATTTTCCAAACTAATGCTGATAGATGGAAATAATCATATAGTTAACACCGTGCAACTTGCATAAGAATTGTTTTATTAAATTATCATCAATAAATTACATGAAAAAAAAAGAAATTATTTTTGGTCAATATAAATATGTTGAAAAAAGAAAAGTTAATGGAAAAACGTTGATTAAAAAACGTGACGAAAAAAAAAATGTGAAAAGTCAATTAACCAAAAAGTGTTGCTATTAAAGTGTCCAAAGCTTCAGCGATACGTGTTCTAACATCAGCAACTTCTTGTTGCATACAAAGTGTTATTGTACCATCATTATTAACACGGACTGTAACTGGTGTTCCCAATGTTTGCGTAAATTGATTAGCAATGGTTTCAACTGGTACATTATCAGTATTTATAAGACTTTGTACAGTGAGCAATTCATTATCAAAAAGTTCAACTGCAACAGGGCAACTGTTTGTTGTAGCTGTGGTAGCTGTAGTTGCAGTTGTTGCAACGGTTGATGCGGTAGAAGCTGTAGTAACTGGTGTAGATGTTGTTGATGCGGTTGATGTAGCAGTTGTTACAGGTGATGCAGTTGTTGCAACAGTTATCGGTGCCAATGTCGTTACTAATGAAAATGGAAAAATACAAAGAAAAATGAAAAATTCAAATGTATTTGTTTTCAATCAGGAAATTGTTTTTCTTTTTTTTTAAAGAAATTCCTTGAAATTTTTTTAAAATACATACCAGGCGCGCATGGACAGCAACGACAAGAACAGCCTAAATGTGAAAAATTTATTGAAAAATTATTTTGCAGCTGTATAACTTGAAGTCTTTAACAATGATCCCATAAAAAATTCCAAATGCATAACATACAAAATAAAAAATAAATTGATGTGGGTGAGTGGATGAACTGAAATTAAATTTCACATTTACCTTGATTGCATTTCTTTTGTTTTTTGCATTTGTTTTTGCATGAATTATTACAATTATTGCTGTTACACGGTTTTTTACATTTGTTGCCAGTGCATGATTTTTTACATTTGTTGCCTGTGCATGATTTTTTACATTTTTCGCCAATGCATTTTGTGCCTTTATTTCCCCTCACTCTTATAATTACACGGCTTGTACCTTGAGAACTTGGCTTTGAATTTGCATTTGAGCCTGAAACCGAATTTGGATTATTGTTTCCAAGTTTTCCAAATCCTGAAATAATATAAAAAAAAGAAAATTCGTTAATTTTTTCAGCATTTTTTTCAATTTTATTTCATCAATTACCATCAACGGAATTTATATCAATTACAACAACAAAGATAATTAACAAACACACTAGTTTGAACATTTTGGATAGTTTTTTTTTTTCTTTTTATTTATATTTGAGAGGTTGATTTTTTTTTTTTCTTTCAATAGTAAATTCCAAAATTTATTGTTGTTTAACCGATTTTAATGAAACAACTGATGATTTCCATGTTGGTCACTTCCATTTTTATAATGTCATGAAATTATTAGCGATATTTGGATAAAATCATATGATCGACCAATAAAAAACTAAACAAAATCTTGTTTTTTTTTTTTTTTTTTTGTTTGTTTGTTTTTCAGTTTTTCAATGTATTGGCACAATTCTCATGAACTACATTTTTCGCGACATAGTTCATAGTTACACGTGTGTTGACAATAAATCAATAAATATCTGGACAATATAGATTTCTCTGAAAACTAATTCTATTTAATAATTGATACAACAAAATGTTGGTCATATTTAAATACGATTTAGATTGAATTGTAGTTTATTTGTAAAGTGACCAATTAAATGTAATGTATTTCAATTGAATACAATGTTTTGTATTTTGTTTTGATATCAAACTATTTAAACTAAATAAATGTAGAAGAATATTATTGTTCTATGTCGAACTTTTTCACAAAACGATTTGGTATATGAATCATAGGTTCTGACACCGTTACGGTCAGGGGAAGGGGAAGGAGGTGATGATCAAAAATCCAAAAGGGTTCTTGAAATCCATTTTGTCTAGTATGAATTTGACTTAAAACTTGTCAAAACACCCTTCCAATTTCGAATAATTTTGAATAATTCGTCAAAGTATCCTAAAGCGTCACGGAGGGGGGGGGGGGGAGGAGGGCAAAGGGAACCTGTGTCAGAACCTATGATCAGAATAAAATTTCTTTGGCGCAAGAAATGTTTAAACTAACATTATAATAATAAAGCTTTGTTTACGAGAGAATTTATGATTCTTTCCATTTTGAGAACAATTTTTGAAGATTTTTTAGGCTCTCTAAAGATTCAATCTATTAGATTGTTGACATTTGCTCAAAAAGTTTCCCCTTAATAAATGCATAATTTTGCGTTTTCTCACTGAATTCATCAATTACAATACATTCAATCATACCGATTTATATGTGCGAAAACCTCATTGAAAACTTTTTGTTCACACTAAAAATAAATAAACGATTTGTTTAATTAGCATGAATGGTTTCGACGTATGTTTGTTAAATATAAATTTTGAAGGATGATTCTTTTGATTGAAATGAGGTTGCGTGACAGAAAAATAAACAAAATGGATTTATTCAGGCGTAGCAATTCATTTTTTTTTTTCTTTTTTTAAATTATGGGGAAAATGTTACAAATCAGTTTCGTAAAATTCGGTATTTTTAAGGGAAAATTTTCTTAAAGTCTATCGAAATAAATCTTTATAATAATTAAACAAATAATCAAAATGTTCTAAAAACGATTAAAAAAATATTATAAACCAAGAAAATATTTTTTTTTTTGTTAAATTCGAATTTAGTTCAAATATAAATGTAAATATTGATCATTTGATGGACGGACTTTTGAGAACGATTTTATTTTGATTGAGTTATTCAAATAGTGTTTCACCTGTGTTTGCACATGCTATATATACAACCTGAATTGTCAAAATACAATAAATAAAAAGACAAAATATTAAAAAACCCAAATATTTCTGTCATTAGTGATTTGGCACTCATTAAGACAAAATCATATTCATCAAATAACTAAAATTTAGTGTAATTCCATCACATCCCTCATTATCTTCATATTCATTGTTGCTTACGCATAGCAATGGTTTTTTACATTATATTTTGTTCGATTTTTCATTTTTCACGAATTTTAAATCTTTCAATTGAATTATAAAAACAGAGAACAAAGAACGACAGTAAATGCGAAAATGGTTGAGAACAAATATAATGTTCTAGTTCGAAACGTCCAATTGCAATTGTGGCACATTTTTTCACACAGCTACAATTGCGGAGGACGAATTGTTTCATGCGATCATGGCTCATTATTAGAATTTCCAAATCTTGTTAAAATTGTTAAAACAACAATTTTAACAATTTTCGACCCTTTTTTGAAAAATCAACAATTTTTGGCGTTTTTCGAGAAATTAACAATTTTCAGTGTTTCGTTAACATTCGATTTTTTTTTTTTTTTTTAATTTTTTTTCATTTCTTCTACTCCATTTTATACTCACGTACAATACATTCGTTGAGCAATCCTTCTTTTGAGTGGACCCAAAATTAGCGCTCTAATTACATTCAACAGCGTATTGAATTTTTTGGTCGTTTAAAATAAAAATTCAGATGTTCAGCTGAAAATATTTTTTGTTTTAATTTTGGGAAAAACGTTAGAAAATCTTATTTCTCGTGTAAAATAATTAATTAGCAAAACCGATTTTTTCGAAGTTCAATCGAAATGTGAAAAAGTTTCTATTTATTGTAAGTCTTGTCGATCTCAATTCAAAATCGATAATGTTGATTTGAGTACACAATATCAGTCACATTTGTGATCCAAGAAACATAAGTCATCGATTCAAGCAAATGTTTTACAATCATCGATTTCAAGTGCATTGGCGAACACAAGTGCAAATAATGCTAAAATGGAAGTTTTTGCTGTGAAAACATTTTTTGAAGATGGAATTCCGATATGGAAATTGCAACAGCCAGGCATCAAAAAGTTTCTTTTTTGAAATATACAATGAAACAATGCCGAATGTCAACACACTTACAGTTGTAAATAAAGTTGATTTGATTTATCAAAACACGATGAAAAAAAAATAAATGAATACATCAGTGTGCATCCAATTTATTTTATTGTTGATGAAACTACGGATTCTTGTAAGCGTTGTGTAATTATTAATCATCACCTTTCATTTTCCTTCTGTTAATATTCTATGTATTTCTGAATAAACTTTGTAAACCCGTGTAAAATTTTATGTTTTTTCTTCTTTAATTTAAAGAACAGTTTTTAAGTTTTTTTTTTTTTTTTTAATTTTCTAGCAATTTTTCAGCTTTTTTTTTTTCAACAACAATTTTTGGCCATTTCGCTTAACAATTTTAGGAGGCCTTACTCATTATAATCGTGGATGATTTATCAAAGTCGGTCAACAATTTACTTTTTTTAATTTTCTCTGATTGTGATCGATTTATTTTCAAAATACTGTGTGCAACGCATGATTTATTCGTAATTTAAATTCGGCTAATTATAAAAACATCTAACTAACAAACAAAATTTATTTACATTTCAAAAACGTCTAAAAGAAAAACCAAAAGCAAGATGTTTTACATCCGTAAAATGAACTATTTCGTACTGAAAATTTAAAATCAAAACAACTTATTGTCTAACTTAAGTAGTCCTAAACTATGAGATTTTCCTTGGAAAGTAAACTTGTAGAAAAAATGCATTTTTGACATCAAAATAAGTCGAATTAGATACAATATCTATTTCACCGTTTAAAGTAAACCGAAATTGACTTACAAATTATGCTCAAAATTGCATTTAAATTTAGATTCTACTGTACATTAATGAGATCTATCAATGGTTCTCTTTTTTCGGATTAAACTTCAAAATTATCCAGACACGTCTCCTTGGTTAAAAAAAAAAAAAGATTTTTCAGTGGATAATATCTAATGCATAATATCTACACGCATAAAGTGGAAAGCAACATTTTTGCTTCATCCAAATTGATAAAAATATATAAAACATTGAAATAAAATATGCGCTTCTCATCATTGACTGAACAAACTATAATCATTTGTTTTGATTTACTAGTGGAAGAAAAGATCGGAAAGCTTCAAGTCAATCCAAGAATGTTCAGTATAAAATGCATGAAAATTGCCATATTTTTTTTTTTCAATCTAATAAATTTCATTTGGCTATTAAACAAGTTTTGAAATATCTTTCAAGAATCCACCGAACAAACAATGAACTTTCCAATGTATGAGGATCTCTAATTTTTAAGGATGCTACGCGCTCATACTTCAAACTTTGTTATTTGATGACATCGTTTGATGTACGACGGACAATTCACAATGAAAATACATTTCAATCTTCTAAAACCTTTAAAGTCATGTTCTCCATCCTTCATCCAGTGACGAACGAAAAATTTCAATTGCATTCAATATTTCATTCAGTTTTATTAAATTATTTTCAATAAATTAGATAAAATGATTATTGTTTGAATAAGTTTTGTTACAATTAGAAGAGAAAATAAAAAGAAAGATATTTAAAAAAGTGAGAGAAAAAAAAAAACGTGAATGTTCATTTAACCAAAAAGGTTTGAAATTAAAGTGTCTAAAGCTTGTGCGATGAGTGTTCTCACATCAGTAACTTCTGATGGCATACAAAGTACAACGGAACCATCCGAATTTACAATCACTGTAACTGGTACTCCCAAAGTTTGCGTAAATTGATTTGCAATTGTGTCAATTGGCACATTATCATCATTTATAAGACTTGTTACAGTAAGCAATTCATTATCAAAAAGTTCAACTGAAACTGGACAGCTGTTTGTAGTTGGTGTGGTCTCTGGTGTGGATGTAGTATCTACAGCGGCAGATGTTGTTTCAGCCGAAGAAGTGGTCACTGCAGCAGATGTAGTTTCACCAGCAGATGAAGTCACCGTTTCACCTGATGTTACTGAAGAAATTGTCGTAGCAGACGAATCAGTTGCAGATGATGCTGCTGTTGATGAATCATCTATAACTGCAACAACTGTTGTTGAACCATCAACATCAACAACAGAAATTAATGTTGTTGCTTCGGATGCTGGTTCAACGACAATTGGTATTGTTGTTGTTGCATTTGATGATCCAGAAACAGCAATTGATATTATTGTTGTCACAGCAGATGATGTTACACTGCTTGATGATGCTGTTGATAAAGATGATGATGTTGTTGCCGATGATGAAATGGTTCCAACAGATGATATTGTCGTTGCTGCTGAATGAAAAAAAAAAAAAGAAAATATTTGAAAAAATTCAGAAAATTTTTTATTAATTTTAATTCGAAAAAATTCAAAAATTCTCGCGCGTAGCATCCTCAAAACAATGCAATGTGCTCTTGGCCATTTGATAAAGAAATTCATTAAAAAATCAATTAAAATAGGGAGATTATTATCTGTAAATTGTTTGAAACACATACCGATGGGCAAGCATGGAGCATAACAACAGCCTAAAAAAATAAGGGGGAAAAGCCATTTTTTTTTTTTTTTGTTCAAAAAGGAAATTCCAAATCATAGAAGAAAATCTTAAACTTACCCTTATTGCATTTCTTGTGTTTTGGTTTTTTCACATTTTGTTCATTGCGTGATCTTTTACAATTATTATCCTTGCATGTTGCTCCTCTAACACCTGTAACACTCATCACTACACGACGAACTTTTTGACTACTTGCATTTGAATTTGCATTTGAGATCGATTTATTTTTTTTGTTTCGATTTCTTCGAAATCCTAAAATTAATGCCAAAAAAAAAAAAAAAGAAAACTCCGATGAATTGTCACAATTTATTACCTTTTGTATTCGAACAAATTACCTTCAACGGAATTCAAATCAATTACAACAGCAATGATAATCAATAAACACAAAAACTTGAGCATTTTCAATGGAAAAAAGTGTGTTTTTTTCTCTCTCTAGTTGAATAAATCTGTTTTTTATTTTTATTTTTTTTTTTTTTTTTTTTTTTTTCAAGAAACAGATTTTTTTGTTCTCACCAATAAATGTTGTTTGAATGATTGTAATGGAATAACTATTGATATCGAGATGGATTACTTTTCTATTTATAATTTTTATGAAATCACCAACAATATTATAAAATAACAAAAATGTGATGGGCCAATAGAAAGAAAAACTAAACAGTATTTGCTTTTTTCTTTTCTGTTTAATTTTCATTGTTGATTGGCACAAATTTTATAATTCTCATGAACTACATTTTTTGCAAAATAGTTCATAGTTGTACGTGTGTTGACAATATTTAGGCAAATATGTGGACATTAGAACATTCATCACATTGAATATGTATTTTGGTCATATGTATTTATTCATGTTTTCAATCGGAATGTTAATTAGTTTCATTTGCAAAATACCCAATCAAATGTAGGGGTACAAATACTTAATTAATTGAATTAAGCTGTAAAACAAGCTCGAACTTTTCACTTATCGAAATCAAGCAGAAATTGTTACATCACTATCGATCCATATATTTCGTTTTTTAATGTAATTTTTCAACTTTTCCCACTAAATTTGCACCAATTTCAATACTTTTACGCATGTTAATTTATCTTGTACTGAGAAGCCATAGAAAGTTTCCGTTAAAAAAAAAAAAAAAAAAATTGAAAAAACGAATTTGTATGCACGAAAACCATTTGTATAAACAATCAAACTAAAAATAAATAAATAAATCTGTTCAATTGACATGATTGATTTCGATAAATATTTGTTAAGCATAAAGATATTGAAAAGTGATTGGTTTGATTGAAATGAGGTTGCTCGAAGGAATGTAAACAAAATTGATATAAAAATTCACTATTATTCATTGAAGACAAACTAATTCTCGCGAAATTCGATAAGTTTATGAGAAAAGAACTTAAATACAATGGAAAATGCTAATAAAATAATAATAAATAAATTGGCATTTTGGTGTCATTAAATGATTTATTGAAATTGTCAGTTTCACCTTTGTTTTGAACATACTAAATACACAATCCGAATAATTATTCTTATTATAATAAGATACATAGGTTCAGACACCGGTAAGCTAGAGGGGAAGGCACTTTTCACTTTTCCGCACACAACATTTTACGTTGTGCGTAAAGTATAGTTTTGGTGTTAAAATTGAAGAGCAAAAAAGGAGTTCAAATCAAATATTCTTGTATTGATGAAGATAGTTTAGCAAACATTAAATGCTTGGAGTGGCATTCCATTTCCGTAGAGAGTGATACCTAGAACACAACATAACCATAAAAAGATTCATTTTTTTGTGAGTTTTGTTTGATTGAATTTAAAACATAATTCTATTGAGTAGATCGAAAGGAGAGTATGTTTTTGTTCAGCTGTGTATTCAGATATAGCTGAACAAAAACATACTCTCCTTTCGATCTACTCAATAGAATTGATGTTTGAGGAACTTTGGGATAAAGAAAAAAGTCCGGCCGGGCCAAAATTCGTAGTTTGAATTTTTATTGCTCAATAAATATCTGAATTAAATTAAAGTTTTGTTGAAAAAAGAGAATATACTTATATAATAATATTTTTTTTTTAAAAAAAAAGAAGAAAAAAGAAGTGCGAATGTTAATTTATTTGGTTATTTAACCAAAAAGGGTTCCTATCAAAGTATCTAAAGCTTCTGCGATGCGTGTTCTCACATCAGCAACTTCTGATGGCATACAAAGTACAATGGTTCCAGCACCATTACCATCAACAACCACTGTAACTGGTACTCCCAAAGTTTGCGTAAATTGATTTGCAATTGTGTCAATTGGCACATTATCATCATTTATAAGACTTGTTACAGTAAGCAATTCATTATCGAAAAGTTCAACTGAAACCGGACAGCTGTTTGTTGTTGCAGTGGTAGCTGTGGTAGATGTGTAGATGTAGTAGCTGTAGTGGCTGAAGTTGCTGTTGTAGCTGTGGTTTCTGTTGTAGCTGCTGTTGTTGTTGTAGCTGTGGTTGCTGTTGTTGCAGCGGTTGATGTTGTTGCAGATGTAGTTTCTGAAACAGATGTGGTTGCCGAAGTAGATGTGGTTCCTGAAGCAGATGTAGTTCCTGAAGCAGATGTGGTTCCTGAAGCAGATGTGGTGCCTGAAGCAGATGTGGTTCCTGAAGCAGATGTAGTTCCCGAAGCAGATGTTGTTCCTGAAGCAGATGTGGTGCCTGAAGCAGATGTGGTTCCTGAAGAAGATGTGGTACCAGAAGAAGATGTGGTACCAGAAGAAGATGTGTTACCAGAAGTAGATGTGTTACCGGAAGAAGATGTAGTACCTGAAGACGAAGTTGAGGTTCGAACTGTTGTTGTAGCAGATGATGTTGATGCTGGTCTTGATGTTGATGCTGGTCTTGATGTTGACGCAGTTACAGATCCTCCAGTGGTTGTACGAGATGTCGATCCAGGTAATGACGTTGAACTTTGAGAAGGCGATGTTGTGACTTATGAAAATGAAAAAGATAATAGATTTATTCGATTTGTTAATGTTTTAATCGGATATTTTTCAATGAAACTTTTCATTCATTTTATTAACAAAAATCTTTTTAAATCCAATATTTCTTGAATGGAAAATGGGTTAAAATACATACATGGGGGCCGAACAACAGGTATACATGGATAACAAGTACAGTCTAAATATAAATGTGAGAAATAATTTCATTTTGTTTAAAATTTGCTCCACAAAAGTTTCACATCCTCTTAAAACCAAAACAAAAAATGAATAAAATTTACCATAATGGCATTTCTTGTATTTTGGTTTGCTTGACTGGAGTTCCTTGTGTTCCCCGCGTTCCTTGTGCTCCCCGCGTTCCTTGTGTTCCCCGCGTTCCTTGTGTTCTTTGTATTCCCGGTGTTCCTTGCTTGAATCTTCGTTTTTGCATTTTTTATCCTTGCAAATTGTGCCTCGATCACCAGTAACAGTCATCACCACACGATGAGTTTTTTTTGGTGGCTCTGCAATCGGCTTATTTTTATTCTTTTGAAAGTTTCGAAATTTTCGAAATCCTAAAATAGTGTGCCAAAAAATTCGATCAATTGGTATGAGTAAATTATCCCTTTTGTATCGTATTATTTACCATCGACTGAATTTAAATCGATTACAATAGCAACGATTATCACCAAACACACTAACTTGAACATTTTCAATGAAAAAATTTGTATTTTTATTTTCTTGTATTCTTAAATGCGTTTTGATCTGAACCAAGTGGCAGATATTTTGTTTGGCAGAAAAAAATGTTCAAATTTAATGCTATTTAAACGATTGCAGTGAACAAACTGATGATTTCGATTTTGGACGCATTCATTTTTATAATGCCATGAAATGATCGGAAAAATTGGGGTAATGGCAATGATTTCGATCTGATTCGCCAATATTGCATCAAACAAAAAACAAAAAAAAAAAAAAAATAACAAAATTAAACCGCATTTTACATTCCCGTACACACTACTGTATGTGCGAATGTATTGGGATTGGTCGAAATTTCATAAATCGTGAAAACATGTTCTTTAACCATATTAGAAGGTGAAGAATGCGAATTTTGAGATTTTTTTGCATTTTTGTGTGGTCGCCTGCAGACCAATGTTTGAAGGTTTCAACGGACACATTTTCGGACGAAAAAAAAAAAAAATTTTTTTTGTTACACATTTTAAGCTAAAAATTATTTTGGATGCGTTTCGACCAATCTTACACAAATAAATGCTGTCCGAAAATGTGTTCGTTGACACCTCTCCAAATGTACCAATGTTCGAAGTTTTTCTTTGTCAGCACGACTGTTTATTATGAATCATTGAATCGAAGACACTGATTTATTTCCTATTTCGATATTATTTTTGTGTAAAAAATGAATGTTTCTTAATTGAAATGTTTGTAAATTTGGAAAAAATACACCGTTTGAGAGTGCGGAAAAGTTTTCACAACGAATGTAAAACCATTTATTTCTTTGGTTTTTTGTAGATTGTTTGTTTCGGTGATTGAGTGCATTGGCATAAATTTTGCAATTCTCATGAACTGAATTTTTTTTTTTTTTTGCGATAAAATTAGAAGTGTATTGACAATAATTTGGGTAAATATGTGTAGCTTTAATTTTTTTTTGAAATAATTGATGAATGAACACAACCAATTTTGGTCATATTTGCACGCATTTTTAATTGAGTTGCTAATCAATTTACATGCAAAATAACCAATCAAACATAAAACATTGTCAAACGAGTGTCGAATTAATTGAATGTAGAATATATTGTGGTATTAAAAATGGTCTGAAACATTTGTGCAAACAATCACATCCACAAATTAAATAAAATCTATTCAATTGGCTAAAATGATTTCGATAGCTATATTTGTTAAATATAAATATTGAAGAGTAATTCGTTTGTTTAAAATTAGGTTGCTCGAGTTAAAGTAGACAAAATTGATATATTTCGTTGCATATGTATTAGAGTATATCGAAAATCAAAGTGAATATTCAACATATTCAGAGGTTAAGATTTCGAATCAGCGACCCCAAAAACATTGAAATTGAATATTTTATTGAATTCTTTCAATTATCTACACTGCTAAATCTAGATTTCAAGGAAATAATTCAATTTTCCATAGAATTTATAAAAAATTTTCATAAAAAACTAAAGTGACCGGGGATAAAAGTAAATTTGATTTTTTAAAGACAATTTTGTTTCAGATGTGATTATCTGGATGTGCTGCAGGGGTTTATGAGTATCTAGAATATCAAGCATACATTTTTATGAAATTACGATACATCCTAATGTGTATCTAGGCGCTTCGACCAATTTTTTTTTATGAAAAAAATGTAACATTGTTTAATGAAATTGAAATTGTAGACTGTGACAGTGTCTTGGCGCTATGAATTGAATCAACGTTTATTTATTTATGAGAAAAATGATTTAAGTGCACTTGTTGTCTGAAACAATTGGATCTTGGAAAATTCAAATAATCGAAAAAATTCACAATAATCATTCCGAATAAATAAACATGCTACTAATAAACACTTAATTATAATAGGCAATTCAATAAACAGACAATTTAAATGTACCACGAAACATTATAAAACGATTGAAAATTTATGGAAAATTGATTTTTCGGAACAAATTTAACAATTTTTTTGTGAATTTTTTTTTTATTTTTTTTTTTTTTTTTTCAAATTGGTTGTCATGCGAAATTAATTGAATCATTGAAATACAGTTGCACGTGTATTTGAACAAGTCAAACAACCTTAATTGTCAGAATATTACACATGAAAACAAAATTATGTCAATATTCATACAATTGAGGTTGCTTATATTTAGTACAATCAAACATAGGTGAACATTTATTTTAATAGTAATGAAACATCTTAATGTCCTCATTTTTTCAAATGCAATTTTTTTCGACTTAACATGATGCTTCTTCTACGAAATCGAGCACACTCACACAAACATCAGAAAATCCATTTTTATGGAAGTTAAAAACCAAAATTCGTTACTTAATCGGTTAGTTTGAAAGTAAAATTAGAATCCAGAAGCTCAAAAAATCTCGATTTCTACTTTTTTCCTACCATAAAAACCCAGGGCGTTTATGGTAGTTTAAATAAGCAACTGCTTCTGCGCCCTCTGGTTCGCATATTTGCAATTATATCAAAATTGAATTTCGCTTTCTTTTTTCCAAAATGTAAAAAATGTGTGACATGTCAAACGAAAGCTGCATTTCAATGAAGAAAAAACCTAGCGGTCGATTTTTTACGCTTTTTTCGATTGGAAAATTGGAAAAATAAATGAATTTTAGCCCTAGGTTATGGGGAGCAAAAATTTGAGAACTATTGATAGAGGTATCACTTGCCCAGGCTGATCCATGGATTCTCAGTATTTGACCTGAATTCCAGGACTTTGGATATGGAATTTCATATGAACGATTTATATATAGGAATCCATATAATTCATTTGTGGATTTGTGTGGAGTTACGGTAAATAAAGCACTTTTACTGTGTGTTTAGGGTTCCATGTTCTTAGAAACATGTTGTTTCTATTCCATCTCTACCGTAACTCATCTCCATACAATTCCACAAACGTATTATAGAATAATATTACTCTGAAAACCTAAGCGCGGGCTACAGACGTAATTTTGAGGTGTCATTGAAAATAACCACACAAAGTGGTGCGTCTACAGCGCAAAAATATTATAATGTGGTGAATTGCAATTGCAAATGAACCACATTTAAATAATTTTGCAATATGAACGCACCACAATGTTGGTGATTTTCAATGACAGCCCAAAATTGTGGTGCTCAAATGTAAATTCAGTGTGTGTGAATATCGAGTAGCACACGACTGGGTTTTCAGAGTATAGTTACTTGAATAACGACATAAATGTTTTTACAAAAAATTATTCAAGCTGGAATTCCTTTTGAAATATGTCAAAAGGAATTTTGTTTTAGTTCAATATCAATTTTTTTGTTTTTTTTTTTAGTGTCGAACACACAGACAATTTGTAGAATCGTATCGATGTGTTAGTAAAATTGTCTACTGACTGTTTGAACCGAAGGGTACGAATAGAAAACATTTTTTTCCGTAAATTTTAGCCTCTTATGGATGCATAAATTTGGGCGTTAATTGGTTTTTATTCTAAATAAAATAATTTTATTGCTAAATAATTCGAAAAATATATCCATAATTTCATAAAAAATGGTAACACCTTTTAAGAATAGTGTGTTGAATGACATTTATTGATGAATTATTTCAAGTTTAATTTCGAAACAAAGAAATTCATCCGCGCAATAAGGCTTGTTAACGTTAGTTTGCCTATTACCTCTAGAGGGCTAGATTTGAGGTTATGTTTTGTTTTCATAGTATTTTGTATGAAAGAAAAAGAATTCAGATATCAGTAATTATGAATGTTTCGATGCAGATATTTAAAATGTAAGTTTATTGGACATAAAAAATAATATATTTTACATTTCATATATAAAGCAAAAAGAAGAATTAATGTTTCTTCTAATCAATCTTAATCGATTAGATTTTGATCGGTATTGAACATTTCATGCAGATATTTGGAATGTAAGAAATTTACGTCCTTTTTTATATTATTCGAACTAAATCAAACGTAAATCATAATTAAAAAATACTATTGTCTTTATTAAGTTTTCAATTAATCAGATTTCACCTTAATAAGTGAAAAACTTAAACAATTTTTTTTTCTACGGTTACAGTAATTTTTAAAATAACTTTCAAATCAATAATCATCTATAAAGTAGAAATAACACATCCTTAGTTCAGTGGCTCTTAGTCTATTATGCCTTTTTGCTCAATTGTCTGCAAATCAGCATTTTACTAACAGATGGCGCCAAATGTACTGATTTGGTTGTCTGTATGAAATGCTACAATATTTAGAATAACGTTTTCATTTTTCTTCGTAAAATATAATTGATTGAACAATAGAAACGAATTTAAATAATAAATTTTTCTCGAAACAAATCGAATGATGTTTTTATTGATAATTCTTTTTTTTTATTCCAAACAGTTTTTTTTTCTTCTGAATATAAAATAACAACATTGATATCCAATTAGTACTTCATGCAAAAATCTTGAGTTACATCAAGGGACTCTATGTGCTTAATATCGATAAAACGAAGATTTTTTCCATTAAAAACTGATTTTGTTGCCAAATAATTCTTCTCCGTTAAAAAGATTGTTAATTTGCATGCGCCCTTCAACTGTTTACGTTCATCATTAAATACCAATAAATTCAAGATATTGTTGTTGAAATGAGGTCCACGCATGAATTCACGTATTTGGAGTTTTTGAAATTTTCGTAAATTTCGGACAAATGGTAAAACATTTTCGACTGCTTCATAATGAAAGTTGATAAAATTAAGTTCGGTTAGTGTGGTTACTGCTGCATGAACATCAGTGATACGCGATGCTGTGGCTCTTTTTCCAATTTGGTTAGATGTGATATGGCAAAGTTATCAAAAGCCGATGGTCGATGCAATACGGTGATCAAAGGCAATAGTGGATTTGGATAAATATAAACTTTTGGTGGACGAAAATATTCGTGCAAATGTAATTGTTTGAAAAACTTTTTTCCTTTCAATTCCAACAAATGAGTTCTGAATGCATTGAATTCTGAGCCATCTATGCCATTGTCATGTGATATGTACAGAGTCTCTAGTTTGATGTCGGATTCCAAAAGAGCGTTCATATTTTTTATCAAGAATTCGATGGTTGTTGAAAATTTACTGATTGCCGAATTCACTTTGAGAAATGTAATCACTTCGTCACTCTTTCGTTTAGATTTCAGTTCAAAATGTTCAAGTTTCGAGTAATTTTTACTTAACCAATTGTTCGATGTTCCGACTAAAATCTCTTTACTATTTGAATCAGTTACATATAAATGCTTTAAATTTTTGGAAAATTGGAAAAAAGTCTCATAGATATCGCAATCAAGATTTTTCCCAAGAAATCAGACCAGTTCATATACTGAATAATTATTTGCTGATGAATTTAGTTGCTAAATTTATCTGCTAAGTCGTTGCGTGATGCTTGCGTATTGTATCGACCGTAAATTCGTCCAAGAGAATTGCACACAAAAAACGGTTGTAGCGCAAGCGTAAAACAATACGCAAGCGTCACGCAACGATTTAGCAGATAAATTTAGCAACTAAATTCATCAGCAAATAATTATTCAGTACATGGACTGGTCTGCAAGAAATCGTAATGTGTAAACTTTTGGTAAAATTTTTTCAATACATTTAATCGATTTCAATTTATTTCCAGTAAACTCAATGTCGGTGAGCAATTCAAATTTAATTGAACAGAAAACTGGCAAATCTCTACTGTACACAACAAGTTTCCGGATAAATTGACTGAGGCTATTTAAATTAGCGTGACCATCTCTAGAAGTAATATTTGTACCGCAACTATATGCATTGTTTGTGAAATTGTCTAGATAAAATTGACCCACGATTTGCTGAACACATTTACACGTCCCACCAAATGCACCTAGAGCTTTTATCGGTAAAGTTTCGAAAATTCTTTCAAACAAATCATAACTTAGATCGCAAATTTTCGTCGTTTGTTCAACATTTTGTGTCAAAACAATTGAACGCTGTGAAATGAAAAGTAATTTATTATGAAAAACTCATTAAAATGCTAAATGAATTTATGTGAAAAGAAATTTACACTCGAAAGTCCAACTAATTAGAATAAAAATAAAAATAAAAATTTACATCGGATAGAACGATCCCAATCAAAAATGAAGCAAATAATTTTCCTCCAAGCATAGTTTTTTTACAAATGTTTTCACTTTTAACAATTATTCAATTCTCAATATAAATATGTCTGAAGTGACAATTTAAGCTTATTGAAGTTTAAAACTGATCGAAGTTGCTGTTGATCAAGCATTTTTTCTTTCATTTGTAAATAAAATAGAATATTTACGCAAATAGAATGGAATTTTTTCCATTACGATCTATGAATATTTGATCTAAGTACGTTCGTACAATATACAAATATGAATAATAAAACCAGGACTATACGATGAGGAATTTACGAAAAGCGCCCCTAACGGTGTCCAATCGATGATGTATTTGATGAACAGAGTCACTTAGCATCATTTCCAAACTTATATGTCCTAGCATCCACCAGAGGGAGCCAAGAAATATTATTTTTATTGATACCAAAACCGTAATGTCTTGAATAAAACCAAATAACAATATTTCAAATGATAAATTAAGGTGATAGTGACGCAATAAATCAGTCAACTGATCGTGAATAAAAATCTCAGTGCTACAAAACGCAATAGTCTGAAAATGGCATTCTGAACAATCACACGTTAAATTGTGAATATGTTTCTTTCGGGGGTACGCTGATAACAGTTTAAAGCAGAGAATCTATAGGAAGCGTCTATGTGGTTTTCGTTTATTTATTATTCGTGGTCGAGTACTCTAGTGGATAAAAATAAAACTTTAGTTAATTATCATTATAATCAGTTCTCGATAGGGATTCTGTCAGAGCAGACGTACATAAATTTTATTCCGATAAAAATTGTCAAATTAAACCGAATTATAACTTGTTTTGAATATAAAAAGTTTTACTTATTGTTAAATTTACTATCACTATTTTGAAAATTAAGTGAAGTTTTAATATTATTATTATTATTGTTATATTTCCAACAAATTCGCAAGTACATTGTGCATTGACATTTACAATGGTTGTTAGAGAATGTAGCAGCGACGGCTGTCCAACAAGCCACGTATCTCAAAATAACACGGTTAAATGCCATGGATGCCAAAAAAACTACCATCTTCCTTGCTATGATATTATAACAAAAAAATCAACAATATTCGTGACAAAAAATATTGTATTTTTGTGTGATTTTTGTTTGGATTCTCCATCGCCAAAACGTAAACAAAACAAATCAAGAGCTCAATCGCAATCACAATCACAATCACAGACAAAACTTTCAACAACTTCAACTGGCCGCTTGAGTTTTGATACTAGATCATCTGGTCATTCAAATGAAAAGTTATCTGATCTCATTACCGAGCTATCAACGAAAATTGACAAAAATACGTCGACTTTGTCAGAACTCAAAGAAAATGTTGTTGCTTGGCATACCAACATGAATGTTGCTTGCGTTAATGAACGTGTGACTCAACATAACATACAACATGTTTCATCACCATCAAAAAGTTCGACTGAAGTCAACGTAGCTAAAACAATACAAAATCCCATTCAATCATCGAAAAACCGAAATTTGATCGCCGGAACAAATTTATGTACAGAACACGGTCTTGGTTCAGCAGTGTCCATTGCTCCAAGAGGATTACATCGTAGTAATCAAAACAATAGTCGTACTCGTTTGGATAAGTCAATTTACATTTCACGTATTGTACCAACAGTCACTGTCAGTGACATTGTCAATTACATAAAAAAACAAATGCCAGATGTTGATGAAAAAGAATTTTCTCCACGACTACTAGTCAAAAAGGATCAAAATCTATCAGAGTTAACCTTTATCTCATTCCGTTTGTGTTGCAGCGATGCTCTCTTTAAGTCGTTTATGTCACCATCATTCTGGCCCAGCCATATTTTGATAGGAGAGTTTGTGGAGAAGCGTGCAGAGAAAAAACCAACATTGGGAGATTTTGTTGCCAATAAAATCGATGAACTATCTGCAAATGGTTTGAGTGATACGTCAACTTCTCGCTCTAAATCAATGACATCGTCAAATGAAACAGCTATCGATTTAACTTCACCATCAAAAAACGGTGTGACCATAACACCAAATTCCAACAGCAAAAGTGCTCCTTCAAATCACTCTGCTTAGTGTCACCATTTTCAGGTAACTCATTAAACTCACGTATATGTTCTCCGTTTGGGAGAGATGATACTTCACAAATTAATTATCGTTCATCTATCCAAAGTCACCATACACAACCACGCATCACTGAATTTTTCCATCAATCCGGTACAATACGCATTGAGTCATCTGATATAACACAACCAAGAATGTACGAAAATTTCGACGTCGCTATGCTTGAATACCAAATGCTTATTCATATGTCCGAACTTGATCGAGTTGAATTAAATGACGAGACTATCGATAAGTTTTTTGCCAATATCAATGAAATTCAAGAACAAATAGATAGTATTCAAAATGTGAATAAGTGCCATTCAGCGGAAACAACGAACGATCAAACTTCAACATCTGCAGCTGAAATTTCAATTTACTATCAAAACGTAAGAGGGTTACGCACAAAGCAAAAACCTTTTTTATGCAATTCTTCAACGTTCGGTTACAAAATAGTGGTACTAACTGAGACATGGTTGAACGAAAGTTTTCATTCTGCTGAATATTTCGACAAATCTTATATTGTTTATCGCAAAGATCGGTTAGAATCAAATACCAAACTTGGAGGAGGGACGCTAATTGCGGTTCATGAAAATATTTGCAGTTGTGAATTTACTTTACATGATTCCACTGATATTGAAAATCTTTGTGTCAACATTATAACTGGTCGGAATAGTTCAACTTATCTCTACGTAGCGTATGTTCCACCAAACTCACAAACTGAAACTTACTCAAAACATTTACGTGCAATTAAACAAATCGACCTTCGTCCGTCCGACTCAATTTTTATTTTTGGTGATTTCAATATTCCACATGCCACATGGTACCCATCTAATGATGAATTTAATGTGCTTTTCCCTTGTGAAATTTCACCAAATTTTGCCGCGGAATTTATTCACGAAATAATTACAATGGGTTATCTTCAAATCAATGCCTTCACAAATAGTTTGGGCAGAACACTAGATCTGGCCTTTACAAATATTTTCTGGAACGTTGAGTTAGATCGACCAAAGCCAATCATTCCAATCGATAACTATCATCCCCCGTTTTTAGTTACTATTGAAGTTCAAAGTTGTTTAAATAATTCGAACCAAACGATGAAATTTTTGAACTTTAAGAAAGCTGACTATATTGGAATGTTCAATTTCATAAACGATTCAAATCTTATCGAAAGAATGTATTACTCATCACTGAATACAAAAATTGACATTTTGTACGAAGTTCTCAACGAAGCCATTCAACATTTTGTTCCAGTTCATACAAGAAAAACGTTCAAAATCCCGTGGATAAATCGTGAACTTCAAAAATTAAAAAATAAACGAAACAAAGAGTGGAAAAACTTCAAAACCAGCGGCGACCGTACTAGTTTTGAACGTGCTTTCGCTGAGTTCCACGCTTTAAATTCCAAACTCTATGATGAATACACCAATCGATTAAAAAATGCTTTGAAGTCAAATCCATCATCTTTTTGGAATTTTGTAAATTCTAAAAGAGAATCAAAAGCATTCCCTAAATTGCTTCGATTTAATCACCATTCAACTGTTGTTGAAAAAGAGCAAGCTGAATTATTTGCTGAATTTTTTAGTGCAAATTTTTCACCAAAATGCTCTCAAATCTCTAACGATTATTTGTTTCCTGACAACTCGCTATCAATTCAATTTGAATTGAACGATTTCTTCGCGTTCAATGAGTTACTGAAAATTAACACCAAGAAAGGAGCAGGTCCTGACAATATCCATCCTCTAATATTGAAAAACTGTGCATCTATTCTCTACCGGCCTCTGACGTTGATTTTCAACGAATCATTGACCAACGAAATTTTTCCCGATATATGGAAAAGATCCACTGTAAATCCGATATTTAAAAAGGGTACGAGATCAAACATCGAAAATTACAGATGCATTGCAAAACTGCCAACTATTGCCAAATTTTTCGAGCATCTGGTCAACATCCATCTTATTTCATTTGTTGCTACCGATATATCACCTCGTCAACATGGATTCATGAAACGGCGTTCAACAACAACAAATTTAATGGAGTTTGTTCACTATTCAATTGATGCTCTGAATAATGGCGGACAAGTTGATGTCCTTTATACAGATTTTTGTAAAGCATTTGACAGAGTAAATCATAAAATTTTACGTAAAAAATTGATGTCATTCAAAATTCCAAGAAATTTATTGAACTGGATTTCTTCGTACTTGTCAAATCGTCGTCAATTCGTTTCTCTTGGTAAAAGTTTATCGTCTGATTATTCCATTCATTCGGGTGTACCTCAAGGTAGCCACATTGGACCAACAATTTTTTTACTTTTCATCAACGACATCACAAATATATCAAGGGGAAATGCATTACTATCAATGTTTGCTGATGATGTTCGTATTGCGTGTAGAGTTAAAACGCTTGACGATTCGTATAGTCTTCAATCAATAATCGACAACCTTCATCAATGGTGCATATCAAACGATCTTCACTTAAACATTGACAAATGTTCAGTTTTGACACTTTATCGAGGTCGAAACCCTTTGCCTACTAATTATCACTACAATGGTCATCAATTAAGAAAACGCAATGATCAACGCGATTTGGGTGTATTAATTGACCGCAGACTGAGTTTTACCAACCACATTGAAACCATTTCTCACAAAGCCGTCTCTTCACTTGCTTTTTTGAAACGATTCTGTTATGGATTGAATGAGACTACAACATGTAAAGCTGTTTATTTTGCACTCGTCCAATCACACTTGGACTATTGCAGCGTTGTGTGGTCACCATTCTACAATTGCAATGTTGAATTATTGGAAAGTGTTCTACGACAATTCACTATGTTTGCGTTAAAACAATATCCAAATGCATCGAACGGTTACAAAATCATTCCGTTTGTCCAGCGTCTTGATGAACTGGAAATGAAGTCTTTACAACGTCGTCGCATTGATTCGTCTATAATGTTTTTATTTGACTTGATGAACAACAACATACATTGCCCTCTTGTTAGAGACATGGTGGCAATCAATACAAATACTAGAAACCTTCGTCATATTCAGTTATTTAGAGTAGTTGATTCAAAAATGAGTAGAACTTCCAGTGCTCCAATATCTCAAATTTGTAAATTAGCTAATTTGGTACAAAATATTTTTGTCACTCCAATTACGAGAACAAAGTTTAAAAAATTACTTCTCGAATTAAGCGATAGTCAATTTTTTCCCTTTATAAATGAAACCAATTCTGTAATTTGATCTCCTTAATTATCATTATTATTATTATTATTATTAAGATTGATGTATATAATATGTAAATTATTGTACATTTTTTTTTCCTTTCTCTCAGCCAGCTCTTGGCGGTGTAAATAAATAAATAAATAAAAATAATGAAGCAAAACTGTTGTTTGAAAGATATTGTTGAGCATGTAGAAAAACAAAATTTGAAGAAACAGGTTGAATATATTTAAGGAAAATGTAATACCATTTATCACATTTTGCAATATTTATTTCAAGCAATTACACAACCAATTTGCTGTAATACGAAATTCGACGAGTACAATTTACACGTTTCAATTGCAATACCATATTACTTTCTAAAGATAATAGATAATTTGTAACAAAAAAAAAAAAAACGAAAATAAACACGAAAATTGAAAATTTCTTGTTATCTTTTATTTTTAAAAACTTTTCAATTATTTTCATAAAATGTATCCACACGTTGATGTCGTGCAATATCATTAAAAATAGTACGTTTCGAATGCAATCTTTCATTGAATAAAGCATTAATCAATTCAGACGATGGTGCCATGAAAAATGGAAAAATCATGAAATGTTTCATCCGATTCGATGCGTTTAATATCGACAAAATCATAATTCATCTTGCTTGCTGCTTGTTTTGTCATCAAATAAATCTCTTGGTTCACAAAGATCGTTATTTTGCTTGCATTTGCCAATTGTTTGCGTTCTTCATTGAGTGTCAACAAATCAATAACATTTGTTTCATTATTAAAAAGCTGTCCATTTTGAATATAGCGAATTTTGATATATTTAAGATTCGGCAAACCTCTTATAAATGGTAAAATGTTATCAATTTCTTCTCGAACGAAATAAATATAATTAAGTTGTTTCAGTTTACTTAGTGCTGATTCAAGATCAAGAGATATTTGAAATTTATGATAAATATACAATTGTTTCAATTTGATGAATGGCGACAAGGGAAACTGTCGCGGCTGAAGTGTCCTATGCAATATTGTAACAACATTCAACAAGTGTAATGGATACGAATATTCATTCATTGTTGCAGTGAAATACAAATGCAATTGTTGAAAAAATCCTCGATTTTGTAGCACTGACAATTGATTTAAAAATGTTTTGAATTTCGTCATTTCAATGATGGACCTTTCATGTAAAATTGCCAAAGCGTTAAGTTTAATATTGGATGTCAAAAGGGAGTCAATGTTTATCATTAAAAATTCGATTGTAGTTGAAAAGTTGCGAATATTTGAATTTTCTTCAAGAAATTGAATCACATCATCAACTTTACGTCGTGATTTAAGTTCAAAATGTTCAAGCGTTGGATATTTTTTGCTCAGCCAATTATTTGATGTTCCAATAAAGGTATTTTCTTGCATTCCATACAAATTGCGCACACACAATCGCTTCAAATTATTACAAAACTGGAGAAACATTTGATACACATCGTTGTTCAACTCTGAGTAAATAAATTTTAATGTTTTTAAATTGATCAATACATTTCGAATGTTTTCAGTGGAATGTATTTCACCACGATAGAATACAAGCTCTTTTACATTTGGAAAGCGATGCGATTGAAATTCTTTTAAATCACCATTTTCTATCAAAATACTCTGAACGTATTGACTGAAACAATTCATTTTAATTGTATGATTCTCTGTGTAAATATGTCCATTTTCAAAATACACTCGATCGTAAAATGTATTTCGATAAAAATCACAAACAATCGCATGGATACGTTTACACGTTTTACAAAAGTCAACCAAGGCGTTTAGTGGTAAATAATCAAGTTGTTTTGCAATGCATTTATTGCTTAGTTTGAATATTTCCGATTTGGATTCTTCATTCTCATTCAACGGGGAAACCGATGACGATGACGATGACGAAACCAATGAAGACGACAATGGCGATGATGATGGTTTCGATAGAGTTCCATTGGTATTCACTATAAACATCTATTAAAAGAAATGTAAATTAATTTAAATTCCCAATTTCTTCGTTAAAATGTTCTAATATTTATAATTTGTTAAAGAAATTTTCAAACACAAATACTAAGTCATAATTTCTCTATCTATTGTCTATGTTGAATATTAATTTTACCTGAATTATGCAGCAAGTAATTAGGAAAATGTAAAATTGTTGGTTAAACATTTATAAATTTTAAAGAGCAAATAAGTATTGTAACAACCGTTAATAAGTTATATAAATATACAATTTTTATTCAAATATTGACCAACACGCGACCAACACGCGTCTCATCTAACAAAGAAAATGAAAAAATTAATTAGAAGATAAATTTTAAACAACCTCGAGCGATTCTTTGGTTGCTTAAAATAATGAATACATCAAATACTTTTTCAAAAGATAAAAGAAAATGTTCCGTAATTCGATCAATGTTTGGAGCTCAAAATGTATATTGAATGAAATACAAATTATTTTCACTTTCTTTAGTCTAAGTCGTAGTTCATACTTATAAGACAACATCAGTCGTGCGTACGCTCCAAGTGGGGGGGGGGGGGGATGTTGGGATGTGTATGATCAGCAAAAATCAATTGAAAAGCAAATAAAAACCTTACGCTCTTAAAAAACTTGGAGAGTACAAAAGGTCTTATGCTCTGCTACGATTTGAAGAAGAAAATCGGAATAATTACTTTCAAAGTAGGGAATATTCTAGGGAATATTGAATCAATTCGAATTGTCTTAAAGCTGTTTTGAATTTTCATACATGTCGGACAAATGTCCGAAAGATCTTTTGGACGTTAAACAACTGTAAGTTGTCCGTATCCGATTGACATTCCTAATTTGGAGGGTAAAAACTAAACAACCCCCCCCCCCCACACGTGCGCACGTCTAAGATGAAATTGTCAATACACTTTGTATCTGTCTGCATAAAAAACACATATGTTTGCGGTGCTAATTTGAGAATATTACGTAGAAACAATTAGAAATATTTAAACGCTAATTTTGCGCAGCAATTGTTTTTTAAACTTTGGAATTTTACATTTTTGGGCGAATTTTTATATTTTCCTACAGTTTATCACTAACGCTTCATTTCAATGGCTGAATTTATTTCATTTTTCATGAATCTCAATATATTTGGCACACAGTTGAATGAGTTAGATGCCAATGACAATGTGTGCCAGAAAATGAAAACCAAAAAAGAAAAAAAAAACGCAACTTTTGATAAAATTTCATTGAAAATCTTGCATCTGTCACATTCTATTTTTTTAAATTCAAGTTTATTCAGTCATTAATCTTAGCGATTTTATTGATATGATTTTCATTTGATCATACAAACATGGGCATTTTGATTAATATTATTACGTTAACGAACATTTAGCGGTATAAATTATTTAAAAATTGTTAAATTAATGGAAAAAAATTGATTAACACATTTTCTATGATAAATAAATGCATAAAAGTAAACAAAAATCATGTAATATCGATAAAAAGTAATGATTTAATCATAATTTTGACGTAGTGCAACATTGGTCGAAGGGCGCCAGCTTAATTTCAATGTATTGGGTGTATGCAAAGAAAATGTCGATTTTTTCGGTGAAAAGAAAATTTTATTTCATAACTAAATGAATGAGCACTTCAACCAATGTATTCTCCATCGTTAGCTATGACTTCACGCCATCTTTCAGGAAGTTTGTGGATTCCGCGTCGAAAGAATTCCTTATCTTTTGAAGCTATCCAGTCAGCGACCCATTTTTGTATTTCTTCAAAGTTTTTAAAGCGTACATCGGCCAGGTCAATTTGCATCGATCGAAACAAATAGTAGTCCGAAGGGGCAAGGTCTGGAGAGTACGCGTATTGATCAAGCTGATCCCAACCGAAGTGTTCTTTCTTTTTTTTAACGATCTTTGCACGATGTGGCTTGGCATTATCATCGTGAAAAAAAACTTTGTCTTGTTTAGTCGCTATTCGTGGATGTTTCACCTTCAATGCTTGCTCCATTTTGATCAATTGTTGTTCGTAGCACTTACCATCAACCGTTTGGCCAGGTTTCAGCAGGTCATAATATACGACACGTTCCTGATCCCACCAAATGCACAGCATAACCTTCTGGCAATGAATTTCTCGTTTTGACTGCGAAGGTACTGGTTGGCCTGGATCAACATACGCTGCTTTACGCTTGGGATTGTCGTAATAGATCCATTTTTCATCGTCAGTAACAATTTGTTAAATTTGAAATAGTTGCTTGATCAACCTTCAACTCCATTGCAAGTTCTTTTTGCGTTTGACAAGGATTTTCATCCAATAATGCTTGCAAATCCACATCTTCAATTTTTTTTTGGAAGACCTGGCCGTTCTTTGTCTTCCAAGTCAAAATCACCACTTTTGAATCTCGCAAACCATCGCTCACAAGTTTTTTGAGTTGAAGCATGTTCACCGTAAGCTTCTACTAACAAACGATAACTTTCAGCAGCGGTTTTCTTCAAATGAAAGAAGGTTGTTAAAGTTCCCCGCAAAACCACTTTTTCAGGCACGAATTTCGACATTTTTGAAGCAAAAAAAATCTTTGTTGTTTACACTTCAGCAAAATGACATATACTGAAATTTATAGCGTAATGACAGACAAAAAAAAAAGAAAATGGCCGCGGTTTGCTCCGATGCACACAACGCTAGTTACGCCATCTGTTATCTAAATCGACATTTCTTTTGCATACACCCAATAAAATTCTAAAAAATTTTTTAGTATTATTCAGGAGACAAAAATACTCAAGTTGACACACCAATATTCGAAAAATGACCCACCCTAATATACAGTAAGTTTTCGATTTCTGCTCATCGATAAATATCACCCACCATTTTATATATCAATTGAAAAGTCTTCGAAGACCTAGCAAAAATCACTATATAACCAACCATTATTTAAGCTTTATTTGATTTAGTCTTCACCAAAAATTTGGGGCAGTAGAAATCGAAAAAATTTTTGCGTTCCAAATTATGAGATTTTCCTTAGAAAGGAAACTTGTAGGAAAAATGAATTCCAATGGAAAAATGAATTTTCCATACAAAAGTATAATTTCCCACCGAAAATCTCGTCTAGGGACCAAACAAACAATGGAACCAACTCTTCGACATTCGAGAACCCAATGCCTGTATCTTTAGAACTTCTTACATTGAGAGTACTTTGAGTTTAGTTGTCAGACGCCTATTGACTACTTAAAAAATTTGAATAAAACCCATTTAGATACGTATCGGCGAACAGCCATACAGATTCTAGCGATGTGAAGTTGGTTCGTTTACATTCATACGTTCATAGTAATAAAAATTAAATCTAAATTAGTCACTATTTGGCGCTGCCTATGATATTCACTTTTCTTCACGCATTGGAGAACCTCTATTGTTTCAGCAAAAAAATTTGAATTTCCCTTGGCGAAAATGTCGAAAAATCTCTATTTTGTACACTTTGTATGAAAATTATCATTTACAATAAATATATCTCCATTTACCGGATCCACTATGTGGTCATCGTCCATGGCTGGCAATTTATTGGTTTCTATTTCTGAACTATCCTAACAATTCTGAATCATCAGATTCTTTTTTGGGTTCGTTGGGGATGAGCGTACAGCGTACAGAGTACCACACACTCACATTACGACGCTCTAAAAACTGGTTCTGTTCTCTAAGGTAAAAAACGCGCAGAAAAAATATTTTCGGGTGGCCTAAATTTTATGACCGATTACAATACTTTCACGCACAACATGATGTGTGCGGAAATGAAAAGAAAAGTCCATTGAGATAAATGCAATGTCATGTATTTTAGCAGTTAATTACACATTAAAGTCCATTCGTATTCGTAATTTGTTTTAATCACACAAAGCAGTAATGATGAATGCATTAATTGTGACATTGAAAGGCGACTATGACTCAGTAGACAAAATCGATTTCGAATAGAAAATACTTTTTCACATTGAAACTGATGAGATTTGAAGCTAGTCGAACTTGTCCAAAAGTTTCTGTTCTGAAAACCATCGAAGAATTGTATTCCTGAAAGTAATATGGCGTTCAACTTGAAATCGAAATTCCAACCAATTATTGAAACAACAGTAAGAATCAAAACTTAATTAAATTACTCAGATTAACGATTAATTTCTCCAATTCATAGACAAATGGTATTCATTGGGCCCATTCGCTTGGCGCAATGTTGATTGCAATATCTGGTCGCGTTTGGCGAACTTTCTACAAAGATTTTTGTGAAAATAGCAGCATTCACGGTCTTAGACATTTGAACACAAAAATGCTGCACTGGACGGAAAGGTTAAAATACATTTAGTTTGACTATCTTCATCAATGATGAACAGTCTACTTTCTATTGATCGAAACAGATTATGGTGGATAATTTCGCTTGGAATAGCAATTTTACTGTGTGGCCTAATGATTCGTGATGTTTGGATTTATTGGAATGAAAATCCTGTGAAATTAAATTCCGATGAAAAAGCACACATCTCAACGATTCCATTTCCAACTGTAACAATTTGTCCAGACAATAAACTAATGAAAGAGAAATTGGATTTGACAGCGAGGATTTATGAGCTACAACAATCAGGAACACATTTAACGATCGCTGAGTATAAAACAAATGAAAATTACCTTAATTTACATATTTTTAATCAGAGATTGTAATATAGATATTCCCATACAGATATATATTTCTATAAGTATAGAAATATATTATAGTTTTGACGCAGTGTGTGAATATGTGCGTTAGCGGTGTTGTGTCAACTGTGTTTCGTTTTTAATTTTACAACAAATAATACATGCTTACACGTACACATACACATAGCAACCGACTTTGTGCAAAATTTACAACATAAACAAATGCGCATCACTCTTAAATCGTTCACAGAGTCGGTTGCTGTGATTACGCATATATTTGGTCATTTGATGCAAATTGAATTAAAAACAAAACAAAACGAAATACAGTTGATACAACACCGCTAACGCACACATTCACACGCTGCGTCAAAACTATAATATATTTCTATACTTATAGAAATATATATCTGTATGGGAATATCCATATTACAATCTCTGTTTTTAATTAATTTCTGTTCATAGGAGATCACAGCTCACTGCATTAACTCAAGTTTGTCCAGTTTTGAAAGCATATTTAAAAGATTCATTCGAAGAGGATTTTGTAGATGAATCCATTTATAATATTATCGAAGACCTTGCACCTAAGCTCGGTCATATAGTGCATGAATGTCGTTGGCAGCAAAAGGAAATCAATTGCTCGGATTATTTATCACCAGTTATGACACAACATGGTGTTTGCTTTGCTTTCAATGCTTTCAATGCTTTAGATTCGTTTGAAGCAAACACAAATGCGTAAGTCATTCCAAGTGTTGATTGAAATAAGAATTTATAGACGTTGCTTTTTCAGATTGGCCCCACAATTGATGTCTGTTAAGAACAATCGAAACATCTCAGGATGGAGTATGGAAAATGGATACGACAACAAAGTTGTTAGCAAAGAATATCCATTTCGGGTTTTTGGTGCTGATCAAAAACATGCTCTTGAATTGGTTTTTCCATACAAGGAAGAAGATGACAGTTTTAATTGTTTTGGAGTTTTGGATGGACTAAAAATATTTCTGGGCAATATCGATCGAAGAATCGAATCAATCGAGTCTTTAAAAGTGCAATATTCGGACGATATTGTATTGACAATCAAATCTGAACGATTTGATATTTCGAAAGGACTGAGCAAATACAAACTAGATCAACGCAATTGTATATTCGAATCCGAGCGACAATTGCGTTTTTTTAATAAATATTCAGACTCAAATTGCGTTGTTGAATGTATAGCAAATATCACCAAAACGAAATGTGGATGCGTGAAATTTTCCATGCCAAGTATGTACTTAAAATTCATTTAAAAATCTCCCCGCATTAATTCATTTGATTTTAAAGGAGACGAAAATACGAAAATATGTGGATTAACACGTCTCAATTGTATGGATAAAGTTTTAAGGCAATTAACTTCAAATCGTTTTAAGATATGCGGGTGCGAAAAATCGTGCATATTTAACAAATATTCTGGGAATGTTGAAAATGGCCAATTGAAAACTAGAAGAAAAACGAAATTGTACGCAAATAGTAGCCGGTAAGAAGTGTAGTTGTGCATTTCTTATGACTTAAACACTAAATAACTACATAACTGTTCATATTAATACATTCCAGTCAGATGCATTTGACGATATATTTTGAGAATGAAGAAATAAGTGTACAAAAGCGAGTGGAAACCTACACAGTAACCGATTTTCTGGCCATTTGTGGTGGAATTCTTGGGTTATTTTTGGGAATTTCTCTGTTGAGCATTGTTGAAACTGTTTACTTTGCAACACTTCGTTTGTTCTGGATGATTTTTAAACCGAGATCAAAAGAACCACAGCAACCAAAGCCAGATGATGACATGTTCACAGGAAGTCCATATCTCAAATATCGAGTGGTTTGTTGGAAATTCTTAATTTCATATTAATTCGACAGAATAATTAAAGTTCATATGTGTATGGTTAGGTGAGAATGCTTGTCATTTGTATACGAAAGACACATTCCCTCCTCGCTGAATTTTGTGACAACAGTAACATCCATGGTCTGCGGTATTTCACTGAAGGTGGATTGCATTGGATTGGGCGGATCTATTGGATAGTCACCGTTAGTGTTTCACTTTGGTTTTGCGGTTCAATGATTCACAACATCAAAATTCAGTGGATAGAAAATCCAACAAAAATGAGTTCTATAGAAAATTACTTTACGCTTGGAGTGCTTCCATTTCCAACCGTAACGATTTGTCCAGAAATCAAAGTGAAAAAAGATAAATTGGATTTGACATCAGCATTCAAGTCAATGCCCAACTTATCAGAGACTGAGTAAGAAATTTTTGGCATTACAAACAATACATTTTCACTCATTCAAATGAAATTTTATTCTTCTGGAATTTTTATGTTCTTTTATGTAGAAAAATGCAACTGAATGCCGCCACTCACATATGTCCACGTTTGTCAGAAAACTATATATTTGACCATAATTTCACGAGTGATGCAATTTATGATACAATCAGAGCTATTTCACCGCGTTTTCATTCAACGCTTCATTTTTGTGTATGGGCAGATGATATGTATCCATGTGAAAAGATCATGTTTCCAATTTTGACTGAGGAAGGGCTTTGTTTCACCTTTAACGCACTGAATTCAAACGATATGTACACAGATGAGTAAGTGTTGCCAACAAAATTCACAGTTGTCATTAAACGTAAACATATAAATCAATTTTAGAATGGCTTCGGGCATGAAAATTGTGAAAAATTTTCCAAATGCGTCTGGTTGGAATTTGGAGAGCGGATTTGGGAGCAGAGATTATCCGTTACGTGGATTATATTCTGAGAGCGTAGTTCATTTTTCTGTTTCATTCGCTTTTTTAAAAAGTGACATCGATCACAAATGTAATGGGTTCGATCAAGATTTCAAATTAATTTTGTCCGTGCCTGGCGATGCATTGAAACTGTCTCAAAACTATTTTCGATTGCCACGTTCAGAATATGGCACAATTAACATAAATTATGAAATGACGAACACTACAGATGGACTACGGAAATATTCGCCAAATCAACGAAAATGTTTCTTTCAATCGGAGCGACAATTGCGTTTCTTCAAAATTTATTCACAAATCAACTGCGAAGAGGAATGTTTGGCCAATTTCACTAAAATGGAATGTGGATGCGTGAAATTTTCAATGCCAAGTAAGAATTGAATAAATGTCTTGAATTTCAAATCCAAATTCAAATTCAAAATCATGATTTCCTTTTACAGGAGACGAGAATACGAAGATTTGTAGCGGACAGAGAAATCAGTGCTTGAAATCCGCAAAAAAAAAATTTTTCACTGCTAAAAAAGGCGAAGAGTATCAATGCAACTGTATGCCAGCATGTAAAACTCTCAATTATAAAGCAGAAATACGAAGGCTTACATTGAATTCACAGATTTTAAATAATTTGGAAATCCCAAAGAGGTACACAGGAGTAATCAATCAGTCAAACAGAAATAATAATATTCATTCCTCTTTTCATTTTTCGGAATTCAGCCAAGGGTTTTCAATTGCAAAAGTCACATTTTCAAAATTTTATGTTGAACAAAAGACTAGAAGTGAATTGTACACTTTGACCGAATTTCTGGCAGTTTGTGGCGGAACACTTGGCATTTTCATGGGCATTTCCCTGTTGAGCATCATTGAATTCATTTATTTCTACACAATTCGATTGTATTGGAGATATCGTCTATCAAAATCATACAATGCCATTGCTCCAACTCATCAAGATACTTTGTCAACTATTGAAGAGAATGACGAAGAAGAAATCGAACTGGATTCGAATTCAATTGAACAAGAAGATATTCATGTTGCTTCAACTAGCACTCACAATACTTGGATTTAAAGAAAAAAATGTTCAGAGAATTTACCTTTTTATCGATTTAAAAAATTTCCACTAAAATTGATAACGAATTATCAGATCTGTTCGTTTCATTCACTAGAAATATAAACAATTTACTTGATAAGTGAATGAAACCAGATCCAACGCATACAATTTATCCAATTTCTGTTACGAATGTATTACAATTTATCATAAAATAACATGTTTTAAGTTTTTCCATATGTTCGGTAGCGTGCTATGTTTTGTGGATTCAAATGAAATACAGTGTTTATACTTCGTTATAATAATTATCTGATTTATTGATGTTCTCTCTCTTAATGATAAATCTCTACTGTTTATATACTAAGACAACAGCAGACTTTGATGCTGTGAAAGAGTTTATATTTATGTGAATGTGGGAGTGTGTATATTTTGTGTGAATGTGCATCGCTTATAGTGTGTATCGCTACTAACACCATAATCAAAACAATTTATTCTCTAACTAAAGTAGTCCACACTATGATATTTTCCTTGGATAGTAAACTTGTAGAAGAAATGTGTTTTTGAAACGAAAATAAGATGAATTAGGCACAATATCTATTTCTTCGTTTAAAGTAAACCGAAAATGACTTAGAAATTATGCTCGAAATTGCATTTTTTCTTCTGTGTAAGGAATTTTTCAAAGGTTTTGAACTGTAGCATCTCCATTTACGACTAAGGTCAAAATAAATTTAGCGAAAGTAGAAAATCAAAAACTAATTGTTTTCACGAAATAATAATAGTTTCATATGGTTCGAACTTCGAACTTTGAACGTCATAAAATACTATTTTTATGTACTTTCCCATACAAAACTGTCATTTTTCACCAAGAAACCCATTTAAGGACCGAACAAATAATGGAAACCAACATTCTAATGTTCGAGGACTCACATTTTTTTTCTCAAAAAAAGATGAGTTTCCTTTGGCGAAAATGCCGTAAAATGCCTATTTTGGACACTTTTCATACAAAAATCATCATTTACAATAGATATATCTCAATTTACCGGATCCATTATGCGGTCATCATCCATGGCTAAAAATTTAATGGTTTCTATTTCTGAACTATCCCAACAATTCTGCATCATCAGTGAAATGAATTCACTGAAATTAAATATTTTTTAAATAAAAGTCAGCGATATTCAATATATTTTGGTTCTTTTATTTCAATATTCTTACTTTTAAAAACAGTTTTCGCTTTTCCTATTCGCATTTACTTTCGGTAGTCGCTAATCACTGCTTTGCTTTCCCTTTAGTGGTATTCGCTTTAGAGTTGATAAAAGAATGAACGAATAGAGCAAACGTTCGGTCTTTTATACTCTAATTTTGGCGGGAAATTGTGCGATTGAGCGAGTAGCAAGAAGCGAGTTGCAAATTACTTAAGCGTTAACTATTTTCTTAATCTAAATTCTTTTATTACTTAATGCTATACTTAAATTATATCTAAAAAATAAAAAGAGAAATTAAAAGAAATGATTAAATTAAATGTTGTTCATCTTGAACAATCAGATTTTTTTTTTTTTTTTTTTTTTTTTTTTGGCTCGTTGAGAAGCGTCGACGGGTGCGCCTTACTGTACAATTTATGGTTGTAATTTGATAGTTCAAATTCCCACCGTTTATAAAAACAATACAGTTCTAATGCAATTCTTAGTGGCGCTAAGAACACGCTCACATTACGATGTTCTAAAAACTGGTTTTTAGCTTTCTCCTAACATGTTGTGTGCGGAAATGTAAAAGTGACAGTAGAGAATTTGCGGTGACTTTATTCGTTCTTTAGGCAAAAAATTAGCCAATTTTTTCATAGTCGAACATACATTTGGGTGAAAATTCGAGCTTCATTGATTTTCGATTAAGATTAAGTAAGATTAGACTCGAAGCAAGGGACGCTAAATATTATGGCAATAGACTTAGTGTGCGACGTTCAAAATAGAGATCCCAAAGGTTTCTGACTGAAATTTTGGGTTTCAGAGCGAGAAAAAATACACAAATAGAATGGAAGACCTTCCTGGGGAGAGTCGGGGTGGTCAAATAATGGTGCCACTCGATAGAGCGTGAAAAGTTACCATAAAAATGTCACAACCATTGGAGTATGTTCCTGCTTTGAGCACAAAAAATTTTGCATCATAACTAAAAGAAAGAATGGAATCTTTCCGGGATTTCTCTTCACTACATTAGTTACCAAAAATGAGGGAAAAAAAGTGCCTTCGATCCTCCCCTTGAATCGAGTTTTTCAATGGAACAAAGTTTCGAAGCCGATTTTAATGGGCCCCAAATGAGATACCACCGACCAGTAACTAGTCGTTTTTAAAAGCTTGAATCATTACCTTTCCAACGGTATATCTATTGAGTAGATCGAGGGGAGAGTATGTTCATTCGACTTTATAGCAAAAAAGGAGAGTAAGTAATTGTAACACTAAAAATGGTTAAAAGAGAGTACGGATTTTACGATTTTGCATTGTGTTTAGTATTTAAGTGAACATGCTCTCCTCTTTAGTATAGTCGAATTGATATTTTCCATACTCTTTCCAATTTTTCCAAAATTATTTTGAATTTTTTTACGTACTCTCCTCTCGATTTACTCAATAGATATATATTTGCCTGGTTTGTATTCCACAATTTTTTCGATTATAACATTCACCAAAAAAATGCTTTATTGAAATTTTGGCAATTTTTTTCAAAAAATCGACATGACCTCCACAGGACCAAAATTTGATCACAAAGAGCTTAAATTTTAGCCATTTCTAATCACCTGGTAAAGTTTCAGGCGATTATGGGGACATTTTTTAATTTTTGTGCTATTTCGTGTGGAATCGTCGAGTATTGTAAAATGTGAGTTGAGTGTTTGTACGGTTACTGTGTTTGCATGAATTTCATATCTGATAACGCTTTGCTCAAGGCAGTCTTGTCATATTTCAGCAGGTGGCCATCATCGCACACAATCAAGTCCGGTCCTGGATCACATAAATTGGGTGGCAACTGAATGATGATAACATTTCATTGCCCGATCAAAATAAATTTTGAAATTGAATCGATATTTTCTTTCTATTGAATTTCTTTCAAATATTTCAGTCTTGTTATATTACAAAAATACTTTGTAGCAATTTGAGCTATATTAGTATGTTTTTACGTCGTATTTCAAAAGGAATTTTGCGTCTGTTCATCATAATTTTTTTTTTGTTTTTGTTTTTTGTCGAAATCAACTTTATTTTCCCGTTTCAATGCTAAGGGGTAGACATCGGTCAAAAATGAAGAATCCAAAATTAGGAATCTAATGAATCGTATAAATCCAATGGTCGCCACAATTATAATATGTCAATATAAGTTTTCTCTTCGAAATTTGCAACAGTACGCCACCTACGATAATTCATCCGCTCTGTGAAACTAGTGTTAACGAACAGTTATTCTTTTAATCCAAGTTAAAGACATGAAGCGGCATAGAGGGCCTATAAATCAAATCTTCAATAAAAAATCACACACTTCATCGCCCACCGTATAAATTACATGTAATCTCACTTATCGTGAATAGGTTTGTTCTAAAATAATATTAAAATAATCAAATATCTGGAGAAAAAAAACCGAACTCATAATTGATACGTGTGACTTGAAAAATGTATCTATTGCTAATATTGTCGTTATCAAAAAGTATTCAGTATATCTACATCGTCATCTATTTAGCAATATCAACAATGTAAAATCTTGCATTAAGAATCCGAAAATCCATAAGAATGTGTTGATTCATGCAAATGAATCCTCAAAACGTGAATTGATTCACGTGTATCTACCCCCAGTGTCAATGATACAAAGATACAAAATATAGAATAATTTTTTCATTTTTCTTCGTAAATTATAATTGATTGAACAATAGAAACGAATTTAAATGATAAATTTTTCTCGAAACAATTCGAAAGATATTTGGAAGATAAAATAACAATATTGATATCCAATTAGTACTTCATGCAAAAATCTTGAGTTTCATCAAGGGAATCTGTGTGCTTAATATCGATAAAACGAAGATTTTTTCCATTAAAAACTGATTTTGTTTCCAAATAATACTTCTCCCCTAAATAGATTGTTAATTTGCATGCGCCCTTCAACTGTTTACGTTCATCATTAAATACCGATAAATTCAAGATATTGTTGTTGAAATGAGGTCCACGCATGAATACAGATATTTGAATTTTTTTTAATTTTCGTAAATTTCGGACAAATGGTAAAACATTTTCGACTGCTTCATAATGAAAGTTGATAAAATTAAGTTCGGTTAGTTTGCTTACTGCTGCATGAACATCGGTGATATGCGATGCATTGTAGGCATACAATTTTTCCAATTTGGTTAGATGTGATATGGCAAAGTTATCAAAAGCCGATGGTCGATGCAATACGGTGATCAAAGGCAATAGTGGTTTTGGATAATTATAAACTTTTGGTGTACGAAAATATTCGTGCAAATGTAATTGTTTGAAGAACTTTTTTCCTTTCAATTCCAACAAATGAGTTCTGAATGCATTGAATTCTGAGCCATCTATGCCATTGTCATGTGATATGTACAGAGTCTCTAGTTTGATGTTAGATTCCAAAAGAGCGTTCATATTTTTTATCAAGAATTCGATGGTTGTTGGAAATTTACTGATTGCCGAATTCACTTTGAGAAATGTAATCACTTCGTCACTCTTTCGTTTAGATTGCAGTTCAAAGTGTTCAAGTTTCAAAAAATTTTTACTTAACCAATTGTTCGATGTTCCGACTAAAATCTCTTTACTATTTGAATCAGTTACATATAAATGCTTTAAATTTTTGGAAAATTGGAAAAAAGTCTCATAGATATCACAATCAAGATTATTCCCAAGAAATCGCAATGTGTGAACTTTTGGTAAAATTTTTTCAACACATTTATTCGATTTCAATTTATTTCCAGTAAACTCAATGTCGGTGAGCAATTTAAACTTATGTGAACAGAAAATTTGCAAATCACTACTGTGCACACTCATTTTTCGGATAAATGAACTGAGGCTATTTATATAAGCGTAACCATCTCTAGAAGTAATATTTGCACCAAAACTATATGCATTTTTTTTGAAATTGTCCTGATAAAATTGACCTACGATTTGCTGAACACATTTACATGTTCCGCCAAATGCACCTAGATCTTTTATCGGTAGAGTTTCGAAAATTCTTTCAAACAAATCATAACTTAGATCGCAAATTTTCGTCGTTTGTTTAACATTTTGTGTCAAAACAATTGAACGCTGTGAAATGAAAAGTCATTTATTATGAAAAACTCATTAAAATGCTAAATGAATTTATGTGAAAAGAAATTTACACTCGAAAGTTCAACCAATTAGAATAAAAATAAAAATAAAGATTTACATCGAAAAGCACGATCCCAATCAAAAATGATGCAAATAATTTTCCTCCAAGCATAGTTTTTTACTAATCTTTTCACTTTTACAAATTATTTCTTTCTTAATTTCAAATTCCTTATTTCAAGGAACAATTTGAATTGATTCGAGTGTTCTCAAAATTAAAACTGAACGAATTTCTTGTTGTACACACATTTTATTTCATTTCGAAAATGAGTATGTAAAAAAGAATGTATTTTGCATGTTACACGTAATATAAACGCAAATCGAATGGAATTATTTCATAATGAACGTTTATATTTGTACTGGTAAAAAATGATGGCGAAATTCAAGATAATTTGAAAATTCCTTTTTACAACGATTAGAGTCTGCTGAAAGCTGAAACAAAATAGCAACCGAATGTCTCTTAGATTCAAACAGGTTAAATAGATTCAAGGAAAATGTGATACCATTCGTCATATTTCAGTGCCTTTTTTGAAATTTGACGACCTTGAGCCCATGTTGTCTGAAGGAAAGTAAAAAAACGGAACTTTTGATAAAATTTTATTGAAAATCTTGAATCTTTTACATTGACAGTTTTCTCAGAAGTGTCAACCAAAACTTAAACTAAAAATATTTTTTACCATAAAAGAAACGAATCAAAAGCGGTATGATCATGTGATGCCTGAAATGAATCATGTCTTTGAATTTCGATAAAATCGAAATTGTCAGTTTTGAATGCTTTCCTTGTCGCCAGATAAATTGTTTCACTAATAAAAATTGTAATTTTTTTCGCATTTTTCAATATTTTTCGTTCATCATTGAGTTGAGTTAAATTAATAACATTGGTATGATCATTGAAATAAATTCCATTTAAAACTGTTTGCATTTTAATTTGTTTTAAATTCGGTAAATATGTGATGAATGGCAATATATTTTCAATTGCTTCATAAAAAATGAAAATATAATCAAGTTTTGTGAGTTTATTAAGATTGGCATTTAAATCAATGATTTGATCTGTATTGAAAATGAATAATTTTTCCAAATTTACCATTGTAGATAAATTGAACATTTCCATTTCATTTGTATTATGGTATATTTTGGTCAAAGACAAACAATTCAATGGATAAATAAATTGTGAAAAATTTTCGAAAAAATATAAATGCAAATGTTGAAAAAATCCCATCCATTGAAGCTCTAACAATCGAGTTAAGAATGCACTGAAATCAGATTGCTGCAAATCGGTATATTCATGTGAAATAGCCAATGTGTTTAACTTTATGTTTGACATTAAAAGCGAGTTCATGTTCTTCATTAAAAATTCAATAGTTGTAGAAAAGTTACGAATGTTCGAATTTCGTTTGATAAATTCGATGACTTCATCAACTTTACGCTTTGAATTAAATTCAAAATGTTTAATCGTTGGATATTCATTAGCAAGCCAGTTATTTGATGTTCCAATAAACACATAACGTTGTTCACCATTTATATCAGTATCATCCACATATAATCGCTTCAATTTTCCACAATGTTTAAGAAATATTTCGTGCACATCATCATTCAATTCACAGTGAATAAATTTCAATGTTTCCAAATTTGACAGAATATTTCGCATGCATTTGGTGGAATTTAAATTTTTAGTCGAATTTAACTCACTGCCAAAGAACTCAATTTCATTGAGTAATGGAAAATGTAACGATTGAAAAATGTCAAAATTTCCATCGGATATTAAAACACTTCGAACAAATGGGCTGAAACAATTTATTTCCACTTGGCTATCTTCTGAGTAAATATTTTTATTGTCACAAAATACTCGAGCTGGAAAATGTTTGCTAAAAAAATCACCGACTATTTGTTGAAAATATGCAAGTTTGTAAATTGATTTCAAATTTTCCATTGATAAATCATTGAGAATTTTCTTCATGCAATCGGCGATCAATTTGAAGAAATCCTCAAAAAAGTTGGAGTTGTCACTTTCGATTTGAAGATCTTTCCCTTGCTGATGGCTAGAGCTTTCTCTCATTCCTTCGATGATAATTGAATTTCCTTTAGCTGCTGGAAATATAAGACTTTTTCTCACATTATGAGAATGATCTGTTTCGCTCGCACTTGAGAAGATAGTACGTCGCATTAATTTCAAATTAATCTCATTTTTAACATTTAATTTTCGTTGATGTACAAATTCATTCCCAACAATCAACTGTAAAAAGACAAAATTGTTTTTCTTTTTGAATTTTTCAACACTTTTTATTTTAAATGAAAACTCTATAGATTACTTACTTCACAAACCAAAAAGCCAGACAAAAAGAATGCAACAAATGTTCGATTCAACATGTTTCGAAGTTTAAGTACAACATCGTTCTATTATCTATAGTACTATTTCGTCAAGTTTCAAATTGTTTATTTTCTCTTTCAATAAAATTCATTGAATTACTATTGACCTGAGAATAGTTGATATCTTTTATAATGTTCATTGTCTTATCCAAATCAATTGACGTCAGATAAAGAAAATTTTTATTTGAAAACAATTTATTGACACGAAATAACATTAATCGCAATCGTTACAGTATCGATGGAACTTTATAACTCTTTGATAAAAATTATCAATTTATGGTTCTATGATGCAATGTTAGCGAGAAATAAAAAGTTAAAATGACAATTTTTTACCTAAAAGAAATAGCTGTAAAAAATATCGACATTATGCGTCATGATCTCTGATTGTCTAAAAACGTTTTATTGTTGTGTCCACATGACTATGCAGCGAAATTCATCAGTAATGAAAGCAGTATTAAAGCGTCTTTTTTTTGGAAAAATTCCAATTATTTATTGAAAAGTGTAATGGTTTTTAACTGATTACTGTAATCTCAATACTTTTACGTACAACATGTTGTGTGCGGAAAGGTAACAAGATGTCTTACATCCGTAAGATGAACTTTTCCGTACTGAAAATCCAACGCGTACAATTTATCCAATTTCTGTTACAAATTCATTACATTTTATCTTAAAATAACATGTTCTACGTTTTTCCATAATCAAAACAACTTATTCTCTGACTAAAGTAATCCCAAACTATGAGAGTTTCCTTGGGAAGGAAATTTGTGGTGGAAATGCGTTTTTGAAACCAAAATAAGATGAATTAGGCACAATGTCTTAATCAATAGATTAAGTAAATCGAAAATGACTTACGAATTATGCTCAAAATTGCATTTTTACTTCTGTGTAAGGAATTGTCCACAGGTTTTGAACTGTAGCATCTCCATTTACGGTTAAAATAACAATCAATTCAGCGAAAGTAGAAAATCAAAAATTAATTGTTTTTGCGAAATAATAATAATAGTTTCATATGGTTTGAACCATGGCTTGTTTTAGTAGTCCGCTCTTGCCATTTTGGTACCCTCTAATTTCCAATATTTTTTTTTATTATAACAATGAAATAGATTTAGAACCATCTGCGCCACCAACAATCAACGATGAACCAATAAATTTCGAAAACACAAATGACAATTTGACCTCAAAAACAGTCGATCCGAAAACATCTAATCGGTCAAATAATGATTATAACCAAGAATATGCGAAATATATTTATTCGTTTCAAATGAAACAGAAAAATGTTTCACGGCATTTTGTATACTGCAAGTTGTGTTTAAAATACCCTGACATAGTGCGACGATATTGTGAAAATAAAAGACCACCAAATATTACATCAGATATTGGCATTCGATTCAAAAAACAGAATGTAGATCATCATTTCTCTTCGTTATATCATCAAAAATGTAAGGAAGCAGAACAGTTGTCAACTATGGATGCAAAAAAAAAAAAAATAAATAGAGCACTTTTAGATATTCATATCAGTGAAGCTAACCGAGATAGGGAAAACCATATTGGTGAACTTTTATTACAAGTATTTTGTGATGCAAAAAAACTCACACTGTCAGCTTACAGTTGGCTATTACGATACGTAGCGCCGAAAGCAGGACAAAGTTTTGATTTTAATACGACAATATCAACAATTCCATCCACAATAAACATTCAATATGTGAATCCCAAATCTCATTTGAATTTGCTCGACGTCATCACACGTTCATATGAAATACTTTTCAAAGAAAAATTAAGAAATGCACTTTCATGCTCAATTCATATTGATGGATCTGTTGATCGCACACAAATTGACAAAATATACATTCTTCTCAAAATTATTAATGATAGTGGTCAGATGGAAAGTCTTTTCATCGGAATCGGTCATCAGACCAAACGCGGTTCTATGGGACTTATTGAAGCTGTGAAGCAAGGAATTATCGAAAATTTTGGAGAAGAAATATCAGACATTGATTAACACTGACTTGATCAGCGTCAGGAATTATCGTCAGTAATTATTTCATTGCGTACCATACGTAACGTCGCTGCGCAAGCGCATCCGTATAGTGTGAATCGATTTCAATACAAAACAATCGTTGAATATATTTCGTTAGATGCATGCATACTAACGATATTTAGCATTCACACTATACGGACGCGCCTGCGCAGCGACGTTATATATAGTACGCAATGAAATAAATACTGACGATAACTCCTGACGCTGATCAAGTTACTAATCGTCAGTGTTAATCAATGTCTGAGAAATATACGGTTTGATTATGTCTCGCGTTTCATCAATTTGTACAGACGGTACTAACGTCAATACGGGCGAAAAGTGCGGGCTATAGAAATATTTTGAGGATGAGTGTATGAAATTCCGTAAAGACATACCATTACAAAAATTTTGGTTTTCTGCACATCGCATGGAATTGGTTTGGAATGATTTAATAAATAAAATAAAGGAAATTAGAAAAGTTCTTGACATTATATCATCAGTAGCTTCATATTTTCATGAATCTGGATTGCGCAGTGAAGAGCTTAAACATATTGCACGTGAACGTGGATTGAAACTGCTTCCGATTCCGAAAATATTTAAAATTCGGTGGACTGATTGGACGTATTGTAGTACGGTTGTAAATCTGTTGAAATCTAGGAATGCGCTGATGATTTATTTCGATGAAAATAAAAAGTTTTGGGTTATTTCACATTTTTTTCAAAATTAGAAAATATGAAATTGATTGTCTTCCTTGCTGATATAATTCATGTTTACAAGCGACACCACAAACTTGTGCAAAGTGACAACCTTACAATAGTATCGTTGGTAAATTATATTGAGGTATTGAAAGCACAATTAAATAGCCTGCAATCTTCTGATTTGACTGGAGGATGGGAAGCAGTGCCTTATAAAACGATACTTGCCATCGGATAGATAGCATAGAAACGATATATCCATCCAATATTAGCAAGCGTATTCGAGCGGCATTGTGAATCACGTTCAGTATATTCAAGTGTATATGGAACGCAAGCGTCGCCGCTGCCGTTCGTTCACGACATACACATGAATATACTGAACGTGATTCACAATGCCGCTCGAATACGCTTGCTAATATCGGATGGATATATCGTTTCTATGCTATCTATCCGATGGCAAGTATCGTTTTATAAGGCACTGATTGGGAAGAGCAATTGAAAAAAAATATAGTTGAAGAGAGAGATATGAAATTTTTGAAAGGCATCGAATTGATAACACCAACTAAGCACCCATTTAAAAGGAAAGAAATATTTTTATGAAATTCGTCAAAATATCTTAAAAACACTTATTGATCGCTTGGAAAATCGATTTCAATTGGACGAAGAAATGATAAAAGTTGTCAAACCGTTTATTGAATTTGAAAAAGAAGCAAACATAAGACAAATACATGAATTGTTTGGTACTGATTTGTCGCTTTCATCGCTCAGTCTTGAATACACAGAAATCATTCAACTAAAATATAATGGCTTGAATTTATCAGATCGTATAAAAATATTATTGAAATCTAGCGATTCAAAATTATAAATGTGTCACAACAATATTGTGTTGTATAAATGTATGCACGCCACAGTCACCAGACGTAGAGCGATTGATAAAAGCCAATAATTTGCTGAAAACAGCATTTAGAAATGGTTTAAATTTAACAACCGAAAACAAATACATTTTTTGTGTACTTTAATATGCCTTCGATGGAAATTTGGAGTCCAAAAAACGCAATTTTAATTTGGTTAAAAGATAAAAAACAACGTCGTGAACACACTGACATGATTAAAAAAGATTCAGCAAAAAATCGGCCATATTTTAAAGGGACTTTTGATATAGTTATAAATAGTGACAACGAAACAGATGACAATGGTGAACCAAGTGATAAATATGTAACATTTTAATTACACAATGTTTTTCCTATGGATAATTTAAAATAACCATTGTTGTGTTGTTTATTTACATATGAAATAAAATTGATTATTTATTTATTAAAAAAACCCAAATGGTTCCCTCTAAAACATGCTATGGTTTGAACTTTGAACGTAATAAAATGCCGTTTTTACGTACTTTCACATACAAAAGTGTAATTTTCCACCGAAAATCTTATCTGGAGAGCAAACAAACAATGGAACCGACTCTTCAACATAATTTTTTTTACCATATTTTTTATATCATATTAAAAATTCTATCGAATTGAAAAACAAAAGAAATTTTTTATGTTCAATTTTACATTTATTTATTTTCAAACATTCTTAATAATACTAGACATTTGATTGATTGACTTAATCTGGTTTAATTCACTTAGCAAGTGAATTGTTTATATTTCTAGTGAATGAAACGAACAGATCTGATAATTCGTTATCAATTTTAGTGGAAATTTTTTAAATCGATAAAAAGGTAAATTCTCTGAACATTTTTTTCTTTAAATCCAAGTATTGTGAGTGCTAGTTGAAGCAACATGAATATCTTCTTGTTCAATTGAATTCGAATCCAGTTCGATTTCTTCTTCGTCATTCTCTTCAATAGTTGACAAAGTATCTTGATGAGTTGGAGCAATGGCATTGTATGATTTTGATAGACGATATCTCCAATACAATCGAATTGTGTAGAAATAAATGAATTCAATGATGCTCAACAGGGAAATGCCCATGAAAATGCCAAGTGTTCCGCCACAAACTGCCAGAAATTCGGTCAAAGTGTACAATTCACTTCTAGTCTTTTGTTCAACATAAAATGTTGAAAATGTGACTTTTGCAATTGAAAACCCTTGGCTGAATTCCGAAAAATGAAAAGAGGAATGAATATTATTATTTCTGTTTGACTGATTGATTACTCCTGTGTACCTCTTTGGGATTTCCATATTATTTAAAAACTGTGAATTCAATGTGAGCCTTCGTATTTCTGCTTTATAATTGAGAGTTTTACATGCTGGCATACAGTTGCATTGATACTCTTCGCCTTTTTTAGCAGTGAATAATTTTTTTTTTGCGGATTTCAAGCACTGATTTCTCTGTCCGCTACAAATCTTCGTATTCTCGTCTCCTGTAAAAAGAAATCATGATTTTGAATTTGAATTTGAATTTCAAATTCAAGACATTTATTCAATTCATACTTGGCATTGAAAATTTCACGCATCCACATTCCATTCTAGTGAAATTGGCCAAACATTCCTCTTCGCAGTTGATTTGTGAATAAATTTTGAAGAAACGCAATTGTCGCTCCGATTGAAAGAAAAATTTTCGTTGATTTGGCGAATATTTCCGTAGTCCATCTGTAGTGTTCGTCATTTCATAATTTATGTTAATTGTGCCATATTCTGAACGTGGCAATCGAAAATAGTTTTGAGACAGTTTCAATGCATCGCCAGGCACGGACAAAATTAATTTGAAATCTTGATCGAACCCATTACATTTGTGATCGATGTCACTTTTTAAAAAAGCGAATGAAACAGAAAAATGAACTGCGCTCCCAGAATATAATCCACGTAACGGATAATCTCTGCTCCCAAATCCGCTTTCCAAATTCCAACCAGACGCATTTGGAAAATTTTTCACAATTTTCATGCCCGAAGCCATTCTAAAATTGATTTATATGTTTACGGTTAATGACAACTGTGAATTTTGTTGGCAACACTTACTCATCTGTGTACATATCGTTTGAATTCAGTGCGTTAAAGGTGAAACAAAGCCCTTCCTCAGTCAAAATTGGAAACATGATCTTTTCACATGGATACATATCATCTGCCCATACACAAAAATGAAGCGTTGAATGAAAACGCGGTGAAATAGCTCTGATTGTATCATAAATTGCATCACTCGTGAAATTATGGTCAAATATATAGTTTTCTGACAAACGTGGACATATGTGAGTGGCGGCATTCAGTTGCATTTTTCTACATAAAAGAACATAAAAATTCCAGAAGAATAAAATTTCATTTGAATGAGTGAAAATGTATTGTTTGTAATGCCAAAAATTTCTTACTCAGTCTCTGATAAGTTGGGCATTGACTTGAATGCTGATGTCAAATCCAATTTATCTTTTTTCACTTTGATTTCTGGACAAATTGTTACGGTTGGAAATGGAAGCACTCCAAGCGTAAAGTAATTTTCTATAGAACTCATTTTTGTTGGATTTTCTATCCACTGAATTTTGATGTTGTGAATCATTGAACCGCAAAACCAAAGTGAAACACTAACGGTGACTATCCAATAGATCCGCCCAATCCAATGCAATCCACCTTCAGTGAAATACCGCAGACCATGGATGTTACTGTTGTCACAAAATTCAGCGAGGAGGGAATGTGTCTTTCGTATACAAATGACAAGCATTCTCACCTAACCATACACATATGAACTTTAATTATTCTGTCGAATTAATATGAAATTAAGAATTTCCAACAAACCACTCGATATTTGAGATATGGACTTCCTGTGAACATGTCATCATCTGGCTTTGGTTGCTGTGGTTCTTTTGATCTCGGTTTAAAAATCATCCAGAACAAACGAAGTGTTGCAAAGTAAACAGTTTCAACAATGCTCAACAGAGAAATTCCCAAAAATAACCCAAGAATTCCACCACAAATGGCCAGAAAATCGGTTACTGTGTAGGTTTCCACTCGCTTTTGTACACTTATTTCTTCATTCTCAAAATATATCGTCAAATGCATCTGACTGGAATGTATTAATATGAACAGTTATGTAGTTACTTAGTGTTTAAGTCATAAGAAATGCACAACTACACTTCTTACCGGCTACTATTTGCGTACAATTTCGTTTTTCTTCTAGTTTTCAATTGGCCATTTTCAACATTCCCAGAATATTTTTTAAACATGCAGGATGGTTTGCACCCGCATATCTTAAAACGATTTGAAGTTAATTGCCTTAAAACTTTATCCACACAATTGAGACGTGTTAATCCACATATTTTCGTATTTTCGTCTCCTTTAAAATCAAATGAATTAATGCGGGGAGATTTTTAAATGAATTTTAAGTACATACTTGGCATGGAAAATTTCACGCATCCACATTTCGTTTTGGTGATATTTGCTATACATTCAATCCAGCAATTTGTGTCTGAATATTTATTAAAAAAACGCAATTGTCGCTCGGATTCGAATATACAATGGCGTTGATCTGGTTTGTATTTGCTCAGTCCTTTCGAAATATCAAATCGTTCAGATTTGATTGTCAATACAATATCGTCCGAATATTGCACTTTTAAAGGATCGATTGATTCGATTCTTCGATCGATATTGCCCGGAAATATTTTTAGTCCATCCAAAGCTCCAAAACAATTAAAACTGTCATCTTCTTCCTTGTATGGAAAAACCAATTCAAGAGCATGTTTTTGATCAGCACCAAAAACCCGAAATGGATATTCTTTGCTAACAACTTTGTTGTCGTATCCATTTTCCCAACTCCATCCTGAGATGTTTCGATTGTTCTTAACAGACATCAATTGTGGGGCCAATCTGAAAAAGCAACGTCTATAAATTCTTATTTCAATCAACACTTGGAATGACTTACGCATTTGTGTTTGCTTCAAACGAATCTAAAGCATTGAAAGCAAAGCAAACACCATGTTGTGTCATAACTGGTGATAAATAATCCGAGCAATTGATTTCCTTCTGCTGCCAACGACATTCATGCACTATATGACCGAGCTTAGGTGCAAGATCTTCGATAATATTATAAATGGAATCATCTACAAAATCCTCTTCGAATGAATCTTTTAAATATGCTTTCAAAACTGGACAAACTTGAGTTAATGCAGTGAGCTGTGATCTCCTATGAACAGAAATTAATTAAAAATATGTAAATTAAGGTAATTTTCATTTGTTTTATACTCAGTGATCGTTAAATGTCCTCCTGATTGTTGTAGCTCATAAATCCTCGCTGTCAAATCCAATTTCTCTTTCATTAGTTTATTGTCTGGACAAATTGTTACAGTTGGAAATGGAATCGTTGAGATGTGTGCTTTTTCATCGGAATTGAATTTCACAGGATTTTCATTCCAAAAAATCCAAACATCACGAATCATTAGGCCACACAGTAAAATTGCTATTCCAAGCGAAATTATCCACCATAATCTGTTTCGATCAATAGAAAGTAGACTGTTCATCATTGATGAAGATAGTCAAACTAAATGTATTTTAACCTTTCCGTCCAGTGCAGCATTTTTGTGTTCAAGTGTCTAAGACCATGAATGCTGCTATTTTCACAAAAATCTTTGAAGAAAGTTCGCCAAACGCGACCAGATATTGTAATCAACCTTGCGCCAAGCGAATGGGCCCAATGAATACCATTTGCCTATGAATTGGAGAAATTATTCGTTAATTTCAGTAATTTAATTGAGTTTTGATTCTTACTGTTGTTTCGATAATTGGTTGGAATTTCGATTTCAAGTTGAACGCCATATTACTTTCAGGAATACAATTCTTCGATGGTTTTCAGAACAGAAACTTTTGGACAAGTTCGACTAGCTTCAAATCTCATCAGTTTCAATGTGAAAAAGTATTTTCTATTCGAAATCGATTTTGTCTACTGACTCATAGTCGCCTTTCAATGTCACAATTAATGCATTCATCATTACTGCTTTGTGTGATTAAAACAAATTACGAATACGAATGGACTTTAATGTGTAATTAACTGCTAAAATACATGACATTGCATTTATCTCAATGGACTTTTTTGCTTCTTTCGATAATTTCATGCGTCATGAATATTAGAGCAGTTGAGATTGAGCAATTGGGGTTGAAAATCAATATTTCCCATAATTCGTTGGAACATAAATCGAAATAATAGAAAAACAACAAGTTTTAAATTTAAATTAAACTATGTGTTTGTACGAATCACTCACACACAAAAAACATTTGGGGTATGTTCATGATATTCATTGGTGACAGTATATGTTTACCACAGTTGTATTTGACTCTACCACATGTAAGTTTTTATAAATACAGTGTGACACACTTAACTAAATACGGCAAAACTCATATAAACAATTATAATAATTGTTTACTTTTCATTTGATTATTTTTATTGGGCCATCGCTCCACGAACCCTTTCGACTTTTTCATATACTTCGCAGCCTTTTCCACGCTCATTTTTGGTCCTTTTCGATGTGAAGTTAAGGGTGCAGTCACATTTCATTCTCTTTTCCTGCGTTGTCATTTGGTGCAAACTCATGTTGTCGTCGATGTGTGAGATTTTCTCATCGAATTTAATAAAATTATTTATCATAATAATTATTAACTTATGGTCTAAGTTTAATACACAGTTCACCATGCCTAAATATGATCCGAATACAATGAAATAAAGTTACTTCGTTCTCGAAAATACTTATCGGTGAATGCATTTTATTTTTTTTTTTTTCGCATTTAATTCACAATTAATGTAATTAACACAATTTAGTGTGTTAATTTTATTTTCATTTTTTTTTTTTCAGATAATTATTAATTTGGGAAGCGTTTCACAAGGCACCTTTGAAGCATGTCCCAAAAGCGGCACTCAATCAATTATTAATGTGATTAAAATGATCTACTCGCAAGTGTTCCATAATCCGCTTGAAAATCATGAGTACCAGTATAAGATTCAATTCGTTTGATATCGATGGAATTAATTTTTTTGTCTTTGAATGCTTCCTTTGTGGCCAAATCAACTTGTTCTGCCACATAAATTTCGATTTTATTCGGATTTTTTAACTTATTTCGTTCATTGTTCAGTATTGATATATCAAGAAATTTGTCCGTTGAATTTTCATCAAATCTAATTGAATCGATTGAAATTTTCCTTAAATTTGGCAAACGTATAAATGGTAAAATATTTTGAATATTTTCTTCTTTGAAATAAACATATTGTAAATTTGCTAATTTTGTGATTTCATTAATTTCCAATTCGGATGTATCAAAAAGATACAATTCTTTCAAATTTCCTAAATCGGTCATATTAAATACAAAAACATCGAACCTTATATGCAACACCGTGACAATGGACAATAAATTTGATGGATAATCATAAATGTCTTTTGTAAGGCAATAATACAAATGTAATTGTTTGAAAAATTGCCTAGCATGCAGTTCATTTAGATGTTTTAAAAATGTATTAAACTCTTCGGTATCAATTTCCGTATGTGCATGTAAAATCGATAAAACATTTAACTTTATTTTTGATGAAAGTAATGCGTTCATGTTTGCTATTAAAAAATCGATGGTCGTTGAAAATGTGTGAATATTGGGATTTCGTTGAAGAAATCCAATCACTTCACTTCGTTCACGTTTCGTATTGAATTCAAAATGTTCGATTGACGTATAGGTGTATTGAAGCCATTTGTTACATGTACCAAGAATGAATGTTAAATTAGTATCTCGAATACATAAACGTTTCAATCCTTTGGAAATTTGGAGAAAATTTTCGTAAAAATCACAATCGAGTTGACAATCAATAAATTTCAATGTTTCAATTTTTGGTAAAACACCATTCAATTTTTCCGTTGATGAAAGTACTTCGTTGAAAAATTCAATATCTTTGAGATTTTCAAAGTGTTCTGATTTAAAATTTGTTAAATTTCCATTTCCAATCAGCATATTACGTACGTATGGTTTAAATAAATCAATTTGAACTTTTGATTCAGTATAAATACTTCCACTTTTGCCATACAAAACTCTTGTAAGAAAATTTTCCATAAAATAATGACCGGCTTCATATAGAAATTGCTTGCTTGATTGACCATATTTTATGATATCTTTTAATGATAAATAATGGAAAATTTCCGATTTAACATCCAGATTTAGTCTTATTATATCACCAATTGCACCTAATGATGGTAATCCATTAACATGTTCGATCGATGCCTTTTTTTTTTTTTTAAACCCGTATGAAAATAAATATGAAAAAAACCATACGAAGAAAAAGAAAAGAAAAAAATGAATAAAAATATAGAAAAATCTTTAAAAAAGATGAAAAGAAAGAAATTTTATTTAATATGATCAATTTACCTCATATGTCATCAAACCAACCAAAAACCAAGCGAACAAACCTCGGCAAACCATTTTCCACGTCAATATTTAGAAAAAAAAAAAAAAAAAAAATATTTTTAATAGACTTCGTTTAACAGATGTACGTGTGAGTTCACTGGCTGTCGATAATTGTGTTTTTCGATCAATGATATTTTCCAACAATTAACGTCAAATAGAATTCAACTTGAACAACTTATATTTTCAACGTTTTTATTATTATGTGCACATATGACATTGGTTTTATTAAAACACATGTTTATTTGTTTGATAATGAATGAAAAAAAGGAGATATTTCTCAAAAACACCTAACATTTTATATATCTGTGGATAATAAAATAGGAATCAAGTGTTTTCATTTCCAAACACACTTGAGATGAAGAAAATGTGTTCTCAGTACTTAAATATTAGTAAATAATGTCATTGAGATTGTTTATCAATTTTAATGTATTCAAAATATAGTAGGATAAGTTTTGTTCAAGCCAAAACAAAGGTTTTGTGTAAGAAATGTGCAAAAAAGTAAATTATTCAAATATATTTGTTATCGTACAAATGTGTAAAAATTAGGTACACTAATAGACACATTTTGGTAAATTGAAACTCAGTCAAAATGTTCAACATAGCGATTTACGACGTGGGCTAAGGATCATAAAGCTACCATTCGTTTGTTCGTAACACTTCCAAATCTTTATGGTCCATAAGGATACTTTCAAACGCAGTAATAGCCAATGGAAAAAATTTTCTTAGTAAAAACCATAGCGAAATAATTTTTCTATTGTGAATTAGAATTAAGTTTCAATACAAGCAATTGAGGGTTGCGTGGATACTCGAAGTAATTGCAAATGAGTAGCTAAAACGAGAAAATAATAAAAATTGAAAATAATTGAATTAAAACAATTGATTTTTTGGTCCATACCTAAATAATAGTCCATAAATAATACTTACAGCATTGCTTTGAGTTCCGGTTATACGGACAAAACTAACTGGATGTGGTTAAAAATCGAACTCTTGCCATCCGGACAAAGTTTCTTGTCGTTTGTCAACCGCCATTTTCTAATTTTTTTTTTTATCCAACGATGTAATAATGTAAAATGAATATTCATTTGATGGAATTTTCGGGTCTCCAATGATCATTCGCAATGAATCGATGTAATAAGGTTGATTGAATTGTAATAAATGATGAAACCATGGATTGTTTCTGGACAAATTATGGCATGCATTGCTTGAACATTTCATCGGGATATTTTATTCTCTGAGTGATATTTCCATGGATATTTCTGTTCCAAATTGTGACAACTTTTTCGAGCGCACATCAGTAGAGTTTTAATTTATTTTTGTGTTTTTTTTTTATATAGCTACAAGGGAACTTTATATGAAACTCTCGGAGAGCGGTTGGTTTGCACTGAAAATATTGAGAAAAAAAAAAAAAAAAAAAAAAAATTTTTTTTTTTTTCAATTCTGATGTAGTAGTATTTTTCATGCCATTTAATGTGGTATATTCGATTTCATAATATGCGCACTTTTTATTACTCAAATCATGATTGATAAATTGCGATCTCATGTTATCTTGCTTACTCCTAAGCTTTATTCCATACAATTGAGTCTGATGAAAATCAATACTCTTTTAACATGTAAATTACAGTACGCAGATGGTCGAGAACAATGTATTTATTGAAAAAAAAAAGAAATAAAAAATCTTCATTTCAACTTTTCTTCTTCTTTTGTTTTTTAAATTTTTTTGTTTGTTTTCGATTTTTAATTTTTTGTTTGTTTTTTTTTTTAAACTTTTATTGAAATTTCATTTAAAATGTATTATTGAATATATCGCATCTGTTTTCCTCTATATATGCAGCTGAATACAGTATAGGTTCATTGAATATAAAGCGTAAAACTGCATCATTGCTCCCATAAAAATACCCAAGAATTACGATGCACTCTCCTTGCAGAATTTCTAACAATTTCTGGTATGTGACGTTTTGAATATTTAATACTTCAATGCAATCGTTTAGATTGCTCAAGCGTTCATCCTCTTCCAAGAATTTGGTTCTGACTAATTTTACATCGTATATTATTTTGCCCTCTTTTTCTATATAATTCTGTCCATTTGGGGAGCCATGCACACCAGATAAAATTTGAATTTTATGTTTGTCTTGACGTTCTAGGCAAACGAATTCATCAATATGATTTATAATGTCATCGGCAGTAATGGTCGTATTCGCAAGGATAATTTACATCAAGGATCTTTTAATCGATTAATGTACTACGGGATAAGTCGTGCGACATAAATTTGGATGTGATCTCTATCATTTATACACTAAATGACACATACACCATTACGGCATGCAAACGACAAATCGTATCTTTTTTGCCGTTTCCGATGGTATAGACAATGTACATTGATAAATCGCTTTCATGCAAGAAATTCATACGTTGATAAATCGTATTGATGGCATCAAGTGTGTAGAATTTGAACGAACATGAACAGATCGTATTTATGAACCAGTTGAATTAATTGAACAACGTTCGGAAACATTTTGTGTGTTCATGTTCGTTTGAGTTCGGTTCATAAAGTTGTTCAGAATTGAAAATGACCTGTTCATGTTCGGTTAAAATTTGAACGAACTCGAACGAACATGAACAGTTCGGTTCAGTGGGCAGCTCTAATAGTGGATCCGTTAAATGGACGGTTGTTGAGTGTAAATGATGATTTTTGTATGAAAAGTCTGCAAAATAGGCATCTTACGGCATTTTCGTCAAAGAAAACACATATTTTTTTGCGAAAAAAATGTGGGTCCGCGAATGTTAAAGAGTCGGATCCATTATTTGTTTGGATAAAATTATTATTATTTCGCAAAAACAATTAGTTTTTGATTTTCTACTTTCGTTGAATTTATTGTTGATGGAGTAACCGTAAATGGAGATGCTACAGTTCAAAAGCTGTGGAAAATTCCTTACACAGAGGTAAAAATGCAGTTTTGAGCATAATTTATAAGTCATTTTCGATTTACTTTAAACGGAGAAATAGATATCGTGCCTAATTCATCTTATTTTGGTTTCAAAAACGCATTTCCTCTACAAGTTTACTTTCCAAGGAAAATATCATAGTATGGGATTACTTTAGTTAGAGAATAAGTTGTTTTGATTATGGAAAAACGTAGAACATGTTATTTTAAGATAAAATGTAATGAATTCGTAACAGAAATTGGATAAATTGTATGCGTTCGATGTTCATTGCAGAAAAGTTCATCTTTCGGATGTAAGACATCTTGTTTTTTTTAAAACACACCATTGTTTATGCGTAATTATCTTATGAACACATTGTGACCATTTGTTTCGAACCGCTAAATAATGCTAAAGGTGTGATAAATCATATTACTTATGATTGCAGATATGATGCTTCTTTTTCAAATTTAAATCATTGTCAATCGCTCAAGAAAATTTCAATTGATGGTTTAGATCGATTTTTAGGTAAAACTGAATACACGAAAGAAACATTTTGTAATATTGAAACGATTAAATTTATCAATTGTTACACTGAACGTGATGTTTATGAAGGCATTTTAAGTCATTGTGAAAACATGAAACATTTGTGTTTTCTCAGTTTAATCGAAGAAAATACTAATGATAAATATATCAAAAAAACGAATGAATCGGAAAATAAATGGCTTTTTAAAAGCTATCCAAAGCTTGAAGAATTGAATCCACCAAGGCGATGAAACGAGGTGCACGTAGTGCCTACTACTACGTGTCCGTTTGTACCACTGAGAATACATGTTTGTGCTACCGAGAGCACATCTGGGTGCGTAGTAGGCACTACGTGCACCTCGTTTCATTGCCTTGGAATCCACAAATTCGTACGTTGAAAATTGATTCAAAATTTCTATCAAAAAATTTTCAGCGTTTATTACAATCAAAATTATCATTAAAAGTTTTGCTAGTTTTTGCTAGTTTTGCTAGTATTTCAAGTTCGTGAATCGCCCTTTGAGAGCAACATTAACACAAACAACGGATTCAGCGACAAGTACCGAGTATAATCCAATGTCACTCTATGTTCTATACTTACAATATAAATTTTTTTGTAAAGTTGCATGCACGTAGAAAGTGGCGACGCTCGTGTCTTTTTTTCATAATCATAATATCTGACATATTATTTGTTTACATTTTTTCAAAATGTGTTCACCGAACAATTTGAAACCAAATCTCAAATTCTTATTCCTGTTTATATACTCACTGAAAATCGAATAGGCAAATCCAAAAATAAATGTTGTAAATGAAAAAATTTACTTTTTTTGTTCTTGTTATAATGTTGATTTACCGAATTCACTTTGCCATCAATATTTTCAATAATCATTTCCATACAAAATCAGCTATGCATTGAACATTTAATATTATTTACCATATAAAACTCAAATCTAATCATTAAATTTTGGATTTTTATTTTAAATTTTGTATTATAATTATGGAAAAAAAAGTATGGAAGACAATAGTTTTAATGTAATTGAAATGATCGATAATGAAATAAAATGTGAGACAACAATGCCAAGTGTTAATAATGTAGCAAAATCGTTACTTATAAGTATACTGCAAAGCCGTTATGGCGCAGTGGACAGCATGTCAGTCTCATAATCAAATATATGAAGGTTCGATTCCCGCATTGGACATTTTTTTTTTCTCTTTTCTTCGTTTCGTTTTCTATTCCGTTTGTTTCGCTTATACTTTTCTTTCCATAATTATGATAAAAAAATTAAAATTAAAAACCAACATTCAATGATAAGATTTGAGTTTTACATCGAAAATAATATTAAATGTTCAATGCATAGCTGATTTTATATGGAAATGATTATTGAAAATCTTGATGGCAAAGTAAATTCGGTAAATCAACATTATAACAAGAGCAAAAAAAGGTACATTTGGTAATTCGTTTATTTCCAAAATTTATTTTTGTTTTTGCCTATTTTCACGTTGGTATAATCCAATTAAATCGTAAAAATATCAAAGCAAAATTATGAACAACTTGTCAAACACATTATGAATTATGTATTCATTTTGAAAAGAACACTTAATCGAAGCGTATTTTCTACAAGTTAATATAAGTATTCGTACTACTGTGGGCAAAACCTACCGGGAAATTTAAATTTAAACTTCATTGGTCTTCCGATAGGGACAAGTGTTTTTATTTTTAGGTTGGCAGTACTGTCTTTGACATCTGTGTCAAATTTCATGACAATATCTCTATTTTTCAAGTAGTTTGGTTTGTGATTTTTGAGCAACCAAAAGTGCATTTGGCGATTTTGCACATTTTTTCCATTTTTTTCTCAAAAGAAGTTAATAATAAATTTTGTTTGCAATATCAAATTTCGACAAACAGATCTTTTGAGATCATATATTGAACCTTCCTCTATCGAACTGTAATAAGATCCAGGTTTTTCAAACGACAGAAAATTTTCCTAGAAGTTGAAGAACACCTAAACCTCTGAAAATCGGCTTGAACGACCATCAACATCAAAAAAATGAGAAAATTTTCAGTGAAACATCGTCGATGAACTTTAAGAGTGATGGTTAGATCTCTTGGTTCTCCACATAAACTATGAACACCGTTTCAAAAGCTTTTTTTTAAGTTAAAAGTTCCAATTCACGTTTGGTTCCAAAACCATGAAATTTCTTTGATTGGTTTTTTTAGATTTTTCCACCAAAAATTCAACTCATATCGTTCCGCAACCACCTTATTCACCTGATTTAGCTCCGTGTGACTTCTGGCTGTTCTCTAAGCTAAAAAGACCGCTCCGGGGACATCGTTTTGAGTCGATTGAAGAGATTCAACGTGAATCGGCGCGCGCTCTGAAGGCCATCCCTGCCAGTGACTTTTTGGCATGCATCGAAGATTGGAAAATACGTTGGCATAAGTGCATTGCGTCGGGAGGGGATTACTTTGAAGGCGATGAAATTGATTTGGAAGAATAAAAAAAGAATTTTTGAAATATAACCAAATTCCCGGTAGGTTTTGCCCACAGTAGTACAAGTTAACTGCAGACTACAGTCTGTAGTTGAACTACAAGTTTTCTTTGATTAATTTTAATTTGTGATTGTCAGTAGTTTTATGAAATTAATTTAACTCATGAACTTCAAGTAATAATGTAAAATGTATTCAAAACTTTCATTGAAAAAAATTACTGTTTTCAAAACATTTGTCATAAATTTGAAACTGAAATGTTTGGAAGAGAAAGATCAAGATTTCAAGCGCGTCTCAATGAAATATGATATATTGTTGAAGGAAAAAGAGTGTCTGGATAGCAAGATATGTGGTCCGTTATCATATTTTTACTGTTTATTAACTAAAACGAACAAAATGAAAATAAAATATTTATATTAAATATTTTGAGAAAAAAAGATGTAAATAATATTGAATTAATCGATCTAAAATTTATTTCGCAGCCAATAGAGAGCTCCAAGAGAATAAAAAGCGTTTGTCCAATGAAATTGGACCGCTCATGCAAGAAAATCAACTTTTAAAAGATAAATTAAATGAAGTGGAGAAGGAGAGAGTTACCATATTGTCAGATATCAATACGTTGAAGGAAAAATTAACAGCTTTACACAATGAAAAATTAAAATTTAAGCAGACGCTAATAGGTATTAACTATCTATTGGAAAAATTTGCAATTTTTTTTTATTGAAAATTAGCAATTTTTGAAAAATATTTTTTAAAAAATTTATTTCGAAAAATGAATAGAAAGAATTTTGTCGATTTTTTCTAGACTTCTTGTTTTGGCTATTTTGTGGGATTATTAGATTATATGATTATATATCAACAATGATTGTTACGGATCGCAATATCATTAATGCGAATCTGTTAATGCCGCTTAATGAACAATCTGTTCTGTCGTAAAACTGAAATTTTGAAAACATGATGACATTGAAATTTTAAAAGAAATTTGGGCAAAAATGTTGATTTGATGGACAAAATACTCAAATATTCATTAAAAAAAAAATTTTAAAACTTGAAAAAATCATTTCATCAACTTAGTTTGGAAAATTCTATCTATCAAAAAAAATATTTCTGCTAAATAAATTGAAAAATCATTTGATAGTTTTTTTCACGATTTTTTTTCCAGTTTAATGTTAATTTCAAAAAAAAAACGCAGAATTTACTCAATACAAGCAAGAAAATGTGGATGAAAAAATTCTTTTTATTGTTTGCTTTTGTTGGATTTTGCTTGAAACACTCGGGTAATTATTTAAAAAAATTTTCAATAAATTAGTTTTTTTTAAGGAAAAACAAATCAAATGTTTTCTCGAGAATATCGTTATAAAAAACCCATTGTGTAACTTGTATTTGTTTATTTCATGACATTCCTTGGAAAATGTATTTTTGTGTTTTAATGCATTTTCTATGAGAAAATTTCTTTAGTGAAATTTATCGAGAGTTATTGATTCAAATTTTATTATTCTATTTAAAGCGTATGGCGAAACAATTGTTCAAAATTCTATCAATAAAGACGGATCTGATCTAACTACATATAAACCATTAAGAATTGGTAATGGCAGCAATTTAATAGAAAAAAATTGGAATTACTCAACAAATCATCATTCCAACAGATTATTTTGTGAAAAAATTTTCAGTAACATTTATATGAGAGTGCTGTGGACAGTTATTGGCTTATTTTCTCTATTCGTTATCGTTTATTTGACATGTTTATGTACGAAAAATTTATGATAATTTTATTTTTCAATCTGTAAAAAAAAATTGAAAAAAAAAAAACAAATGAATAAAAGTGAACGAATACTTCGGTTTTTTTTTTTTTTTTTTGTTTTTTTCAATGGAAAAGTTTGAAAGATTTCTTTTTCAATTTTGGATGAAAAATTTTGAATTTTTGTTAAAAAATTTTCAAGAAAAAAAAAAGAAGAAATTAAATGAATTGTTTGTTTCAGAAGTAATGGAAAAAAAATTCGTTGAACTTTGAAAAAAATAAAATTTACGACAAAAACATTGGTGGCTCAATTAAGAATTTTTTATTAATTTTTTTTCGATTTCGTTAAAACAAAGCAATACAATAAATTATTAATTGGAAATAAAAATAAATGTTGACCGAAAATGTCGATAATATTGATAATATTGTTGATATGCTCAATAGTGATTTAAAAGATAAATTAAAGGAATTTAATTTGGACATTTTGTTTTCGTTCACCAAAAAATTTTGCGATAATAGATTTATTGAAAAAATAAATAGAAATTGTAATTCAATTGAAAAAAAAAACCGATTCTTGAGAAATATAAAATTGGTTAGTATTGAAAATTAATTTTCTACTTTTTTTTAAATATATTTCTTACTTGCTATTTTTCCAAATTTTTTTCTGTTTTTTTTTTTTTTTTTTGTAATTTTACCATTAATTTTGTAAATATTCTTATCAAAAAGAATAAATTTTTTTTCGCACAAAAACCGTTTGATATAATTTGCTTTGAAAATGCAAAAAAAAATGACAGCATGTCGTTGAAAGCAAACTGTTTCGAAAAAAAAAAAAAAAAAAAAATGCAATTTAATGGATAATTATCACAATTTTCATAAAATGGAATAACAAATATTCGAATGATTGTGATATCTACCGAGATAGACATAATTCTATATGTTAAATTTAAGCCATACAAACAAAGCGTTTTTTTTTCATGAATTAATGCTAACAATATTTTAAGCGTATTTTATAAACTTATGTTTGAAAAAAAAAAAAGAAAAACAATGTTCAAATCTATTGACAACATGGATTGTATTAAATTTTAATGTGATTTTGTGACCCATGTGATTGATCGATAAAATTGTTTTGCTTGATTTATATTTGATTGTTTGCGTTGATCGATGTAATCGATAAGTTCATTTGGCGATAAGACAATTTTATCTGGACTATTAGCGAAACGTTTAACCAAAAATCCAAATTTTGTTATCCAAAATGTGTGTAATTTTTTAAGTTTCATTGCACGTCTAGCAATTTTTGCCATTTGACCATAAAATATTGTTGTATGAATATTGATAAAAACTCTGGTCGATGACATGCCAACGGGTAAATGTATTAATTCTGATGACCATAATGGTCGCATATAGGCACATTTTAAAATTCGTTCCTTTACATTAAAGTGTTTTAATTCAACAATGAATAGAGCATTTCGACCGGGTGCACGGCTTATTTTAACCACATCATTTTGATTTACATTTACTTGTAGAATTGTGCAAATTTGATTAAAAATGGCATTTTTATTTTCATTTTTAAAATATGGTATACCATAAATGCACAAATTATTAATTAAACGATTTTGCATGCGTAATTCTTTCATATTTAATGCACGTACCGAAATTGGTGGACGTTTTACCACTGAAATTTTCAATGGATGAATTTTATTTGTTTTACCGCCTAGTGTATCGTTCATTTGGCTAGATTGTGGATCGTTGACATTTTTTTTATGGTTAAACTCAATTTTGCTGTCGATAGCTACATTGTTTGGTGTTTTTGTGACCATATCAATTTTGTTGTTTCCATCGATTCTGGTAATTCCATTGATTCCACCGATTCTATCGACTCCACTGATTCTATGGCCCTCGTCGATTCTATTGACGGCATCAATTTTATTGATCTCATCAACCATACCATTGTTCATCATGCCATCAATCACACTCTGGCCACTGTCATGCTCTGATTTATATTTTTGCTTAATAATTTCCATAAGCTCTTGAATAAAAAGATCAAATAAAATATTGATATTGCCAAATTTGGTGTGAATTAAATTATGATTAAATACAACCAGTCCATTATTGAAAATTACTTTTGTATTGGCAAAATGCCGTTTTAATAATTCACACAATTCCAAACAATGGAAATTTAATGAATTACTACGATGCATTTGCTTGTCATGTGTAACCAAATCCATTAATTTTCCCGTTTTAAATGCACATTTTTTGCATGAAAAATTATAATTATGATTTTCAATATGATTCAAGTATTTTTCACGATTATCAATCATTTCATTGCAATAATTACAAATCAATTGTGGTTCAATATTTCGTTGAATTTCATGAATGGTAATTTCATTGTTCGGATGTTCAATTGCATGATGAAATTCCATATCAGTTTTTAAATTAAATAAACGATTACACACCAAACACATGTATTGTTTAGCATTATTGCCTAAAAGTGTGGTTAGAATTTCATCGTCCAATAAAATTGGATTTAAAATATCAGATCGATCAATGGACTCATGTTTACTGTTGAAATGTTCAATTATCTCAAGATGATTGGTGAATTTTGGTGAGAAATAATTACAAATGCCACATTTTGTATTATCCATCACATTTACAATGGCAAATTGAACGGTTGCATGATTTTCATGATGATGTTTTATCAATTCATTGAAATGGCCAACAAAATCACAGTGCAAACAGCGCATTTTTACAATCATATAAAATTGAAATGGTTTTGAATCAATCGTATGCACTGCAATCCAATGTTGAAATACCGATTCAACTGTCGGCTGGAAATCAATTAAATCATCGCAATGGGCACAACTAAATACTATTGGATTGATATGGATTTTTGCGATTCGATCTGAAATGTGATGAGAAATAGAATAATGAATCAAAGGTGTTAAGAGGAAAAGAATTTATTTATTTATTTTTTTTTTTTTTTTTTTTTGAGTGAACAAACCCATTGTCTTATCAACATTTTGCTCAATGTTGGCTTCTTTAGTCCGCTTGGCCATACATTCATCGCCAATTTCAATTGAATTCTTTCTCTTTTGTAGTACATTCAACTTTGATACGTTGATACTGTTGAGATTCATAAGCAAATCGGGCATTCTTTTTTCAACACATGAAGTTCCATTTGCAGCAATGACATCTGTTCTTGCAGAATCTGCTTTAATGTCAACCTTTATCGGAAATTTTACAATATTATCGACATTACCTATAAAGACATTGAATAGTTAATTAAATAATGGGTTGCTAGTCGAATTATTGTCATAAAAAAATACTTGTTTCAGACGATGGCATCACTTGAACCAACTTTTCGTCTTGGATGTCATTTTCCATTGCGTCGGAAATGTTTTTTTTTGATTCATTTTGATAAGAATTCTCTGTGGTCTTTAAATCATTTTCTTTAATTGAGTTTACTTGTTTCATTGGTTGATCATTGGATTTTGTTAATGAATGAATCAGTTTAAGCAATGTTTCATTCACTTCAAGCGAATAATTGTTTGGTTTTGAAAATGAATCGCTCTCTTTAGGCAATAAATCGCTCTCTTCAGGCAACAAGTTGCTCTGCTTTAGCAAAGATTCGTTTGGTTTTATCTCTAACAAATTAGATAGACTATTGGTCAATGGCACAATTGTAAAATGTGTTGATTGCTTTTCAATTTTGTTTTCATCATTTTCTTCGACCTGGTGATGTGTATCCAGACGTATCATGGACAATGGATCTACGAGTAGAGGATCTGTAGCCCGTATGGCTGTAGTTAATGTACCTGTGGCCGATTTGTCTTTGACCGATGTGTCTGTGGCCGATGTGTCTGTGGCTAGTAAATCTGTGACTAGTGGATCTGTTGCCAGTGAATCTGTGCCCGGTTTTTCTACAGCCAGTGTATTTATAGTCGATGTGATTGTCACTGGTGAATCCTCTCCCAGTGGATGTGCCACTGGAGAATCTGCTTGTGAACGATATGTGTTTGGACAATCTATAGCCAGATCATCCAGTGTTAATGAAACACAAGTCTTTATCGTTTCAATATCACCACCCACAGCCTTTTCTTCATCTATCGTGCAAATTTCACGTGTAATTGCCGCACTATCTTCCGATGCTTGCTCGGCAACGCGATCATATATTTTGCTCAATCTAAAAGTAAATATTCGTACTGTTTTAAAATGCAACACAAAAGTTACTTGTAAAAAATCAAAAAAAGAAAAAAAAAAATTGCATCAAAGTGACTAGATTTTCATGAAATTTCGATTTAAATTGCCATTTTTTCACCAAAAAAAAAGAAAAAAAAAAACTCTGATATACTCACCGTTCGTTGATAAAAATGAGAAACTGTTGCTTGAATTGATTGTCCATCAATTGGTCGGAGCATTGTAGTAATTGTTTGATTCGGCTCAATGAAGCGACTATATCAGGTTCAATAACAATTGCCAACTTGTTCAGTTCCTCATTCCAATCCATTTTTCACTGCGTAAAAAATACGAATAATTGAGAATGTTGAATACAAAATGTGAATAGTGAATTGTGGTTTTGAAAAACAAAAACAAGAAAAAAAAAAGAAAAGTTTGACTACATAATGATTGATGTGCGTTGTGCATTCGCATAAATCAATACAACAAAATGGCTACATAACTGTCATCGCATGAAAATTAACTACTGTTCCATTGTTGTTGCATTTGGATGCTGATTTGTGTTTTCTATGTATCAACTGATGAAGTCAATGTGACAATTTTTTTTTTTCTCACAATTAAATTCACATATTCTTGCAGAAGAGATGACAATTTTGAAAATAATGCGCAATTCGCAATATTATTCTTATATTCAAATACATAAAACACATTTATACGAACATTTTACACAAAAATTCATTCCAAAATTGTACATTTGGCGACTTACCATTGAATTTTCAAGTTTCACATTAAATCACATTCAATTCAATTGGAATTATCCATTTGGCGCGTTCAAAACTCAAGAAAAAAACGTGCAAATAATTTTATGAACAAATAATTGATTTGGTGTTGTTTCATGCAAATATGCAGTAAGCAATAATTGACACTTGTACGGCTCAAAAATGATTTGTTGACAATTGATGCAAAAAAAAAAAAACCATTTCTGATTGTCTATTGTTTGTCAAGTGAATGTCAAATAATTCGACCGCCACTGCTAATTTGAATGTTTTTTTTGTTTTTGTTTTTGCTGTTTCCCTCCGTTTTTTGACAATTGGAATAATTTTATTGCAAATTGCATATTTTCATGACCATTTCAATTTTTTCTTCACGATTTCAGCTAATTTCATTGCATTTGTATATTTTTCATATTTTCTATTGAACTAAAGTGTTCACTTTCATATCAAATTGGTCATTTTCATAACAATTTTCATAACTTTTCTCCAAATTGTTCATTTTCAACCCATTTTTGAAGTTTTCTCTTTTTTCAAAAATTTTTGTTTCTCCACAAAAATATGAATTAGTTTACGACACAATGGCCATTATTGTAAATTTTCTTTATTAGTTAAATTTCAATACAATTTTTGTTGTTTTAATACAATGCTTCATTAAATAAAGTGATCCAATTTTTTTTTTTTTTTGTTCTCATAATTTTCGAGTCAATTATTCATTTTTTTTTCTGGCTTAAAATTAGTATCAAAATTAAACTTAATATTAATAATTCAATATTGATATAAATTATATAATAATTCGATATTTCAAAATATTTTGTTCAACAAATTGATGTAAAAAAAAGTAATTTTGTAAAGAAAAATGATTTTGTAAAAAAAAAAATTTTACAAAAAAAAAAGAAATAAATAAATTATGTTTAGATTGAAATATGATGATTCATCAATCATCATTGATGAATTTGTTTCGATGCGATTTACATCATGCAACAATATCCAAGCAAATAAATGTTTCAATGCAATGAACATGCTCAATAGCTTTTATACCATATTTTTACATTTTTTGGAAATTTCCATTTTCGAAAAAATAAAAAAAATAAAAATTCTTTTTCAAAGAGATGTTAAAAAAATTGAAAAAATTGTTGTAAAATTTCATGAAAAAATATACATTTGTCAAGGGTTCATTTTCAATGTATGACTAAAATCTTTGTCATATTTGACGATAACGATATGGATCAACTTTTCAATCACTTTGGCTAAAATCCTTATGCCAATCGTCCGTTGCATTTGGTCGAGTTGCACAGACATTCGATTAGATATCTATCGCTTTTCTCGTATTGATAGTTAAATGTTAGTTCTTCACCGGCTTTAATCAGGCGCTTGGCAAAGAATGCAATTGTTGGAAAACGATCGTCATCGTGGGCGAACACATATTGTACAAACATATTTGGATCGCATGAATGCTGGCAATTGAAAAAAAAAAAAATACATGAATATTAGTTGAAATTGATCACAAAAAATTGTTTGGAATTTTTTCGTAATGTTTGCGAGAATTTGTTCTGCAATTTTTTTTTTTTTTTAAATTATTTTTTAAATGTTTTTCGAAATTTTGTTTCTGAAATTCTTTTAAAAAATTTTAATTTTTTTCTTTCAACAATTGTAGAAATTTTCTTTCGAAAAATCGTTAAAAGAATTTATTGCATTTTTATGTTAAAATAGAAAAACGTAATTTTTTGACTCACATTGAAAAATCGTGTGACATTTCCATCGAAGTAGCTATCAATGATGAATTCGGTGATTCGTTTGTTTTTGTCATTGTCATTAACGATGCTAGCTTCAGAATCTGTTTCAGATTCATCATCATCATCGTCATCATCATCTTGCCAAGTGATGTTCAGTGGAAAGAAATTGAGAAAATTTTGAATAACATCGTCAGTATCTAGGCATTGTTTTTTTATATTTGATCGATTAATCGATGTCATTGTTTCAAAATGCGATTCAAATTCCACCTGATACTCGCCCAATGAAAAAAAATAGAAAAATGATCGATTTTCGGCCCGTTTTTCATTGATCAATTGACCAATATAATTTGCAATAAATGTTCCTTTTGGTAAATCATTTGTTGTGCGTACACCACGGCCCTTATTATTTGGTGTTTGAAAAAGTTCCAATTTGATTTGAAGTTCTTTTTGCACAACGCGATTTATACATTTATCAGCATTGCATGCACATTTTGGTCCGCATTCTACGATACCAGTGGCCAATGAGTCGGCCAATCGAAGAAATTTGTAACCATAATTCTTGTAATTAGAAAGATCCCGTCGTGTTGGTCGTCGATTAATGAATTTTTCAATGGTCATTTGCCAGCAACGACAATTTTTTTTATCCAAACAATGATCAGTGCATTGACAACAACGTTCTAAACGATTTTCAAATTTGAAATTTTCAATTGTAATCTGATTTTTTGTTATGTAATTAAATTGCTTATTTAATTCCAAATTCAAATCACAAACGGGAATTGGCATTTTTTCTTTGCCATTCGATAGATCCTGATTGAAAGGAAAAGAAAAATAATGAACATAAATGATTAATCTTAATTTTTGCATGTGAAAAAAAAAAAATTACCGGTTCAAAGACGATGGACGATAGAGGATTTTCCAATGGATTGAAATTTTTTTGGAGAGAAAACGAATCGATTCGGAGATTTGAGTTTGTTATCAATAAATAATTGTAAATGATGATATCGGTGGATAGTTTTTTGCCACACGGTGCAACATAGTAAATTGATCCATTTTTGGCTTCCTTGCGCTGAAATCCAACGATCAATGGTCGATAAAATAAACTGTATATTTTTAAATTTTCAACGGAATTTTCAAGTTTCACGCAATTTTTATTACATTGATGATTTGGATTTAATGTATAGCCGCTGAAAATCGGTAATAATAAACTGTTGCTTCTTCGTGTTGTTCTGCGTGATGATGTAATGGTTTTTCGCTCGATTAACACACAATCATCATCGTCATATGGATTTTCTTCGACCAATTTGAAATGAAGTATTTTATCAAACATTTTAAATTCGATCAATTTCCGCCAGACTGGTGCAATACGTGGCGAACCCATATAAAGCCATTCATAGCGCATCATTTCGTCGTTTTCCATGATACGAAATTGACCCAATGGTAAATTCTTGTCAAGGTCAGTTAGAGACGATTTTTTCCATTGGCCATTTAAATCAATGTAGACATTCTGGCCAATTGTCATTCTACTTATGATAATTTCGTCTTGCGATGAGTAAAATTCAAAATACTTTTGGGCATTCGGATGAACTGGAATGAGAAATATATCATTTTTAATTTGTTTTGTTTTGTTTTGATTAGTTAATAATTCTCTATCTATTTTAAGGTTCTATTTTCAATGCAACGATTGTGTACATCGGAACCAATCAGAATCGGCGTCTTGGAAATAGGGCCTTACTCTCGTTCCCTCTCAATCTCTTAATCTTTCTCTCTCTCCCTATGTCTATCATCCTCTCTTCCTTTCACTCACTCACTCTCTCTCTCCCTCATTCACATACACACACACACACACACACACACACACACACACACACACACACACACACACACACACACACACACACACACACACACACACACACACACACACACACACACACACACACACACACACACACACACACACACACACTTAATCTCTTACTCCATCCCTCAACACACTCCTCTATCGGCCAAAACCCACCTAAAGAAAAAAACAACTCACCATTTTTCAGATCATCGTCTATAATAAATCTGATATGTTTCTGTTGTACGCTCTGCACATGGCCATCATCAAAAAATATCAAACAATTAAGCCCATCATGGCTTATTGTCGCAATAATACCCGGATATGGTTCATTGTCTCGACCGGCATACAACGAAATTTGTCGGCAATTTGCATCAATTATATACGGTAAATCATTGTTTCGACGATAGGCAATCACTCGTGCGCCACTATAAATTCCATCATTTTTGAATGGTTTATAGTGGGCCAATTTGTAATATGGTAAATGCATTATTGTATCAGAGAAATTAACTAGAGCGCAAACTTCATTGTTGTCATTGATATCATATTGTTCCAAAAGTGTGCACACTTTCCATGGTGCAATCACATTTGGATTTTTCGATTTGTCACCAAAAAATCGTTGAACGTCTTTTGGTTTTTTGGCTTTCCTTTTTTTCGATTGTTTCATTTCAACTGTAACCGGTTGCTTCGGTTCAACTGAAAAAAAAAAAAAAAAAAAAAAAACAATCCGAGTAATTAATGACACGCAAATTGTAATTTGTCAGAAAAGGGAACATTTGTCAAACATTTGGGGCGTTTTTCAGCATGAAAATACACTTTCTATGCAAAAAATCAAAAAAATGACAAAAACATAATTTCAATAGAATGCAATTTAGAACTTACATGTTTCAACTGAGACAAAGCATACATCGTCATCATCACTGCTCAGATCAAATGTTGAGAAAGACACATTAAATTCTGCCATTTTATCAATGTGGAATATTATTTGCACCAATGGAATTTCGACCTCGTGTTCGCTATGTATAAATGGAATGAAATTCAATCGACAACAAAAATTATCAATTCGCATGTAATGTCGAGAAATGTACATTCGCAATTGATTTAAAGTCACAATGTTGCAATTATAAACCCGATTTCATACGCTAAATGAAATTAATTACCTGTTAAATCCGATTTTCATTTAATGGAGTACGGACTGAGTCAAACACATTCATAAACACACGCGTTAGGCACAATGATACTTCAGTCTTTGCGTCAATAACGCTACTTTGCAACTTAACAAATGCTGAAAGCTGCTCTCCTTCTATTCGAATGGAAGTTGATGACAGCAATTGGCTTGGCGCGCAGTAGGGTGGAACAAAACATAAATACGATATCGATACGATTTGGTATATGGTGTATTACGTAGAAATAAAAACAAAACTTTTGTTCGAAGCGTTCCAGATTTGAAACCATTCAGTGCTAGGAAGATCAATCAATTTGCAAATTCATCTTATTCGCATATAATGGACTCAAAATTGGATTTATATGTGGCAATTCGCCAAATTCAAATTGTATTTAAAATCACACATATGATAAACACACAAAAAACGTTTCATACAAAAAAAAAAAAAAAGAATAAAAAAAAAAGTACGAAAAAAGATGATTTTAACGAATCGCCGTACCTGAATGAACCCAAATCTGGGTCGCCTCAAACAAAAACTTCTTATTTTTTTGGTTTCTTATCATATTCCAAGTGGTCAGTATGGTGTGCATATTTGTTCAGAAAATTAGTTCACCCTACTGTTAAGCTGTCAAAACTATTTGGCGGGAAATACATTGAACGTGTGAGACTTTTGGGTGGAATAAACAGTATTTCGATGAAAACCTATTTTAAAACTAAAACAATTTGCTGGACAATAAAAAGTTGTTGAGGCAAAAATCGTGGACATGTTTTATTAAGTAATTCTCTTTATTTCGATGTTTCAATCATTTTTCGACTTTTTCATCTACTTTTTTCATCTTTTTGCAGCTTTTTATTTTTTTTCATTTTTTTCAGGTTTTTCAATTTTTCTTCAATTTTTTTTTTTTCATTTTCATCTCTTTTTTTCATTTTATTTTCAATTCTATTCATTCGTTTCTCACATTCCTCACAATCACAAAACAGTATTCAATACATTTTCAATTTGGAATCAACAAAGATTTATCATAATACAAGAAATGATTTTAGAGCACGACAAAACTAAATGTGCATTTTTTAATAATCCAAAATTCTCTACATTTGTTTTTTTTTCTTATCCAAAATTGTTTCAATTTGAATTGAATTTTAATGAAAAAGCAAAAAAAAACTGAACTTGTGTGTAAGATAAGATTATTCAATATTCAAATTAAAACCTTCAATTCACTTCAATTAGAAATTTTAAATTGTAATAAACTCATCCATGAAAATACAAAAGTATCTTCAGTCTTTTTTACTTCATTTCATTCTAAATCGCTTCCATCTATCTTTTTCTTTTTCTGTTTTCATTATTAATCAAAACTAAATGATTTATTCATTATTATTAAAAGTCATATCGTCAAGTGTGAGTTTATTATCACCAATCAAATCATAAACATCACCAAGTTCAATTTTTAAATTTTCATCCGTTAATTCAATTTTCTTTTGTTCGCATCGTTTTTTTGCCCATTCAATGCATGCCACATAAATTTGATCATCATTGCGATTTGGAATTGTTAAACCAATTGCAAATCGTAACGTTTTCATATTGCAATGAATCAATGATTTTGGATGAAAAGCCAAATTCATTTCATTTTCATGTTGAATAATCCAATCCAAGCATTGGCTAACCGAATCAGCATTCGAATAAACAAAGCATAAATTTAAAATGCCAAAAATATTTTGTGCACATAATAATTTTGTTGCAAAATTAATGCATTCATGGAATAGCGTGTCGCATTCATACAATTTTGCCAAAACAATAATTTTGAAAACATTTTCGGCATTAATTAAATGATCAATGGTTTTGTAATAAAATGTTTGAATAAATGCATTAAATTCATCATAAGTAGCATCAGAAATGGGATAATTATTATCATTTTCTGAATAATTGCCGTAAAATAATTTTTTAAAAATTGGACTTTTTACCGCCAATATGCATTTATGTGCATAAATCCATTTTTGTTGATTTTCAATTGAATCAAAAACAAAAAAAACATTCGATGTAATTTTATCACCAAACAATTTCTCAATTGTTTTATTCATCGATTTATTTGAATTGATTGCTTGTTTTATAAAACGTCGCAATAAATTTTCACGCAAATTTAGTTTGCAATCGTTTGGCACATTTTTTATTATCGATTTTGAAATGGTCATCAATTCATTGGCAGTAAAAATACCAGCATTTATACATTGACATTGAACAAATTGCTCTGCTGTCATGCAATTAAATGCAATTAATTCAAAACAATTACCAAGCATATGGCGAATATTTTGTGAATTAATTATTTCATCATTCATTTCGTTTAATTTACAATGATATTTTGCCCATTTGATGCATGCAGTAAATATTTTGACTTCATCACGTTTAAAAAATGCCAAAACAAGAATTGCCTCAAGCACTTGATGGCTGCATCGTTTGAATGCTTCGGTTTCAATTAAAAATCGTCCAACAGTCATCAATTTATTTTCGCATAAATTTTTCAATCGAAAATTATTGTAGGTGATTGATAAATCCAGCACATCAAATATATCCTCGTGAGCTGTTTGAATCATTTGATTTAAAAAATTCCAACATGCTTGCTTGCATTTTTTTGCATCATATTTTTCCGATAAATGTGTCAATTTGATGATTTCATTACGATCAATTACAAAACTATTACAATAGAATGAACGAAGAAATGTCGATAAAATTTTAATTGTACAATCATCAGGTAAATTTTGATTTGGTTCATTTTCATAAAAAATCGCATGAAATCGAGAACTATCCGATGCTAAAATGCATTTATGCGCTGGCACCAATTTTGTTTTGTCATCATTGCATAGAAAATAAATGTCAGCTGTACTTGGATCATATAAACCACCAATCGATTCACTTTGTTTCATTATTCCATGCACGGTTATTGCGTCGCACGATTTTTCCACATCCATTTGATTTATTTTCAATATGGAAAGGTGCCACTGAAGTTAGAAAAGTGAACAAACAATCATTTTTCAATGTTACAAGTAAACATTTGGAGATTTCTTACTTACCCATGAACAAATTTTATGCAAAAACTTTTTTTTTCCTGCCAAATGAAATCCCTTTTTTCTTCTCTCTTTTCGATTCTTTTTTTTTTTTTTTTTTCCTTCCTTTTTTCACTTTATAGACAATTCGATGGCGTAATTCTCGCTTTACAGACAATTTGACGACGTAATTTTCTCTTTACAGACGATTCAATTGGTGCCAATCTATGCAATAAAATCAACAATAATGTTCTCGAAATTCATAATTCGCAACAAATGTTCTTTGGAAAATATGTTTTTGAAAATTTTCTTTCTGGAGACGATTTTTCGATTGATTGTATTGTCTGGGAAAAGCATAAAAATGTATGAAATATTTTAAAAGTTGTCGGCACTGTGACAATGCAAGTTTGTCCAACATTACGCAAGGTGGCGAATTTTTTCACAGGCGAACGTGAGAATTTGCACAAAAATGATGATGAAATCCAACAAATTACGCTAATTCATTCATTTAACATTCACTTCAATGTCGAATGACTTTTCTTTATGCATTTTTTTGACCATCTTCAATATTCCACTTCAAACTTTCTTCTTTATTTTTTTCGGTCTAACTTCACTCGGCTTTATCATTCGGTTACAATGAAGTTGATTGACCGAGTGAGTTCAATTCAGTTTGAAACTCAATTATCGTTATTTTTTTGTAGTTTTTTCCTCTACTCGCTCTTGGTCTAGGTTTCTGCTAACTTTTCTCTTCTTTTTTTTTCGTTTTTATCTTCTTAGCAGTTTTTTCATTTCGAATTTTTGTTCTCAGTTTCTTCACTTCGGATATTTTTTCATCATTTTTTTTTTCGTTTCTTCTCTTCTTCTTGATATATTAGTTCCTGTTCCTTGTCCTTATGATAAAATATCACCTAGTTCTACGGCAGTTATTTATCAGCGATCGATACAATCTTTCAAGATTTTTCTCACTTTTCTTTAAAATTTCATTGATAAATCCATTTGTTATTTATTAAACAACTTTTAATTAACAATTATTTTCGAACATTTTCTCTAATCTCAACATAAAAATATAACAAAATAATCTCATATAAAATTAATTTGTGAGGAGGAGGAGGAGGAGGATGATGAATGAATAAGAAATAAATGATGCATAATTGATGAATCTTTTAACCAACTAAGCTTTTTAATGCATTTGGATCAACTTCAAATGTGAAGCCCCTATCACACATATCACTATCACAAATTGATCGAAGATTTCCATTGATAATGAATTCATTATAGCATCCCCAACCATACGGTATGAATACAAAGCCTTTTTGAAGGCAATAACAATTTGGACTGGTTCCAATGCTTGATGGTGGACATGGTCGCTTTGAATTTGCATATGGTTGACACTTACGAATTGTTAAATCGTAAAAATACATGTAATGATTGCCACAATCACAATTTGGATGAACATTAAATCCATCTTCACATAGTGTATCACATCGATTCAATGTACTATCGTAACTGTGTTTCCTATTTTCACATTCACAATCGGGATATTTACCTGAAAAAAAAAGAATGAAATATGGAAATTTATTGGCTTTTTTCTTTCTTTCTCCTTCTCTCTCTCTCTCTCTCCCTCTCCCTCTTCCTCTCTCCCCTTCTCCCCCTCTCTCTCCCTTTCCCTCTTTCTCTTTCTTCTTGCCTATTTTTCCCTTCTTTTTCTTTTCATCTTCCTTTCTCAAACGGAACAGAAAATATAGATTTTGAATAGTCGTTCGCCCTTTTCCTTCCTCCCTTCCTTCATATGTATTCAAATCATAAAATGTTTCTCACCTTTTGAATTTGCCGGACATTTCAAACATTTATTTTGATCAACATCAAATTCCATTGCTTCATCGGTGCAATTACAGTTTGGATAATTTCCTGTGGAACCATCAGGACAAGTTAAGCATTGATTTAAATCTTTATTGTAAACCAATGTATTCTCGCAATTACAATCTGGATATAATCCGGTGCTTTAAGAAAAAAATTATCAAATTTTTCAGAATTTATTTGACAAATAACATGGTTGTATCTATGAATACAGTAATCATTTACCTCATATCAGGACATCGTAAGCAAAGTCGTTTTTCTTTATCAAATACTTTATTTTTCCCACAATTACAGTTTGGAAATACTCCTTCAAATGGACAGTTCAAACATCCGGCTACATATGAATCATCTAAAGCATCATGTGGTCTGTAAACTGATTTGTCGAAAAAAAAAAAAAAAAAAATGAAAAAAGAAATGATAAAGAGCTTCAAAATGGGAAATACTGAAATTGGCAAAAAAAAAAAAAAAAAACCATACCATTTCCATTCTGGCAAGTACAATGTGGATATTTCCCATATGATCCCCAGTGACATAGGTTGTAAACATTATACAATTTATTAAAAGTGGCATTTGGAATTTTTGTTGTTTTACAATTTGGATAAATGCTGTCTTCAGTGCTACCTTTCGGACAAAGTGCACATTCGAATTTTTCTGTAATTGAAAGATGAAGAACAACAAAAATTGATTTTAAAATTGAGAATTTGAAAAATAAAAAAAATTAACCGAAAGATTGAAAAATTCAACTTTAAGTCGGAATATAAAGAGATAGATTGAGAGATATAGAGAGATACAAGAGAGAGAGAGAGAGAGAAAGAGATAAAGAGAAAGAGAAAGAAAGAGATAGTGAGAGTGAGCCCGAAATAAATAGTCAATGACTGAGACAGAAGTAAAGAGAAAGAGAACAAAATCGATAGAATAAGAGTCTGGAAGACAGAAAGAGATGGAAAGAGAAAGCTAAATAGGCAGAGGGGAAAGTTAAAAATAAATTAAGGAGAAAATGAAAAAAAGAGAAATTTATTTTATTCAAAATTAAGAGAAAGTAAAAGATATTGTGAAAAAAGTGAGACATCAAATTGTCGAGAGAGAAAAAAAAAAGACCGAGAGTTGAACAGTCAATTAATGTTAAAATATCCAAACAAATGAATCACCTGCGTTAAAACCCTTCCGTTCGTCATCACATTTACAATTTGGATAATAACCCGTGCTATGTTCAGGACAAACAAGATGGCATTCATTCAAATATTCATTATATTGATAATTTTTGCCAATGCATGTGCAATTTGGATAAACGGAATCGGCCGTTGTTGCTGTTGGGCACTTTGGATTTGGACATGAATTTGTCATAATATCATATTTATCACCATATCTACATTCACAATCGGGATATTTATTTTTACTAATTGTTGGACATGCTAATTCACATTTTCCACTAGCCAAACTAAATGCATAACCATCTTTGCAATCACATTTTGGAAAAAAACCAATCGTATGATTCAAGCATCGATCGCTTGGTCCAACTGATTTAATACAATTACCATATGAAATGAAACTAACTAAAGCACCAATCAACAATAATAATCTCTGCAAATAAATAAATGTCATACGATTATTGTTAACAAATTTACAATTATTTTCAAATCATAAAATTGGCAAAAAATCTCTCGAAAATTTACCATTTTTTTTTTTTAGTAAACAAAACAACACAAACTCGACGACAGAATACGCAAAAGATTTTGAATTAAAAAAAAAAAAAACAAAACAAAACAAAAATCAATGTAAATTTGTGACAGAACAAACAAATGAAATAAAAATAAAATTCGCACAAAAACACGTTTTTCACGTTCTATTTATTGAGAGTGAGAGAAAGAAACTTTTAAACTTGAACAGTTTGACATACAAACTGTGAATGTTTATAACCTTCATGTTACCTGGCTGTATGGATGCATCGAAAAACCAAGATCGAAACTGATTTGCCAGTCAAGTGGTGGTGGGAGAGAACTTTTTTTTTTTTCTTTTTGGAAGGAGAACCAGTTGACTGTTATGTAAGCTTATTTAGGAAACACCGATATACGCGCATTTCTACACATTTAAATTTACTGTCAACGACACACATGTATGTTCAGAATGCGCATTAATTGAATGTTAGAAATTTAAATTTTGTTAAAAATCAGTTTTTTTTTTTTTTCTCACAATGATTCAATCAATCAGCATTAAGTTTTTTTCGCATACAAATATTTAATGCGTCTTTTGCTAAATAGATTGTTTTTATTACGTGTTTTGTTTATCCTGTCATGTCGCGCGGTCAATATGCAAAAACCAACGTCGATGATCTTCTAATGAATAACCGTATGTGCAAATTTGCACGTAGTACAATATATCAAACGAATAGCACAAAACAAAAATTGAAATAAGAATGTGAATAACTCAACAATTGTGAATATTATATTTCCCAAATGATCAACATGTTTAGAAGTTTTGGCACATATGAACGCACTAAAAAAAATTCAATTAAAGTCACGAACCGCTTGACACTTTGATTAACATTACGTTTTTTCAGGGTCTAGCCAGGTTTTTTTTTTTTTTCTGTTTATTTGTTGAAATTTTGTAGTCATTCATCAATCAATCTTCATGATTGACATTTTTTTTTTTTCACATTTTTACGCTTTAAATTAGACTGTACAGTTTCAATGGAAAGTAATGTTGAAGAATTTTCTTATCACAATTTTTGTCACAATTTTCCAATAAACCGAAGAAATTCGGTGAACAAATTTAGGAAAATCCGATGAAATTGAGTGAAATCAAGTCGAGTGTAAATTACTCGTTATGAGATAAACACACACCAACCCATTTAACAATACAAAAACAAAAAACTTGCAAAAAATCAAAACTCACACGGGAAGCAATTACACAGAAGTGTATATATAGAGAACTATATACAAGTTTCTGGCCATAAAATCAGTTCAGTAAACCCATTGCAGTGTGCAGTCTATTTTTGTATATCAACATTAATATTCTCTTTGTTTTCACGTTGTAATTGTTATGAATCCATATTCGCATATGTTCTGATGGAATTTCGGTTTTTCCACGCGTCAAACAATTTACCCAACTCCAAAAATAAGCGTTTAATAATTTGTCTCGCGTCAATTAATTTCTCCAATGTGGAAAAACATTCGATTTACGACAAATATTATGACTAGAAAAAACAAAAATAAATTCCAAAAACCGACAACGTCAAATCAATGGATCATTGCACTGAATCCAAAAAATTCATTTCAAATGGAAAAGAATTTACTCAGAAAAAATGAATGTCATTTTAGATGTAATTCGGTTGAATCACTCGAATGGTGGTGTTTCATGATTTTTTTTTTTCGCACAAAATTATAACATTTCATTTATTATTTGAAAAGATTTTCGAATTTGTTTTACTCAAAATCTATAATCTCTCTGATATTTAAGTGATTGTTAAACATAATCAATGTTCTTTGTCAATAATGGAATCACAGATTTAGTTTTGATTAGTCGACATTATTTTGTGACTAAAGCACACCGATAAAGAGTGAAATGGAAATTATAAACATAAATTTATTATATTTTGAAGCATTAAAATGTAAAAATGTAAATTCGGCGGAAATGAAAAATAAATTTAGCATGATGCACGTTAAACCGTAATGTCGTGATCTAATTTATATTAGTAATTCCTGTACAAATGATGAAAGTCACGCGTTGTATAAGACATGCATATTGCATATTGCATACGACGTTATACTTTCATTGTTATTTACATTTCATTCTCATTTACATTTACATTTACATTTGTAATGTGTACCACGCAAACTTCACGTGTGTTATTATTTTTAGCGCTTTACATATAGAATATTTAAATGAAAACATTCGCCTACAAATCATATTTATCGTTTTCACACAATATTATAGATGGAGTTTATTGACCGATTAATTAAATAAATAAACGAAAAAGATAGAGAGAAAAAGAGAGAGAAAGAGAAAGAGAAAGAGAGAAAGAGAGAAAGAGAGAGAGAGAGAGAGAGAGAGAGAGAGAGAAAGAGAGAGAGAGAAAGAGAGAGAGGGAGAAGGAAAGAAAGAGAGAGATAAATGTTGGGTGGAAGAGACATAGAAAAAGAGAAATTCAAACAGGGAGAAAAGAGAGGGAGAGATAGAGAAACAGAGAAAGAAAGTAATGAGAAAAAACAGATAAACTGGGTTCTCGATGAAATCTCCAGGGGGAGGGGGGGTTTACAAACCTAACCCACCCCCGTGCACACGTCTGATATGAAACAATCCTAAAATACATGGAAGAAATTATCCACATCGTCATCGTTTATTTTCTTGAAATAAAAACCATTGGACCTTTACGTACAAATTATGTCAATTGTGTAAAAATAATAAATTTTTTCCCTACATTTTACGATTGGTCAATAAGAAGAAGAAAAAACACTAATAAACCATTGAAAAATTCAAAAACAATTTTATTATTCTAAATTTAATAATATGATTATCAAAATGCAAAAATAAAAAAAAAAACTTGTTTCTTTATTTATAAAAATGATGAAAATTAGAAGAAAAATATGTCAATTTGAACTATAAAGTGCTGTAATTATGGCTTCTTTTGATGGTACACAAAGAGAAAGAAGAGCATCATTGCCTCTGGCCATTCCAACTAAAATGTTAAGTGTTGTGATTGGAACTACTGTTTCTAGCATTGGTTTCAATGCAATTATGGCATTTTTAAATGGATATTGAAGAACTGAAACGCTTCCACAAAGCACTGACAATCCAATAAATGGTATCACGAGTAACAGTATCTTTGGGTTGAGAATTGTGGGAAATTTGAGGTAATTAATAAAGCCTGGCGGAAAGAATGGACCTGGATTTGGTGAATTCGTTTCAAGTGGTGGGGCAGTATCAGGATTGGAATATATTATTATTGCATTCATAGCGATGAAACGTCGGAACTACGCGCCCAAGCTACGTTATGCAAACTACATGACGTAGCCTTCTACGTGCCCTAACGTGTTTGTATGGACGTTTCATCGCCATGATTGCATTTAAAATCACATTTTCAACTCGATCACATAGCCACACCCAGCTGTTATATCCCGTATTCAATCCATTTAAAATAGCGATTATAGCTGTTGGCATCAAATGTCCGTCGTTAAAAATGGATACCAAACATGAAACAAGAATTGAAAACGGGCCTTGTATCAATTCAATTTCATTACAAAGAACCACAAGTCCAATATACGTCACAGCTAAATATATAACTGGAACATTTAAGTCACATGATTCACCCAATTCCAATGCTTCAGACATTACTTGTAACGCTGTTGACGCAAGGTCTGGTGTGTATTCTATTGGAATTGACATCTGGTCTTTCTATTGGGGTTTTTTTTTTTTGTTATTCCGTTTTAAATTTTTCTTTAGAAAATTTCCTTCTTTTTATTTGTTTTTTACTTAATTTAATTTGATTTCTATTGCATCTGTTTTTATCGGACTAATTAAAATATATGCAAAGCCCTTGTCTTAAGGATAATTTAAACTCTGAAAAATGCTCTTCACTTGTATCGATATTTGGCTTATATATTTTTTCTATTTGAAAATTGAAAAAAAAAAAATTAAATTCTTGTTTTCATCATTGACGTAGGTTGAATTATTAAGAATCAACAATACCGTTTTTTTCTTCAGTCAATGTTGTCAAGACATGTGCTATTAAAAAAATATTCGAAAATTCAAAATGATTGTAAACAATGAGAGATAATTTCAATTCAATAAAACAACAAATATAAAACAGAAATGTTGATTTTGTTGGCTTCAATTTGATAATTTTGTTTGTTCTCAAGACGGTCGCAATTGTCGAAAGCTCTTAAAATTCGTTTTTTTTTTTTTTTTTTTTAATTATGGATTTTTACCTCTTGAGATTATCAAGAACAAGGTCGTTGAAACTGTGCATTGTGCATTTATGAACTTGAATATAGTATGGAATTTGAAAGAGGCCAGTATTGAGATCAAAAAAATGCGAAAGAAGCAAAAAGTAAGGAATCTAATCAATTCATGACCAGTATCAATACTGCAGTATTGAAACGCCTAAAAATAGTCCAAACAAAATCCAAAAGGTCTCAAAATATGATGAAATATGTTTTCAATGAATTAGAGTGCTAAAGTGGTCCTTCATTCCAAATTATAATAGAATAAATGAATGGACAAAGTTGATTGGAATGAATTTTATCGATCACCATGTCCCTATCGACCAACAAATCTGACAATCGACCGTAAGTTGACCCCATATATGCGTTACAAAAAAGTAAACATGACACGCATGAAAATGCCACATTATGTTCAGTGCCAGATTATGTTCATATATATGATGAAAATTATTTCAATAAATAGCGATACAAGTGGAATTAAAGTAAACGATTTTGTGCAAAAAAGCAAAAACACAATTATTTCAATTTTATTTTTATCATTGGAATAGGCTAAAATGGTTGATTAAGTGCACTTATACGTATATAGCAAATAAAATCTACTGTCTTAAATCAATATATTGATTTTAACCCATGTGCTTATAAAATATTGAAAAAATTAAACTGTTCACACTGTGATATTGTGCATTGAATTACTTATGAATAGAAAAAGTTAAACGTTTCAAAAGCTTTTAGTTAATTTCCGATATTGCATACAACCTAACGTGATTAGATTCATCTGGATCCTCAGGATGTTCACCTCGAATAAAATTCGAAAATATGCGAAACAAGCGAAAAGTAAAGAAATAAATCAATTCAATGATGCTCAGTAATGAAACGCCCAAAAATAGACCAAGCAAACCACCACAAGTGCCCACAAAATCAGTAAATGTACGGGTTGATCTTCTTTCAACTTTTTCGATATAATCTTCGGCAAAGAAAACGGCCATTTTTGTTATTTGAATGCTGGAAAATCATTTTCAGAGATTTTTTTCAAAATGATTGATTTTTATAAAAAAAAAAAAAAATGAGAAAAAATTCCAAAATCTTACTTATCATTAGTTATTCCGTAGATTTTCCTTATTGCTGTCTGATTGACCATGGCCCGATCAATGATAAAATTGTACTGCATTGATTTACATGAAGGCAGACAATTGCATTGTTTGAGTAATAATTGTTCAAAATTTGGGATTCCAAGTTGAATCTCTAATCTGTTTAAAAAGCACAATTTTAGACCACAGATTTTTGTCGTATTTTCTCCTGTGGCATAGAAATAATTGTTAGAATTATTGACAGAAGCAAAACACAAACAAATGACTAAAATAATCGAAAATTCGTACTTGGCATAGCTAAATGTGCGCAACCACATTGCCGTATAACATGTTGTGAGAAGCATTCTTCTTTACACTTTTCATAATTGTAAAATTTGAAGAAACGCAATTTACGCTCAGAATTGAAATAACATTGTCGCTCATTTGGTGAGTAACTGCGTAGTTCATCTGCTGTATCGATCCATTTCGGTTTGATTGCAATGAGGGTATTGTGCGAATTTGAAATATGAATGTAATCTCGAAATTTTGTAAACGGTTCACCGGGATACCTCAAAAATACATAAAAACCTTGATCAATATTCGTGCATTTATGATCAATATTTTGTTGATCTTGTGTAAGTAAGACATCCAAACCACCAGATTGACCAGAATTTCGAGTACGCAATGGATAATTTACATTGTAAAAATCATCATTATGAACATCTTCCATATTCCATTTCGATGCTGTTGGACGACTCGAAATTTTCTTTAGACCAGATGCCATTCTTGAAAAATATTCGTTTTTGATTAGATTTCAATTTTACTTTTTCTTTTTCATTAGATCTTCGAAACATACTCATTTGTGTACATTTCGTTGGAGTTAAGAGCATTGAAAGCGAAACAAACACCTCTATCTGACAAAATTGGTTCAAAATATTTGGAACACTCAATTGGTTTTCCTTTCCAACGACATGACAAGAATGTATCATTCAATTGTGGTGCCATTTCCAGAGCTACATCGTATATTGAATCGTTCATGTACTCAGAACCCTTGAATTGATTAATAAAATTGATAATTTAATTTTATTGTGATTGTATCGATTGAATTGTATTCTACCAAATAATTTTGAAAATTTCTATTGAAAATGATGATCAAAGAAAGTAAAAAAAACATACTACATTTGAAACTGCATTATTACAAAACTGGTTCAATAGCTTCGCTCGAATTCCCCTAAAAAAATCACTCTTAATTCTCATTGAATTCCTTGAGAATGAATTAAAACTTACTCCTTGGTATCCAATGCCGTTTTTGAATCCCAATGTTCATCGAAATAGCGTGATTTAACAAAAGGACAAATGGTGACTGTGGGAAATGCAAATTTTGAAATGTGTTCACCTTGTTCGATGTTTTTTATAGCAATCGGATTCTCAAGCCATTCAATCCATGTGTTTTGAATCATTGAACTTGACCACCAAATCGATAAGCCCAAAGCGATTAACCACCAAAATCTAGGATATGAAAATTGTTCAATGAATTTTTTCAGAATTAAATATTTGTTGAAAATTCGATTTGAAATTCATTCTTTGAATGATTTCATCAAATGATTTCACCGTTCAATCCAGTGAAGTTTTTTTTCGGCGAAATATCGAACACCATGAATGCTACTCTTCTTCAATGTTTCTTCACAAAATGTCAGAATAATCGGAACGTATTTCCAATTTTTTGAAATTTCCACTGCAATTGATTGCTCAACATTGGCTTCATCTTCCACTTTATTTTTGGTTTTTCGTATGAACAATCGAAGTGTGACAAAATAAATGATTTCAATGATGCTCAATGAAGATACGCCCAAACAAAGCCCGAGCAAACCACCGCAAATTGCCATAAACTCAATCACCGTATACGTTTCGATACGTTTCACCATTTTCACTTTCGATGTTTGATGAAAGATCGACAATTTTGCATAGAAATAACTATGAAAATGTTTAAAATTTAAGTATATTTTGTGCGAAAATTTTTTTTTTCCTTTGAACATTTTTAATTTGGGCATAAGTTTTAGGTTTCGAAGCAATTCTTATCGATATATAGAGGTAAAACTTACTCAGGTATGCGGCCAGTTTTTTTATCTCTGCCAGTATTATCATAGTCCACACGATCGATTACAACATCATTATATGCAATGGATGTGCATGCTGGCAAGCAATTACATTTTGTGCGGAATAAATGAGCTTCATCCTTTTTAGATGAAAATCGAAACTTCTGTACAGCATTTTTGTAGCAGCCAATTTTCGATCCACCACAAATTTTGATTTTTTCATCTCCTTGTGAAATGCGAAAAAAAAACAATTTTACGACGTATAATACGATTAAGTCAAGGGAAAAATCTAAGAAAAACTATTTTCCAAATTGGAAACTCGTATTTTATCATTTAATCTCATTACAATAACGTCGCTCGATCGAAATGATTTATGAAATGGATTCAAAGTAAAAAACCAATAAATTAATGTTAATTGTTTAATGTTCAATGTTCATACTTGGCATGGAAAATTGCACGCAACCGCATTCCATTTGTGTATAGTTTGACAAACATTCCATTTCACAGCTACTTCGTCGATAATATCGGTAAAAACGTAATTGTCGTTCGGAGTTGTAAAAGCATTGCCTTTGATTTGGTTTATAATTCCGCAGTCCATCTGAAGTGTGAATGTATTCGGGTCGCATTCCAATGTGTGTATTTCCTGATTTCATCATGCGAAATGAATTGCCTGGAAATTGGATGGCTTCGGTTGGTTCAGTTAAAATGACCGTGTAACTATCAACTCGTCCATTGCAATTGTATTGAAGATTTTTCTTTTTCATGTGAATAAACATTGTGATTGCATGGCTTTGTGTATACATTGGTATACGAAATGGATATTCTTGTCCACTTTCCTTATTCAAATACCCATCCTCCAAACTCCAGTCACTTGTGTTCAAATATTGATTGTCTTCATATTTTAAAACTTTAGCCACTCTATGAAAATTCAAGTGATTATGATTTTGATTATTAATCGAAAAAGCTTTTATATTCAATTATTTATTTTTAATATTTGTTTGTACTCACTCATCCGTGAATATTTCGTGTTGATTTATCATGTTGAAAGCGTAGCAAAGTCCTTCTTCGGTAATAATATGTCGCTTTATTATTACAAATTGGTCCTCCATAGCATTTTACTTCAATATGATCAGTATTAATCGGTGAATTATCTGTGATCATATCATAAATCTTGTTATTTGTGTATTTTTCATCATTCCGTGTCACATTTTCTAGCAAAGGACACAATTGAGCTAATGCGCTCAATCGATTTTGACTAGAACAGATTTTAATCCAATTAATTTGTCGCTTGCATCATAAAATTGAATAAAAAATGAATGAAGAAACATAATTAATATGCTTACTTTTCCTTTGTAATGTGTGGTAACGACTTTACAACCGACGCCACGTCGATTTTATCTGTTGTGGCTTTTATATCAAGGCAAACTGTAATCGTTGGAAATGGAATCAACGAAACTTCGGACATTTTCTCATTTATTTTAACAACTGGATTTTCTTGCCATTGGGTCCAAATTTGTTGCGTCATGGAACTGCACATCCATAGCGACAAGCACACAGCAATAAACCAAATCAAACTGGAATTTTTTTTTTCGAAAATCATTAATTAAAATAATGCCACAAATGCCAAGTAAAAGTCATACCATCGAAATATGCTGCGTATTCAGTTAACTGAACGAAATACTTATTTCGATATTATGGTACAAGTAGCACATAGAAAAAATACTCAAAATAATTTAACTCAATTGTGCTCTTACGTACTTCTGTACGTATTTACTCTGGATTGTGAGTAATTTCAAAAATCGCTCATACAATTTTACTCACAATCCAGTTTAAATTTGCACATTTTATTAAGTACAATTCCAAAATTTACTCTGTGTCAGAGCAGAATTGAGTTTAATTATTTTGAGTATTTTTTCTGTGCAACAAAACGAAATATAAATCTTATTTATTTTTTTTTATTTACAATGAGCTTATTTCACTTTTATTTGAAATAAGTTTTGGTTTCTCTATTACTTTGATGAGATTTCGAATTGTAGATTCATTTTGAATGCAAAATACGGTTCAACATAATTCTCACTTAGTTCAAATAGTGAATAAAACAAACTTATGGCTTAATTCAATGATGGAAAATTCGTTATTGGAAAATATAATTTGAATGAAGTGCTCAAGTGGTCTTTCAATCGAAATAACTGCCCAATTCTTAATAGAGTTAGAAGTACTAGTATACCTTTCAAACCAGTGTAGCTTTCGATGGGTTAAATATCGTAAGCCATGAATGTTGCTGTTGTCACAGAAATCGAGAACAATAGTCGAGGCAGATTGAATAAATTGTTTCTCCAACTGACAAAAAAAAAAAAAAGAAAAAAAAAATAAGAAAATGAATTTTCAATACAAAATTTCGTGCTTGATTTTTGTAGTGTAATATATCATTCAAACATTTTCGATTATTAATATTTTCTGCTTTTTAAAGAACTTTCGATGCCATTATAAGAAGTTAAACTTACCAGAGCTTCTTTTTTGCTCTTCAATTTTATTTTGATGTCGTTCAGGAATTCCATGTCACTGCTCTTTATGAATAAGACAAAAGTTACTACTTTTCATGAATATCAAATTCAAACTGTTCAAACTATATTGAATGCAGAGTTTTTAAATGGAAGCAAAAGATCTAATTGAATTGAAAGTGAATGCGGCGTACTGAAAAAAATGTTATGATTCAATTGCAATCAGAAATCAAACAGAACTTCTTTTTATATGGTTTTACACAGTGCAATAAACTACATTTCTGTGCCTTCACCCTTCATGCGTCATGAATAGCAGTCCATGTCAAAAAATAATTTACATAATTCGATTGAAGCACTGATTTTATAATCAATATGACAAATGTTCTGCTATTTAAAATGTTAAAATCATCGTTTTCACTTGTGTATATTGTAGACAAGTTGTGCACAACTCGCGATTCATAACTATGAATGCAATTCACTTCTTAAATGATTTTCACAATTTCTCCAACAAGTTTTTTTTTTATTTTCTACATTTTCTCTATTTCGTTGTTATCATCTTCAAAATCCTACTACTTCGAAGCATTCGTACAAAATTTCGGGTGGTATAATTGATTTAGGTGCATTATTATACCAATGGGTACATTTTTGTTGGTTGGAAAGTTTGAAAAATAGTGTGCAACGTATGAGATCTGGGATGTTGAACAGTGACGCGTTAATGATGCGTGGTGTCCTGAGGCAACATTTATTTTTGTGCCCCTTTTACTTTTCCGCACACAGCATGTTGTGCGTAAAAATATTGTAACCGGCCAAAAAATTAAGGGCACCCAAAAATATTTTTTGTCGGCGTTTTGATTCTAGGAGAACACGAAAAACCAGTTTTTAGAGCGTTGTAATTCGAGTGTGTGTACGCTGTACGCAAAAATTTTTTGATACGATAGCTCATTCGCAATGAACCCAGAAAAAAATCTGATGATGCGGAATTGTTGGGATAGTTCAGGAATAGAAAACCAATAAATTTTCAGCCATGGATGATGACCTCATAGTGGATCCATTAAATGGAGATATATCCAGTGCAAATAAAGATTTTTGTATGAAAAGTGTCCAAAATAGGCTTTTACGGCATTTTCGCCAAAGGAAACTCATATGTTTTTGCGAAAAAAATGTGAGTCCTCGACAAGAACATGAAATCGGCACTGAATACATTTATCGCAGCACACCTATCGGAAAAAAAATAAAACTCTGTACAGTACAAAGCCATTTTCAGTTCTTGTCAACAAAATCATACCCAAATATAATGCTTATTCTACTTTCCACCAGATTTGTGACGATTTTTTTTGTCATTTGCTTATGTCTAAATACTTGTTATTGTTGTTGTTCATTTCATGGCCCTGGTCCTCGAACATTGGAAGGTCAGTTCTATTATTCATTCTGTTCCTAGCGACCTAGTAGTGCGCTGGAGCTTTCGGGTTCCGAGTAATATCGTGGCTCCATCCCAAAGTCGCGAGGATAATTATTTCGAAACATTGAAGCTTTGAAGCTATTTCACAATAATTTCATTGTATATCGTCATTTCATCTGATGTTCTGTATTTGATATGAGAAGAACAGCATAAATGAAATGTCGTGTGTATGTATTGGTAATGAACTCATTTGCTTGGCCGTATAAATTGTATGCCAAGCAGAGTCGTTGATCAACAATATACACGCATTCAAACTTCTGTTGTGCTAGCTGTATTTCATGCGGAATGAACAACATTACAAAAGTGATATATAATACGCATACATATATTGGTGATTATCGACTCTGTTTGCCACACAATTCACATGGACAAACAGAAGTGTTAATTACCAATACATACACACGAGATTTCTCTTATGCTGTTCTCTTCATATAAAATACAGAAAAACAGACGAATGACGACACACAATAACAATATTGTGAAATAATTTCAAAGTTTCTGAATAATGACCATTGCGACTTTAAGATGGTGCAACGATAGTGTTCGACTTAATTTAAATGCATTACGCAAATGAAGTGTATGGTGAGATCAATCCCTAGATGGGTTTTTTGGTGAAAAATTGCACTTTTGTATTGGAAAGTACCCAAAATAGAGTCTTTTGGCGTATTCGTCAAACGAAACTCACATTTTTTGCGAAAAAAATATAGATTCTCGAATGTAGAAGGGTCGATTTCATTGTTTGTTTAGTCCCAAGATCTAATTTTCGTTGGAACATTACACTTTTGTATGTGAAAGTACGTGAAAATGGAATTTTATGGCGTTCGAAGTTTGAACAAAACTATTACTATTTCGCAAAAACAATTAGGTTTTGATTTTCTACTTTCGCTAAATTTTTTTTTACTTTAACCGTAAATGGAGATGCTACAGTTCAATACATGTGTCATTTTCGATTTACTTTAAACGGAGAAATCGATATCGTGCCTAATTCGTCTTATTTTGGTTTCAAAAACGCATTTCTTCTACTGGTTTCCATTCCAAGGAAAATCTTATACTTTGGGACTACTTTAGTTGAAGAGAAAGTTGTTTGAAACATGTTTTTTTTTTTTATTTTTTATGGATGGAAAACTACATATCGCACGCCGAAGATGTGATCCTGATTTTGTGACATTTCTATGGGAACTTTTTACGCTCTATCGATTTGTATCATTAGTTTTTATCCCTGAGCACCCCCGACCTTTTTTAGGGAGCTTTTTCCCCAAATTTTTCTCAGAGAAAAAATCAGAGAATATATTTGGCTCCGCTCCGCAGCTCAGCTCTTCAAGAGCGGCTGCCGAGAGCTGCTCTTGCAACGTATATACGAATTTTCTCAACTTACCGTCTGATTTTTAGTATTGTGTAGTGTTTTTTCTATTCTCTTTTGTGCGGATGTTCTTTGATTCTATTTTGCCTAACAAATACACATAAATGTTACTGTAAAACTAAAAATCGTATGGTGAAATGGTTTTAAACTGCCGTACGAGTAAGTCAATTTACAATACTGAAATCGGTATCAGAGTATGCTGAGATATTTAAGAGTGCACTTAAAAACAATAAACTATATTTATGTTCATCGCTTAGGTTCTGTGCGATCCTTTTGTCTGTTATGTACGCTTCGTAATAAATCAATGTAATATTCGTGTATATGTACATTAGGGCGGGCCAAATTTTTTGAAACCTTAACCCTCAAATCAGGGTTTGAAAATTTTTTTTTCGGCACCAAAAAATCAAACCTCTGTAAAAGGGGGCTAAGGAAGGTGGTCCAAAAATCCAATGATGAGTGTCATTTGCAAAGTTAATTTTAAATGCTGAAGTGAATGCGCCGAGAGGGAGAGGCAGACCACGTAGACGATATTTAGATTCGGTGAAGAATGATCTGAATGAAAGAGGGTATGACTGGAATAGGTAAACTCAACACTGGCTCTCGACAGAGCATGCTGGAGAAGAATTGTTAGAGGGCTACCATTACAAAATAGACCAGACGCTGAAAGGAATTAATGGTCTATAAATGATTCTTGTTATTGTTGTTGTTGAAGACACAATCAAACTTCAAACTGCAATTGACAAATTCAAATATTGGTGTGATACAAACAGACTTCATCTGAATCTCAAGAAATGCGCAATTATGTCAATATCAAAAAAAAAAAGAGATTCAATATCAATTGCACTCAAAAAATACCCAAATATTTCAAACAACTATCAAATTTCGTCATACAGCGATCATCTAAACAAACTCAATATGCAATCACTTCAACGCCGCCGCTGAAACACTTCTATTTTATTTATCTTCGATTTGCTGCACAACATGTTCATTGCCCGTTGTTAAAAAACGAAATCGGACTCAATCAATGCGAACGTATCTTGAGAAATGCTGACCACATCAAAATAAACGACAAATTTCTCAAAAATCGCTAACTCGAATGTGCAAATTTTCTAACAAAGTCAACAATCTTTTTTCTATGCAATTAAATAGAACTTCATTCAAATCACGATTACTAGCTCTAAGTGATGTTCATTTCTCTAATTTATCTTTGGTTAGAAGCTATAGTACTTTTGTTATGAATGATTTAATGTGACTTGTTAGGGCAGACTGAAACTGAAAATATATTTTATTTTTATTATTGTATGACACATTTTCAAATTGTATTATTTGCTCTAAAAGATGTGGTTTTTAATGGTGATAAGATGTTTTCGAAATATCGTAATTCATACCTTTTACCCACCACTATTATTAAATGTACACTATGTATATCTCAAACGATACAGCCAGTATTTGGCGGTGAATAAATAAATAAAATAAATAAAAATAAATAATTTCAATTGTGAAACTAAATCACACACAAGTTCAACGCCATCTACAATCGCAATCAAATGTACATGCAATATCATATCGGTGTGTGTCTTCACTAAGAAGGTTGAAAAACAGTATCTATTGATGTTATGTGGTCTTCACATTTACGTTTGTAGAGGGCGTTAAATTTCGTCGATCACCATAATTTGCCTCATTGTTGGGAATCTGTACAAAAAAGTGGTGTTGTACAATTTCTCCTGAAATTTTATACAAAATACTAATTTGGTGTAATTTTGTGTGCATGTTTATGTATATATGACAGCTCATTGTGTGCTGAGACGCAACTGGCAAGCAAACAAAATACATTAACATGCACACACAGTTACACCAAAATAGTATTTTGTATAAAATATGAGAGGAAATATCACACTTTATTCCATTTCATCATTGACTAATCTAAATGTTGATTAAATTAAAAAAAATAAATGATTAAATCGTTTTGTCAAATTATTATCATAGGTATACCACCTCAAAATGTACACACTCTGATACGATATGCATTGAATTATTTTTGAACCAAAAAATAGTTTTGAAAGATTTTATTCAATTTCTGTGATTGTAAACAATTCAACATCATTAGATTCATCTGGGACCGCAGGATTTTCATCTTGATTATGATTACAATTCAGAAATATGCGAAACAAGCGAAAAGTAAAGAAATAAATCAATTCAATGATGCTCAGTAATGAAACGCCCAAGAATAGACCAAGCAAACCACCACAAGTGCCCACAAAATCAGTAAATGTACGGGTTGATCTTCTTTCAACTTTTTCGATATAATCTTCGGCAAAGAAAACGGCCATTTGTGTTATTTGAATGCTGGAAAATCATTTTCAGAGATTTTTTTCAAAATGATTGATTTTTATGAAAAAAAAAAAAAATGAAAAAAAATTCCAAAATCTTACTTATTGGCCTTTCCGTAGATCTTCCGCACTGCTGACATATTGACATTGGCTTGATCAATGACATAACTGTACTGCATAGATTTACATGACTGCAAACAATTGCATTTATCGAGTAACATTTGTTCAAAATGTGGGTTACCAACGTTTTTCTCTAAGTTTTCCAAGAAACACGTTTTTCGGCCACAGATTTTCGTCGAATTTTTTCCTATGACATGGAAATAATTATCAAAATTACTGATGAAAGCAGAACAAAAAAAAGCCGATATAATGAAAAATTCGTACTTGGCATTGCTAAATGCGCACAACTACAATATCGTACAACGTGCTGTGAGAAGCATTCTTCTTTACACTTTTCATAATTGTAAAATTTGAAGAAACGCAATTTACGCTCAGAATTGAAATAACATTGTCGCTCATTTGGTGAGTAACTGCGTAGTTCATCTGCTGTATCGATCCATTTCGGTTTGATTGCAATGAGGGTATTGTGCGAATTTGAAATATGAATGTAATCTCGAAATTTTGTAAACGGTTCACCGGGATACCTCAAAAATACATAAAAACCTTGATCGAGTCCCATGCATTTAAAGTCAACATTTTGTTGATCTAATGTAAGTAAGACATCCAAACCACCAGATTGACCAGAATTTCGAGTACGCAATGGATAATTTACATTGTAAAAATCATCATTATGAACATCTTCCATATTCCATTTCGATGCTGTTGGACGACTCGAAATTTTCTTTAGACCAGATGCCATTCTTGAAAAATATTCGTTTTTGATTAGATTTTAATTTTTTGTTTTGCATTGGATGGAGCATTCGCATTGAAACATACTCATTTGTGTACATTTCGTTGGAGTTTAGAGCATTGAAGGCGAAACAAACACCTCGATCCGTCACAACTGGATCAAAATATTTTGAACACTCAATTGGTTTTCCTTTCCAACGACATGACAAGAATGTATCATTCAATTGTGGTGCCATTTCCAGAGCTACATCGTATATTGAATCGTTCATGTACTCAGAACCCTTGAATTGATTAATAAAATTGATAATTTAATTTTATTGTGATTGTATCGATTGAATTGTATTCTACCAAATAATTTTGAAAATTTCTATTGAAAATGATGATCAAAGAAAGTAAAAAAAACATACTACATTTGAAACTGCTTTATTACAAAACTGGTTCAATAGCTTCGCTCGAATTCCCCTAACATAAATAAACGTATTCATTTTTCATTTTTCTTTTAACTTAGTTTTCATGCAACTTTATGCAAACAAATTGAAACTTACTCAATGGTATTTAATACCAATTTAGAATCCCAATCTTTATCGAAATAGCGTGATTTAACAAAAGGACAAATTGTGACCGTGGGAAATGCAAATTTTGAAATGTGTTCACCATGTTCGATGTTTTTTATAGCAATCGGATTCTCAAGCCATTCAATCCATGTGTTTTGAATCATTGAACTTGACCACCAAATCGATAAGCCCAAAGCTATTAACCACCAAAATCTAGGATATGAAAATTGTTCAATGAATTTTTTCAGAATTAAATATTTGTTGAAAATTCGATTTGAAATTCATTCTTTGAATGATTTCATCAAATGATTTCACCGTTCAATCCAGTGAAGTTTTTTTTCGGCGAAATATCGAACACCATGAATGCTACTCTTCTTCAATGTTTCTTCACAAAATGTCAGGAAAATCAGTATGTTTTTCCAATTTTTTGAAATTTCCACTGCAACTGATTGCTCAACATTGGCTTCATCTTCCACTTTATTTCTGGTTTTTCGTATGAACAAACGAAGTGTGACAAAATAAATGATTTCAATGATGCTCAATGAAGATACGCCCAAGCAAAGCCCGAGCAAACCACCGCAAATTGCCATAAACTCAATCAACGTATACGTTTCGATACGTTTCACCATTTTCACTTTCGATGTTTGATGAAACACCGACAATTTTGCAATAAATAACCTATGAAAATGTTTAAAATTTAAGTATATTTTGTGCGAAATTCGCACTGCGAAGATGTTTTTCTTGTAAAAATTCTTAATTTGGGCAACAGTTCTAGGTTTCGAAGCAATTTTTATCGATATATAGAGGTAAAACTTACTCGGGTATGTGGCCAGTTTTTTTGTCTTTGTTCGTATAATCAAAGTTAATTCGATCGATTACAACATCATTATATGCAATGGATGTGCATGCTGGCAAGCAATTACATTTTGTGCGGAATAAATGAGCTTCATCCTTTTTAGATGAAAATCGAAATTTCTGTGCAGCATTTTTGTAGCAGCCAATGTTCGATCCACCACAAATTTTCATTGTTTCATCTCCTTGTGAAATGCGAAAAAAAAAACAATTTTACGACGTATAATACGATTAAGTCAAGGGAAAAATCTACGAAAAACTATTTTCTAAATTGGAAACTCGTATTTTATCATTTAATCTCATTACAATAATGTCGCTCGATCGAAATGATTTATGAAATGGATTCAAAGTAAAAAACCAATAAATTAATGTTAATTGTTTAATGTTCAATGTTCATACTTGGCATGGAAAATTGCACGCAACCGCATTCCATTTGTGTATAGTTTGACAAACATTCCATTTCACAGCTACTTCGTCGATAATATCGGTAAAAACGTAATTGTCGTTCGGAGTTGTAAAAGCATTGCCTTTGATTTGGTTTATAATTCCGCAGTCCATCTGAAGTGTGAATGTATTCGGGTCGCATTCCAATGTGTGTATTTCCTGATTTCATCATGCGAAATGAATTGCCTGAAAATTGGATTGCTTCGGTTGGTTCAGTTAAAATGACCGTGTAACTATCAACTCGCCCATTGCAATTGTATTGAAGATTTTTCGTTTTCATTCTAAAAAATATGGTCATTGCATGGCTTTGTGTATACATTGGTATACGAAATGGATATTCTTGTCCACTTTCCTCATTCAAATACCCATCCTCCAAGCTCCAGTCACTTGTGTTCAAAAATTGATTGTCTTCATATTTTAAAACTTTAGCCATTCTATGAACATTTGTGTGATTATGACTTTGATTAATAATCTTATAAGCTTTTATATTTGGTTTGTACTCACTCATCCGTGAATATCTCATGTTGATTAATGATATTGAAAGCGTAGCAAAGTCCTTCTTCGGTAATAATATGTGCTTTATTATTACAAATTGGTCCTCCATAGCATTTTACTTCAATATGATCAGTATTAATCGGTGAATTATCTGTGATCATATCATAAATCTTGTCATTTGTGTATTTTTCATCATTTCGTGTCACATTTTCTAGCAAAGGACACAATTGAGCTAATGCGCTCAATCGATTTTGACTAGAACAGATTTTAATCCAATTAATTTGTCGATTTCATCATGAAATTAAATAAAAAAGAAGAAACATAATTAATATGCTTACTTTTCCTTTGTTATGTGTGGTAGCGACTTTAAAACCGACGCCACGTTGATTTTATCTGTTGTGGCTTTTATATCAAGGCAAACTGTAATCGTTGGAAATGGAATCAACGAAACTTCGGACATTTTCTCATTTATTTTAACAACTGGATTTTCTTGCCATTGGGTCCAAATTTGTTGCGTCATGGAACTGCACATCCATAGCGACAAGCACACAGCAATAAACCAAATCAAACTGGAGTTTTTTTTTCCGAAAATCATTAATTAAAATAATAGGCATTTTGATTGTTAATTGAACAAATGTGAATTATATGGAGCTGTATTCTAATCTAAAAATATTTCTGAACATTTAAATCGAGTGAAAGTAATAGCGAAACCGAAAATTATTTAAAAATTAATGTGAAAGAATAGCAACCCCATTTTTCAAAAAGAATATGAAACATATGAGTTTAAAATTTGAAAATGCCACAAATACCTATTTTGGTAACTTTCCAATACAAACATGCTATTCGAAGAAGGTACAAAACTGGACAAACTCACATTCTGTCCTATCTAAAAACATCGTGTTCTCCGGAGTCCAGAGTTTAATGACTCTATTCCCAGGGCTCGATTGCAATCGTCACCGATTTTTTCAAACGATTTTGGCAGATTTTTCAGATCGACCAACGATTTTTCCTTTCATTTCTTTTTAAATTCTCCAATTTGACGATTGCTATCAGACCCTAGGAAGTAGAGCCTTAAAATGTGAAGAAATCATATTTTCGGGATTTATTTAAAAGTGTCAGCGGACAACAACGGCTTTGAACGGATGGACGGACGGATGGAGAACGAAATTTTTGCGACCTCTTAACGGACGGATGGACGAACATGCATAATTTTTCTACAATATTTTTTTTAAAGATTTTTTACAAGAACGGAAAAGTGCAAGTACCACCAAAACGATACATAAATCCTATTTAAATTTTCTTATCTTCACAATGAGCTTGTTTCACTTTTATTTGAAATAAGTTTTGGTTTCTCTATTACTTTGATGAGATTTCGAATTGTAGATTCATTTTGAATGCAAAATACGGTTCAACATAATTCTCACTTAGTTCAAATAGTGAATGAAAGAAACTTATGGCTTAATTCAATGATAGAAAATTCGTTATTAGAAAATATAATTTGAATGAAGTGCTCAAGTGGTCTTTCAATCGAAATAACTGCCCAATTTTTAATAGAGTTAGAAGTACTAGTATACCTTTCAAACCAGTGTAGCTTTCGATGGGTTAAATATCGTAAGCCATGAATGTTGCTGTTGTCACAGAAATCGAGAACAATAGTCGAGGCAGATTGAATGAATTGTTTCTCCAACTGACAAAAAAAAAAGAAAAAAAAAATAAGAAAATGAATTTTCAATACAAAATTTCGTGCTTGATTTTTGTAGTGTAATATATCATTCAAACATTTTCGATTATTAATATTTTCTGCTTTGTAAAGAACTTTCGATGCCATTATAAGAAGTTAAACTTACCAGAGCTTCTTTCTTGCTCTTCAATTTTATTTTGATGTCGTTCAGGAAGTCCATGTTACTGCTTTTTATGAATAAGACAAAAGTTACTACTTTTCATGAATATCAAATTCAAACTGTTCAAACTATATTGAATGCAGAGTTTTTAAATGGAAGCAAAAGATCTAATTGAATTGAAATTGAATGCGGCGTAATGAAAAAAATGTTATTATTGAATTGCAATCAGAAATCAAACAGAAATTCATTTTATATGTTTTTACACATTGTAAAACATTGTATTACATTTCTGTGGTTTCATGGGTCATGAATAGTCCATGTCAAAAAATAATTTACATAATTCGATTGAAGCACTGATTTTATCATCAATATGACGAATGGATTTTCTGCTATTTAAAATTATCATTTTCCTCTGTGTACAATTTACATTGTAGGCACAACTCGCGATTCATAACTATGAATGCAAACCAATTCTTAAATGATTTTCAATAATTCAGAGTTTGTACGTCACAGAAAAGTTGTGCACGATTTGATTCACAACTCGTCGATTTCATTAACGCGGTGCGTATGCACACAACTTAAACGATGTGGAAGAAGTGTGGTTACACGGCCGACTATGATTTCACATCGTACACGATGTACGATGTACGATGTACAATGTACAGCTCGTAAGTCATATTAATACGTATCGTATGCACGAAATCTTCAAGTTGTGAATTGAGTCGTGCACAACACTTTTTCGACGTATACAGTCTATATGAGTTATCCAAAAAAAAAAGTTTTTAATTCTCAAAATCTACTACTTCGCAACGTTCGTTCAAAATTTCGAGTGGTATAATCGATTTAGGACATGCACGCGGTATCAATGGATACATTTTTGCTAGGGGCAATCATGTCCAACAAATCTTGCAAATCATGCGAGTCATTGAGATTCGTACGAATCTTCTACGAATCTCAGTTTGATGTTTGTGCTATTTACAATGTAACATTACTTAGGCTTTTACAGTGTGTTGTGTACGCAAAAATATAAAATGGTTTAACATATTAATTTAAACCGTGAATTTTAGTTCAATATATTTATTGTGTGTTTGTGATTTTTAGGCAAATTTAATTTCGGAAATAGAAAAGATTTCTACAGAAGTTTTTCCACCTGATTTAAAGCAAATTTTGAAAGAATGTTGTTTCCACACCGAAACATCTTTGTTGCAATTGATACTGAAGTGATTGCTGACATTGAAAATTATGTAAATAGCAACAGAGAAATATTAAAATATGATTCGTATTAATATGTACTGTGATTCGAATTTCTACGAGTCTTTGCATGTAATTTATATAGGCGCATGTACGAATCTCTGTTACGCGTAACGAATCTTACGAGTCATTTTATGTATACACACTAAAAACTAAGGTTAAGAATTTTCATTCATATGACTATAAATGTTAAATCTATACCGAAGTTCTGCTAAAAAAAAATTGTGGTTATGTTGCTTTTACATTTGTATGAGTGAAAAATCTGTTTTTGATTGAATTCACTGTCATTTGTAGCAGAACCATTTTTCAGATTTGACAATTACAGTCACATCTACAAAAAATCAAGTACTAGATTTTGTGTGTGTAGTATGAAAAAGATTTGAATCACAGAGATTTGTGCGAATCATTCAAGATTTTTATGGACATGAAAGCCCCTAGCATTTTTGTTGGTTGGAAACTTTGAAAAATAGAATGCAACATTTGAAATCTGACATGTTGAGTGTATGAGATAAAATCAAGGCCCTTCATAGCTATTTTTTTAAGCTTGGTTTATCGATATCAACGAGCGTTTGTTAGGCGCTTTTCATTGCCAACAATTTAATGTGAACGATAGCCTAATGAAAAAATCGTATACAGACATCGATTCACTTGCGATTAAGACAAAAATGAAATGTGCGCAAAAAATTAGCTATAGGAGGTCATACATTTAGGTGTACAATTGGGTTAAAAATCGAATTTGTGGTATTTGACCCCAAAGGGATTGTGGGTCTCTCATTGTGGGGAGAATGGAATTAGCAGCCATTATAAAAAATATGGATTCTAAGGTTTTATCTTTTTACACAAAGACAAGATAAATATCTAGATAATTTCCAAAAAAATGGGATAATATCTCACTTTTATCTAGATAAATTTTAGTTATCTAGGAAAAACACTGAATATAACAATCTGAATTTTTTATTTTATTTTTTTTCGCAATATTTATTCAAACATAATTATTTGCTCATTTATTTTGTGATTTTGTCGGGGCACAAAACAGTTTTATTAAGTTTAAAGAAGAAAGTGTTGGAGTTTAATGAATTTGAAAGAAAGGAAGATGATGATACAAGTGACATTGAAAAAATCAAAAATATTCACGGACAAACAATTCAAAAATGAAGTAACCAGTAATACAGAAAAAAAAAACAAACGTGCGCAAAAAATAGCCCCGAAAAACATATGCCGATTGATGCAACGAAAAATGAACAAATCAATAATAAAATCAACGAAGTTTTGAATTTCGATATTTTGAATATAAAGTGATTTACAGTGATCAACATAAAGATCTAGATCAACAAACTCACACCTTAGACACAAACATGATTTTTCTCTCAGGCTTGCATCAGCGCCCTCTGAAGTGGATGTCGAATAATTTGCAGACAAATGTCAAGCTGATATTTAAACACAAATCAAATATGTGCAAATAATAGAAAAAAGAAACAGAAGAAATTGTTTATATGTGAAATAATTTTATTAAATTGTCTTTTTACAATTAAATTTGTTTATATCTGAAAATTATTATTGTTTATATTATATTAGCCAGTGTTAAATAGAACAATAGAATTGCCTACTGTTTATTTTTTTATTTACTTCAGAACGATCGAAAAAAAAAAAATGATTAGAAAATGAAAAATAAAAACAAAAACGAAAACAAAGAAATATCATTTTTGTGCTCATATTGCGGGATTTTCATTGAAAAAAATAAGTCAAAGTTTGTGCCGCGACCGGCAAACTACAGTCGGACGTTTGAAAATAAATTTTTAGGGAGCTGAGAAAAAGTTTAAAGAAAATGCTAAAATCAAATTCTACAAAACATTCATCGTCATACCATTTATGATCTAAAAGGGACATTTCAATTTTATTCACGTTTATCAAATGCATCGATAGCAAAAATTGATTATTTCGTGAGAAAATTTGTCTATTTGGATTTTCCTACACACAAGCAAATCTGTGTATAATTTGCCAATGTATTATTCCAATACGGAACAAAAACGGAACACTCCATAATGGAGTAAATATGTATTGGTGAAAACTGAAATTTTAGCGCAAAAAATTTTGACAATCGTTCGAAAGCCCAGTTTCCTATGTGACGTTTATACCAAAAAGGGGAAAAACAAAACATATTTACTCCATTTTGGAGGTTTCTTTTTTTTTTCGTATTAGAATAATACAATAAAAAAATATACACAAATTTTTATAATATTTTTGAATAAAAAAAAATCAAAAATTTAAAAAGGGGAATAAATGGTGGTGGAATATAAACAATAATTTCAAAATAACCTGCATTTTTCACAAAAAGACTTTGTTTTATGAAAAACAGTAAATTGAATGCTTTTGTTCGGAATAATTCCCGCCAATGTTGGAAATGTAATTGATGGAATCAATATATAGGACCAATTTCTCAATTTTACTTCAGGAATAATTTCCTTACAGCACGGAAATTGTTCCTAGGTATTGTATTCTATCGGAATTATTTCCTTCGTCCTAGGAATTATTTCCCCAGAAATTGTCCTGCAGCACCCTTTTGTTGTTGCTATAATTTTAGTTTTCCCTGAAAATGGAACGATAATTCCGAAACGTTGGAATGAAATAGAAAAATAAAGAAACATTGGTCCAGGCTATTGAAATCCTCGTATTTTATTTATTCAATCGTTTATAAAATTTTTGACCATTCTCAGTGAGAACCGCTCATGAACCGAACACGAATATAAAAATTGAGAATCTCATGATTGTCTTTTTCCCATTGTGTTCCCTCTCGTGAGCTTTGAAACCATCTCCCTGCACTATAATATTGGTGATCACGCCAACGGCTGAATAAATCACGATCTACTGGACCGCTATTCGAGGTACTGGCACCATCTGAAAATGGAATTGTTGTTAATACATTTGGCTTGTCAAATTGAATTATGAAATTTGTGAAAATGGACTGATTGCTCTGACACACTGCAACTGATTGCTCAACATTGGCTTCATCTTCCACTTTATTTTTGGTTTTTCGTATGAACAAACGAAGTGTGACAAAATAAATGATTTCAATGATGCTCAATGAAGATACGCCCAAGCAAAGCCCGAGCAAACCACCGCAAATTGCCATAAACTCAATCACCGTATACGTTTCGATACGTTTCACCATTTTCACTTTCGATGTTTGATGAAACACCGACAATTTTGCAATAAATAACCTATGAAAATGTTTAAAATTTAAGTATATTTTGTGCGAAATTCGCACTGCGAAGATGTTTTTCTTTTAAAAATTCTTAATTTGGGCAAAAGTTTTAGGTTTCAAAGCAATTTTTATCGATACGTAGGTAACTATTTAAGTTTCGGCTGTGGCAACACTGAGTGTTGCCCGATGAAATATGACGTCTCCATCGTAAAGTTTGACATTTTTGATGGTAAAAAAAAATTTAATTTCGGTCGTCGTTCACTCACCGACGAATTTCGTGAAGGTCGACCAAAATCAGCTGTTGTGCCAGAAACCATCGATGCTGTACGAGAACTGATTATGCAAGATCGTCATGTGACATACTGTGAAATTGAGGCAACCCATTAGTGGCATTAATTCCACCAGCGTATGTAATATATTGCATGACCATTTAACTGTGAGAAAGATTTGTTTGCGTTGGATCCCAAATGGTGGCTTGTTTTTTCGGAAAAACTGATCATGTGGCAACAGTGGCACTTGAGCAACGTAGAACGGTTAATTCTGAATGGTACAAGATCTGTTATTTGCCAGAAGTGTTCAGTGAAACAAGAAAAACAAATAAGCGCCGTCGAATAATTCTTCATCATGAGTCATGATTCATGACAATGCGAGCTCTCACACATCTCGTCAAACGAATGAATTTTTGACCACTGAAAACATCGAATTGATGTCTCATCCGCAATACAGTCCTGATTTGGCACCCAATGATTTCTTTTTGTTCCCAAGTGTCAATGATAAATTGCGTGGACAACCATTTTTATCGGCTGAAGAAGCGGTTGAAGCGTTCAAAAACCATGTTTTGAAGGTGCCGAATGGAAAAACTGCTATGACAAATGGTTCGAACGCATGCAAAAGTGTATTGATCACCATTGGGAAATTTTGAAAAACAATAAAGCCATTTTCAATAATAAATTTATGTGTTTTTTCTTTTGCTTCAGCCGAAACCTAAATAGTTATCCTCGTATATTGAAGTGAAACTTACTCGGGTATGCGACCAGTTTTTTTGTTTTTGTTCGTATAATCAAAGTTAATTCGATCGATTACAACATCATCATATGCAATGGATGTGCATGCTGGCAAGCAATTACATTTTGTGCGGAATAAATGAGCTTCATCCTTTTTAGATGAAAATCGAAATTTCTGTGCAGCATTTTTGTAGCAGCCAATGTTCGATCCACCACAAATTTTCATTTTTTCATCTCCTTGTGAAATGTGAGAAATACAATTTTATAACGTAAAATACATTTCCAGGGAAAAATCTACGAAAAACTATTTTCTAAATTGGAAACTCGTATTTTATCATTTAATCTCATTACAATAACGTCGCTCGATCGAAATGATTTATGAAATGGATTCAAAGTAAAAAACCAATAAATTAATGTTAATTGTTTAATGTTCAATGTTCATACTTGGCATGGAAAATTGCACGCAACCGCATTCCATTTGTGTATAGTTTGACAAACATTCCATTTCACAGCTACTTCGTCGATAATATCGGTAAAAACGTAATTGTCGTTCGGAGTTGTAAAAGCATTGCCTTTGATTTGGTTTATAATTCCGCAGTCCATCTGAAGTGTGAATGTATTCGGGTCGCATTCCAATGTGTGTATTTCCTGATTTCATCATGCGAAATGAATTGCCTGAAAATTGGATTGCTTCGGTTGGTTCAGTTAAAATGACCGTGTAACTATCAACTCGCCCATTGCAATTGTATTGAAGATTTTTCGTTTTCATTCTAAAAAATATGGTCATTGCATGGCTTTGTGTATACATTGGTATACGAAATGGATATTCTTGTCCACTTTCCTCATTCAAATACCCATCCTCCAAGCTCCAGTCACTTGTGTTCAAAAATTGATTGTCTTCATATTTTAAAACTTTAGCCATTCTATGAACATTTGTGTGATTATGACTTTGATTAATAATCTTATAAGCTTTTATATTTGGTTTGTACTCACTCATCCGTGAATATCTCATGTTGATTAATGATATTGAAAGCGTAGCAAAGTCCTTCTTCGGTAATAATATGTGCTTTATTATTACAAATTGGTCCTCCATAGCATTTTACTTCAATATGATCAGTATTAATCGGTGAATTATCTGTGATCATATCATAAATCTTGTTATTTGTGTATTTTTCATCATTTCGTGTCACATTTTCTAGCAAAGGACACAATTGAGCTAATGCGCTCAATCGATTTTGACTAGAACAGATTTTAATCCAATTAATTTGTCGATTTCATCATGAAATTAAATAAAAAAGAAAAAAATTAATATGCTTATTTTTCCTTTGTTATGTGTGGTAGCGACTCGGTTAAAACGATGACTCGTCGATTTTATCTTTTGTGGCTTTTATATCAAGGCAAACTGTAATCGTTGGAAATGGAATCAACGAAACTTCGGACATTTTCTCATTTATTTTAACAACTGGATTTTTAACAACTGGAAATTTTTGGTATGGAACTGACATCATAGGAAAGAAAGATAACATCAAACTGGAGTTTATTTTCGAAAATCATTAATTATTAAAATAAAAATCCATAAAAAAAAAAATAATAGGCATTTTGATTGTTATTATTCGAAAACAAAAAAAAGATAATAAAAAAAAAAAAAACAAAAAAAAAAAAAAAAAAAAAAAAAAAAAAGTTCCAAAATTATTCGAAACGTTCATAATCATAATAAATAGCTGAGATTCTGACAAATTTTCCGCAGAACGTAGCACATACAACGTATAGGGCGAAATAGGCTCACATTCCGCCCTGATTAAAATAGCAAATTACAACACTTTTATGCGCATTGCCCACAAGTATCATGTGAGTCAAAAGGAAATTGAAACATGTACAGAGTGAGAATAAAATTGAAAAACAATCTTTCATTCTTTTTTTATTCTCACTCACAGTTCAAATAGTGAATGAAAGAAACTTATGTCTTAATTCAATGATAGAAAATTCGTCATTAGAAAATATAATTTGAATGAAGTGCTCAAGTGGACTTTCAATCGAAATAACTGCCCAATTCTTAATAGAGTTAGAAGTACTAGTATACCTTTCAAACCAGTGTAGCTTTCGATGGGTTAAATATCGTAAGCCATGAATGTTGCTGTTGTCACAGAAATCGAGAACAATAGTCGAGGCAGATTGAATGAATTGTTTCTCCAACTGACAAAAGAAAAAAAAAAAGAAAATGAATTTTCAATACAAACTTTCATGCTTACTTATCGTAATTGAATATTTATTTGAAGCTTTGTAAAGAACTTTCGATGCCATTATAAGAAGATAAACTTACCAGAGCTTCTTTCTTGCTCTTCAATTTTATTTTGATGTCGTTCAGGAAGTCCATGTTACTGCTTTTTATGAATAAGACAAAAGTTACTACTTTTATGAATATCAAATTCAAACTGTACAAACTATGTTGAGTGCAGAGCATTTAAATAGAAGCAAAAGCTCTAATTGAATTGAATGCGAATGCGGCTTCCATAAAGTAATAAAAGATATTATGATTCAATTGCAATCAGAAATCAAATGGAACATCACTTTATATTGTTTTACATCAGTGTGATAATTTCTGTTGTTTTCAACTATTTGAAATGTTAAAAAAATATCGATTACACTAGTCAACACGTAATCTGTACCGAGAAATTGGTATAAGCCAAAATGTTTGTCTAGGCTTAAAAACGTTTGCTGTATTCCAGATTTTTCAAAGTGTTTTCGTTTAAGCGTTTTTTTGCGGATTTTTGTGAAAAAATAAGTAAAAATTTCACCCAGGCAAACATTTACGCTTCTTCTACGTCATTGTTTGTTGTTGTTGTTATTCTACGTCGAGCGTTAGCGAGACACTCAAACATAGTATACATTGAACTTTTTACTTGGGATAAATGATAAAAGATGGAGTTCATTGTGATAATCATTCAATGTGGAAAAGAAGAATTGATAAAATGCACCTTGAAAAACCTACACAATTCAGATTATGCAATAAATAGACCAGTGAATCTATCATAAATTAATTAGAAGAATGATATTAAGCAATGTTGTTTGAATTTGGTGTATGTTTATGTACACAAACTCATACTCATTTTTCTCTGTGTGCGCATTACACAAATGATGAGCAATTCATTGCTCTGATTATGTCAAACATGCTGAACAATAAATTTTATTTCATTTAGTACATTATCACTTATGATCGCATGTTGACGTGTATAAATTCGCTCAACTTGTCTAAAAGACGTCGTCGACAATTTAGATCTAAGAGAGTCAATCAATTTTAACGTTTCACAAAAAAATTAATGAAAAGTTTTATAGCAAAAAAAAAAGAAAAAAAAAAAAAGAAAAAAATGGATGATGAATTGTTTGCATGTGATAATAAATTGCCTGAACGTAATTGTGAGAAATTGTACATGGATTTGAGAACAGCTGACGTATCGTTTGTATTTGACATCGATACCGATCATGCCGAAATTGTTCCAGCTCACAAAATTCTTCTATCGGCTGGCAGTCCAGTATTTGAGGCGATGTTTTATGGTTCGCTAGTGGAAACTGGTGATATTCCAATTGTCGATGCATCGGCCGAAGCTTTTAAGGAATTTTTACAATTTTTCTACAAGAGCAAAGTCCTATTAACAGCACAAAATATCGGTGAAGTGATCAATTTGTGTAAAAAGTATGAATTAGCTGATGGTGTGAAAGCGTGTGAAATTCCATTGCAGAAATCATTGACAAAAGATACATTTTGCTGGGGCTATAAAGTAGCCATTCTTCTTGAACTAGACAATTTACAGCAATTTTGTGAGAAAAAAATCCAAGAAAATCCACAAGATGTATTAGCATCCGATTGTTTCTTGGAATGTGAACGAAATTCAGTGCATAAAATACTCAAATTAATTCAATCAAAATGTAATGCACATCAGATTGTTGAAGCGTGTATGGAATGGGCAAAATGTGAAAATGCTCGAAATAATATCGAATCAAATCCATCAACATTACGAGCACTACTTGGTGATTTATTTGATGAAATACCATTTAATGAAATGACCATGGATGAATTATTCAATTTTTTGTGTAAATACGATGGATATTCATCGGATGATGAAATTGAAATGATTCGTCGAACGATAGCAGCAAAAAAGTTTCAATCAAGTATTTACGCAAGCTGGCCATTATCAATTTTACCAAAATTAAATTGTGATCGTCGAAATATGGGCAACACTGAAATAATCCAAAGTTTTTGGCAAATTTGATTCTTTTCTATTAAATGCAAATGTTTTATTAACCGAATTCTATTTACCAAAATTACCACCAACAAATGACAAAAGTACAACTAATTGTATTGATAAAACAATGATTTATCGAATACATGGACCATATGTTCGGATGCGAGCTGAATTGATATGTTTCGAAAAAGTAACATTGAGTGATGTGGCAGAGACACATATTGTATTGCAACAACCTGTTGTTATGGAAGCCAATAAAACCTATAGCATAAATTTGGTTGGAAGAAATTTTGAATTTTTATCACATATTCCATTGTTACAACGACAACCACTTGAAAATGTAATTGAATTGGACAATGATATTGAAATTCAATTCAATCAAGGAAGTAAGCTTATATCACGAATTTTATTTCACAAACTACCGAATTAAATTCATTTAAGAAAAAAAAAAAAAAAAAAAAAAAATCAAATTGTTATATTTTTAGAATATAAAATAAATTGATGCAATTTGAGTTGAAATTGAATGAAATAAATTGGAATTAAACAAATCAAAATTGACCGTATTCATTAGAGTTAATTTTTTTATCATTTTCAAACACACAAGCATTAGACATATTTTATTAAAACGAACTTGATAGAAACGATGGATGATTTTTCGTATTTAATTCATTATAAATCAATTCCATTGACTGAAACTCAAATTATAAAAACAACAATGTCGTTGTTATCATAATACCGATTCACATTTTTGATGCCAAAACGTACACTTGGCACTCTTTGTGAATGAATAAAAAAAAATTGTTCAAATGGCAACATTGGGAATACTTGGGATTTTTGCTTCAGTATGGAACGTAAGAACCACAACTTGTTCAAAAAATAGCGCGTAGCTTTATTTAGAAAGTCACTATTTCACAATAATAACAAGATATTGCTTCATACTGTAGCTTCTTGATTCATACATTTGGTCAAGGTATTTATGGTCTAACCTTGTTGTTGATCATGGTATGTCTATGTATTTATAAAACGACAATTCAACACACCAATACAATTAAAAAAAAAAATACATTTCCTTTGTTGATATCATGTTTTTTACTTATCAAAAATTGTATGGCAATTATCTAATCATTGAAAACTATAAAAAAAATCGCTTAGCAATTTTGATAGAAATCGGAATGAATTCATAAGTTAAAATTTAAGATGTACACAATGTTTGACACAAAATACATCGATAACATTCATAATATCATTCATATTGTACATTGGTATGGCGCTGACTATATAAATCAATAACAAATACAATCTCGATGTATTGCTCGAGTTACAAGAGATCCCTTGTATGTATCTATATTTGTTATGCATGTTTGTTTTGTAAATGTATTTTGTGTTTTTTAAAATCCAAGTGTATATTCCATCATGAATTAACAAAATTCAATCATTTAGTGTTAACTAAGCTATTGAAAAACAAGCAAGCTCAATCAACGTGTTATCTTGTCATCATTTTGAATTCGAAAATATTACAAACAAAAAAAAAAAAAAAAAAGTCGGAAAAACTTTAAAGCTAAAATGGATGATAAAATATTTACATGTGATAATGAGTTGCCAAAGTGTTGTTGTGAGAAATTATACATGGATACAAGAACAGCTGATGTGTCATTTCTATTTGATGTCAATACTGATCATCCCGAAAGTGTTCCAGCTCACAAAATAATTCTATCGGCTGGCAGTCCAGTATTTGAGGCGATGTTTTACGGTTCGCTAGTAGAAACTGGTGATATTCCAATTGTCGATGCATCGGCCGAAGCATTTAAAGAATTTTTGCAATTTTTCTACAAAAGCAAAGTTCAATTGACGCCACAAAATATCGGCGAAGTGATTAATTTGTGTAAAAAATATGAATTGGCTGATGGTGTAAAAGCGTGTGAAATTCCATTACAAAAATCATTGACCAACGATACATTTTGCTGGGGCTATGAAATAGCCATTCTTCTTGAACTTGATAATTTACAGCAATTTTGTGAGCAAAAAATCCAAGAAAATGCCCATGAAATTTTAGCATCAGATAGTTTTTTGGAATGTGGCCGAAAGTCAGTGCATAAAATATTAAAATTAATTCAATCACATTGTAATGCAGATAAGATCATCGAAGCATGCATTGAATGGGCGAAATCAGAAAATGTGCGAAATAATATCGAATCAAATCCATTAACATTACGAGAACAACTTGGCGATTTTTTTGATGAAATTCCATTTAGCGAAACAAATATGTATGAATTTTTCATGTTCAACTCTAAATATGATGGATTTTTTACGGATGATGAAATGCATGCAATTTCTCAAACAATATTAGCAAAAAAATTTCAATCAAGTGTTTACGCAAATTGGCCATTATCAATTTTACCAAAATTAATTTGTAATCGAGAGACACCTGGCAATAACGAATTTTTAGATACACACATGAATTATCTCTGCTTTGAACCAACAAAAAACCTTTTATTAACCGAATTCAATTTGCCACAATTGACATCGAATTTGGATAAAGGTGACATTCATACGTTCGATGTTATTTATATACTTCATGGACCATGCAGTCGACTGCAATCAAAACTAAATTTGATATTTTTCAAAAAGGTAACACTCACATCGAAGGGTGAAACACATATTGTTTTACCATATCCGGCCATTCTTGAAGCGAACCAAGTATACTGCATTGGCCTGATTGGTACAGATTTTGAATATTTAAACAATTTCCACAATTTACAACCGAAAGAACTTGAAAGTGCCGTTGAATTGGAAGAAGATTTAACAATCAAATTTGTATGGGGCAGCGGTCTTTCAACGCGTTTTATCTGTCATAAAATACCGTCTTAGTTGTTCGTCATAGAGTTTTTTTTAAGTAAGAGGGAGAGGAAAAGATAGTTCGATGGACACGGAAAAGGAGTGAGGTAACGATATAGAGAGAGAAGGAGATGGTGGACAGACAGACAGACAGACAGAGAGAGAGAGAGAGAGAGAGAGAGAGAGAGAGAGAGAGAGAGAGAAGAAGAGAGACAGAGTGGAGTAGAGAGAGAGAACAGAAGAGAGACAGAGTGGAGTAGAGAGAGAGAGGAGGAGAGATAGAAATTAGTTTCAAATGAAATGAGTAATTATTTGAAAAAGTTTTTATTGTATAAAATGTAATGTAATTTTGATTCAAAAATAAGATAATTTCTTAAGGTTTTCAGCTAGGGGCAATTTTCATACTAATTTTTACAAAGCAAGAATTGTATAAAAAGCAAGAAAACAATTTCTTCATGAGCCCATTACAACATTTTCATCTCGTCAAGTTTAACAATCACATTTGTCTTCTGAAAGAAAAATCAGGGAAAATCTAGGGGAAAATTTTCTTTAAATCGTGTTTGATGTTATATTGTCTTTCATATTTAGAATTTAATGAAACGGTTGTTAATAAATAAAAATTCTTAATTTCGAACTAAAACTGAAAATAATTTTCTTATGTCTTTGAACTGTCGTTTTCAAAAAATTTATTGTTATATTCTTGCCCTTGATGCTGATGGAGATCAAATTAATGAAAAAGAAAGACTTCCAGCCATTCGATGTAAAAGAAGAGAAACTTAGTCACTATGTATGTAGGTGGCATGCACAGTGTACAGTGTAGACATTTCATATAAAATTTTCGACTCTTATTTACAAAAGCATAGCATGGCGATGAAATAAGGTGCACGTAGTGTCTACTGCGCGTCAGTTTATACCATTCATAACACATTTTTGTGCTACCGAGAGCACATCCGGGCACGTAGTAGCCACTAGGTACACCTTATTTGAACAGATTAGAGGAAAAACGTTATGTAGAAAAGTTGCGCGGAAAAATTTTGTTATTCAATGTATTTGTTGTTGTTTTTTGTATACTAAATACACTGAATAACAACATTTTTCTGCGCAACTTTTCTACATAACGTTTTTCCTCTAAACTGTTCATTTCATCGCGATGGTGCATAGTGAACTAAACTTATTTTGTCTACACGCTTTCAGTACATTTTGTCGAGAGCCACACGCGTTACCTGTCACCGCTTGTTATTCTTCTGTTTTTATACGATTCGTCTCTAATCTAATATGATATTTATACAAACTGTGTCTTAATAATAAATACAAAAGTAATATAGCATTAATACATACGTATAGATTTTTCAACTCTTGTTGTCTCTTAATGAAACCATTTGTAACTCAACCAAGCGTTTAGTAGACACTCTCTGCTCAAGTAGTATTATGCCATGTTTGGCGCTTGAATAAGCTCATTTTTACAATTTATTCTTATTAATTTTTTTTGTGCTTTAATTTAGCCAACATTGTTTATTCTAATCACAAGTCAAATTTAGTTTGAATTTAGTGCTAGATAAACACAAATCCTTGTTCACTTCTTTATTTTATCAAATTTTCAGCTTTCATCAACATATTCACATTTAAAACACAACCCTTCATTTTTGTATTTAAAGATGAAATAATACGAATTCGAACTTAAAATGGATGATGAATTGTTTGTGTGTGACAATGGGCCATTCAATCGACTGCAACCAAAACTAAATATGATATTTTTCAAAAAGGTAACACTCACATCGAAGGGTGAAACACACATTGTTTTGCCACATCCGGCCATTCTTGAAGCTAATCAAGTATATAGTATTGGTTTGATTGGTACGAATTTTGAACCTTCAAATAATTTACAATGTTTATTACAGAAAAAACTTAAAAGTGCCGTTGAATTGGAAGAAGATTTAAAAATTAATTTTTTATGGGGACGCGGTTTTTCAACACGGCTTATTTTTCATAAAATACCATTTTAATCTCATCATGCTGTTCTGTTTTGTTCGAGAGTTAGATAGAGAGAGTAAGAGAGAGCGACAGACAGAGGAAAAGTAAGTGAAAGTGTGAGTGAGTGCGGGACATAACATGCCAAGAAGGAAAGAGGGAGATAGTTTCAAATGAGATTATAATTTACGAAAATTCTTTAATCACATTTGCTTTCTGATCATGGGGAAAAAGAGAAAATTTCCCTTGAAATATGTTTCATTTTTAGAATTTAATGAAACTTTTGTCAAACAATAAAAATGCTTAATTTCGAACAAAAATGAAAACTAGTTTTATTTATGTTTCTCAATTAATGATGCTATTTGCTGAACTTCCATTGTCAAATTAGTTCATTATCATATACTTCAATAGGTGCAAACATCAAATGAATTATTATAAATTGATATTATTTGATAGAATGTTGAATCTGATGAAATTCATCAGTGTTGATTTGTTCCAATGTGAAATACGATCAAACTGTAGCTTGATGTAGCTAGACATTATACACAAACACATAGTGTGTGGTAGTAGAATATCGTCACACATCAATTATAGCAAATTTGTGTATTCCAAACAGATTTGGTAATTAATTGTGTTATTTAAACAATTATTCAACTGTGTACAGCCATCGATGATACGCTATCGCTAATAATAATGTTGTCGGTGCTAAAAAAAAAGTCAAATTTTTTTTATATCTAAAGTGAGCAGAAGTTCACTTTGTCTATATCAAGTTATTTAATGTATCATGTACATTGTACATACAAGCGCTCGTACACTCATCATATCGATCTAACTTGATAATAGCTCTACAAAGAATGACATACAGATGTTGTGAAAATAATGACGCCAATATCTGGCCATGACTGAATAAATGCATTTGTCTATAATCATTTCAATTAACCATGTTTTAACTCTTAACTCAGTTGGTTTTGATTTGCATAAAAGGAAGCACATATAAATGTGGAACTTGTTGTAAAATGGCCGATGAAATTGTGTGTGTGACAATGAATTGTCTCAACGTAGTTATGAGAAATTATACATGGATGTGAGGACATCGGACGTGTTATTTGTATTTGATATCGATACCGATCATCCCGAAAGTGTTCCAGCTCACAAAAATCTCTTATCAGCTGGAAGCGAAGTGTTTGAAGCGATGTTTTATGGTTCATTAATTGAAACTGGTGATATTCCAATTGTCGATGCATCGGCCGAAGCTTTTAAAGAATTTTTGCATTTCTTTTACAAAAGCAAAATTCAATTGACGCAACAAAATATCGGCGAAGTGATTAATTTGTGTAAAAAATATGAATTGGCTGATGGTGTAAAAGTGTGTGAAATTCCATTGCAGAAATCATTGACCAATGACACATTTTGCTGGGGCTATGAAATAGCCATTCTTCTTGAACTAGACAATTTACAGCAATTTTGTGAAAAAAAAATCCAAGAAAATCCAGAAGAAGTATTAGCATCCGATTGTTTCTTGGAATGTGAACGAAAATCAGTTCATAAAATACTCAAATTAATTCAATCAAAGTGTAATCCACACAAGATTTTGGAATCGTGTATGGAATGGGCAAAATCCGAAAATGCTCGAAATAATATCGAATCAAATCCATCAACATTACGAGAACAACTTGGTGATTTGTTTGATGAAATTCCATTTACTGAAATAACAATGGAAGAACTGTTCACGTTTATTTCGAAAAATTATGGCTTTATGTCCGATGATGAAATTCAAAGGATTAGTCGAACGATAGGAGGGAAAAATATTCAGTCAAAAATTCTTAAAAATGGGCCATTATCAAATTTACGGAAATTCAATTGCGATCGTCGAATTTCTGACAAAACCGAAATAACTGAAGCTAAAATCAATTTTTGTCTGTTTGCCACAAATCATAATATTTTATTAACTGACATTTTTTTTCCACAATTGGCATGCAATTCAATTTGCAATGGAAATGGTGAACGAGATGTTATTTACACAATACATGGACCATACAATCATTTACGAGCTGATTTAGTATTTTTCGAAAAAATCAAATTGTCAACGGAAAATGAGACACATATTGTTTTACCACAGCCAATACACTTGGAAATTGACAAAGATTATTGCATAACTATTTTTGGAACCGATTGTGAATATTTAAAGATATTCCCATTTTTACAAGCAAAACATCTTTTAGACATCGTTGAATTAGATGACGAAATTAAAATAAGATTTTTCCCAGGCAGTGAACTTGTAGCACGATTTCAATTTCATAAATTACCATAAGTACGTTGGTTAAATAGAAAAATAAAACACGTTTTTTAAAATTCACATTTATTTGATTTATTAAGTTAAATTGATAATATTTTAGATAGAAGGGCCAAGTATTACCATATCTGTTATTTGTATGCGACGAACCAATAAATGACTTGCAAGTTTGACAAGAAAATCAGAAACAATCAAAACATACATGTAAGTAGATGATAGTTTGAACGCACAACATACATACAAAAAAACCTCAGAACAAGTGTGAAGCAAAATATCACAAGTAAACATTCGAATAGATCGCTGTGACTGGTATATCGTTTTATTAAACATTAACTTCTTGATAGTCTAATGATTGGTCACCTAAACAATCGGCATAGAAATAACCTCGTCGCTAAACAACAGTACGTCGCATTATTAAGTCAATCAAGTGTCTTTTCAAGTATTAGTAGCATGTTTTCTACTTTGCTTCATTGATACGCACATTTTTCGCAATACAAACTTGTTTATAAGTTATCTCTGTGTATGAAATGAACCCAAAAATAAATTATAATTCATTTTTGTCATTCATGTTGTTTATTTTCCACTTTCAATTTGGCTGCGATTGTTCGTTTCAATGTTCGCATCATTTTGTTTGTTTCGTATGGTTGAGAAATACAAATCTTATTCATTTCATCATTTGTTCATTTTTGTATATTTTCAGTGTTCCACTAGAATAGTATGTTTTGTTCAGTCGACTAGATGTGATGTGTTTAAAGCAAAGCTTGATTTAAAGCGATTTTTTATTGTTCGCTAATAGAAACTGACAATATTTCAATTGTTAATGCATCATCTGAAGCATTTAAAGAATTTTTACTATTCGTTTACTGGAGCAAAGTTCAATTGACACCAAAAAAATATCGTCAAAGTAATCAATTTGTGTCAAAATGCCACGAAGAAAAATTTACAATAAAATTGTTTGTACTTCAAGTGACGAATGTTATCATCACCATAATATCGATTTGACTTGACAAGTTGATTATAGCTGTGATGGATTCTACAAAAATGTATAGAGACTTTTTATAGGGAATTTTAACATAAAAATGGCCTCAGAACTTAAGGTCTTGACGGATGAAATCAATTTGGTTGTAATCATTTCAAATTGTATCACAGCAACGCATATTTTTGACGCACAATTTAGTTTGTTTTGATTTGCGTAAGAAGAAGCACATATTAATGCGGAGCTTGTTGTAAAATGGCTGATAAAATTGATGTGTGTGATAATGGATTGTATCAGCGCAGTTGTGAGAAATTATACATGGATGTTAGGACATCGGATGTGTTATTTGTATTTGACATCGATACCGATCATCCCGAAAGTGTTCCAGCTCACAAAATTCTTCTGTCGGCTGGCAGTCCAGTATTTGAGGCAATGTTTTATGGTTCATTGATTGAAACTGGTGATATTCCAATTGTTGATGCATCGGCCGAAGCATTTAAAGAATTTTTGCAATTCTTTTACAAAAGCAAAGTTCAATTAACTCAACAAAATATCGGCGAAGTGATTAATTTGTGTAAAAAATATGAATTGGCTGATGGTGTAAAAGCGTGTGAAATTCCATTGCAGAAATCATTGACCAATGACACATTTTGCTGGGGCTATGAAATAGCCATTCTTCTTGAACTAGACAATTTACAGCAATTTTGTGAGCAAAAAATCCAAGAAAATCCCCAAGATGTGTTAGCATCCGATTGTTTCTTGGAATGTAATCGAAAATCAGTTCATAAAATACTCAAATTAATTCAATCAAAGTGTAATCCACACAAGATTGTCGAATCGTGTATGGAATGGGCAAAATCAGAAAATGCTCGAAATAATATCGAATCAAATCCATTAACATTACGAGAACAACTTGGTGATTTGTTTCATGAAATTCCATTCAGTGAAATAACAATGGATGAACTCTTTAAGATTATTTCCAGTAAACATGGTTTTATGTCCGATGATGAAATTCAAAGGATTAGTCGAACGATAGCAGAAAAACAATTTCAATCAAGTATTTACGCAAATTGGCCATTATCAATTTTACCGAAATTAAATTGTGACCGTCGAATTCCTGGAAAAACTGAAATAACTGAAGCTAATATTTTATTTTGTTGCTTTTCAACAAGTAAAAACATTTTATTAACTGACATTTTTTTACCACAATTGGTCCGCAATTCAATTTACAATGAAAATAATGAAAGTGATGTAATTTACACAATACATGGACCATACAATCATATGCGAGCAGATTTAATTTTATTTGAAAAGATAAAATTGTCATTTGAAACTGAAACACATGTTGTTTTGCCACAGCCAGTACACATGGAAATGGACAAAGATTATTGCCTAACTATTGCTGGAACTGATTATGAATATTTAAAGACAATTCCATTTTTACAAGCAAAAGATCTTTTGAACAACGTTGAATTAGATGACGAAATTACAATAAGATTTTTTCCAGGCAGTGAACTTTTATCACGATTTCAATTTCATAAAATACCATAATACAGAGACTCAGTTTTAAAAAAAAAAACTCTTTTTAAGATTAGCAAATGCATAAAATTCCATCCTGAAAAATAACATATAAATAGTTGAACTTTTATAAATTATAAATAATTGTGTAACTATTCTCTTTGCTAACTATGTCGCATTGGGTCTTTGAACACCATGTTTAGTAGCTTGCTAAGGAACACATATTGGCAAAAATTTAGGTTACATAATAAATAAATAAATAAATAGACTAAGAAAATGAATAAAAATGTTGAAACATCAAAATAATTTGGAAAAAACCTAATACACAAATCAATTGTGAAGCAAAAAACAAATACAAGTATATTGTACATGTTTTCGATAAAATAAATATTAGATGTCAAAACAAAAACATATCGTTTTATTTAACCTTATCTTCTACAATGTTCAGTGATTCGTTAAATCAATGATTGCCGCAGAAATGCTTTGTCGTCACATAAATCAAATGTCTTTTGATAAAGTTAATAAAGAGTCTAATCAAGAATGTAGTAATATGCTATGTTTCCCGCGTTGCTTAATCTATAAATTAAATGTGCACATTACAAATATTCAGAGAGTGCCATATATACACTTATTTAAATGTTATATTTGTGTGGATGATAATAGCCATGATAATAGAAACCTAATGATAAAACAAATGTCTTACATACATAAAATGAACTTTTCCGCACTGAAAATCCAACGCATACAATTTATCCAATTTCTGTTGACAATTCATTACATTTTATCTTAAAATGACATGTTTACGTTTTTACATAACTTGTTCGAAAATCATAAAATGCCATTTTTATGTACTTTCCCATACAGAATTGCAGTGCTCACATTCTCCTGAAATTGACAGGAACTGCTAAATTTAGCAACTATGTCTCAGGGCCTGTGAGTGTTGCGCTCATGTGTATGGCAGCAAATACATAAGCGCGAGCAGAAGTGTGCATATTATATGCTCTCTCTTATATACTCGCTGCGTACTCTTCAGTCATTCATTCGAGCGCTTTTACGTACGGCAGCGAGTATATAAGAGCGAGCGCATATAATATGCACACTTCTACTCGCGCTTATGTTTTTACTGCCATACGCATGAGCGCAACACTCACAGGCCCTGAGACATAGTTGCTAAAATTAGCAGTTCCTGTCGATTTCAGGAGAATGTGAGCACTGCAGAATTGTCATTTCTCACTTCTTCTAAGTTCAAAACGCCGAGAAAAAAAATATATTTTTGACCGATTGCAATACTTTTACGCAACATGTAGTGTGCGGAAAAGTAATTATCTCATTCTTGCAATTCATTGCTATCAATCTTTTCGTTGTTATTTTGTTTCAGTTTAAATTTGGCCATGATTGTTCATTTCATTGACGAGTAGTTTAGTTTAAATCAAGTGATTGAGGAATGCTAATCTTGTATATTTCTTCGATTTTTTCACATTTAAAACTAAAATGAAGTTTGTGTTTGATGCGAAATAGAAAAATTATTAATAAAATAAAAAAACGAAAAAACCCATACAATTCGAAACTAAAATGGATGATGAATTGTTTGTGTGTGATAATGAATTGTCTCAGCGTAGTTGTGAGAAATTATACATGGATGTGAGAACAGCTGATGTGTTATTTGTGTTTGATATCGATACCGATCATCCTGAAAGTGTTCCAGCTCACAAAATTCTTCTATCGGCTGGAAGTCCAGTATTTGAGGCGATGTTTTACGGTTCGCTAGTAGAAACTGGTGATATTCCAATTGTTGATGCATCGGCCGAAGCATTTAAAGAATTTTTACAATTTTTCTACAAGAGCAAAGTTCAATTGACGCCACAAAATATCGGCGAAGTGATTAATTTGTGTAAAAAATATGAATTAAATGATGGTGTGAAAGCGTGTGAAATTCCATTGCAACATTCATTGACTAAAAAAACATTTTGCTGGGGCTATGAAATAGCCATTCTTCTTGAATTAGACAATTTACAGCAATTTTGTGAGAAAAAAATTCAAGAAAATCCAGACGAAGTATTAGCATCCGATTGTTTCTTGGAATGTAATCGAAAATCAGTTCATAAAATACTCAAATTAATTCAATCAAAGTGTAATCCACACAAGATTGTTGAAGCGTGTATGGAATGGGCAAGATCAGAAAATGCACGACATAATATCGAATCAAATCCATTAACATTACGACAACAACTTGGTGATTTGTTTGATGAAATTCCATTTAGCGAAATAACAATGGACGAATTATTCAATTTTATTTCGAAGAACCGTGAAGAAGATGAGGAAAATAAATCGATTTTGTCAGATGAGGAAATTAAATCGATTTGTCAAACGATAGCGTCAAAAAAGTTTCAATCAAGTATTTACGCAAATTGGCCATTATCAATATTACCAAAATTGATATGTGACCGTCGAAGTTTTGATAACACTGAAATAACTGAGGGAAATATGCATTATTTCAGCATTATGACAAATCAAAATATTTTATTAACTGACATTTTTTTACCACAATTGGCAAGCGATTCAATTTATAATGACGATTGTGAAAAAGATGTAATTTACACAATAAATGGACCGTACAATCATTTACAAGCTAATTTGATATTGTTTGAAAAGATCAAACTTTCAACTAAAAATGAGACACATGTTGTTTTACCACAACCGGTATACATGGAAATGAACAAATTATATTGTGTAGTAATTATTGGAACTGATTATCAATATATGAAGAAATTTCAATTCTTACAGGCAAAACCACTTTCAGACAGTATTGAATTGAATGCAGAGATTAAAATAGATTTTTTTTGCAGTGAACTTGTGGCACGATTTTATTTCTATAAAATACCATAGCCGATTGGCTATTTGAGTATTCATTTTTAAAAAAAAATCATTTAAAATTTCAGATTTCCATTATATAGACATTTTAAAATTATCATTTCAATTTAAGTTTCTTTTAAATTGAATAGAAGAATTACGCAATAAAGAGATGTGAAAATTCTCATCTGATTTTTTTCGAAAAGGTAATGCTGAATTTGAATTTTGAGATACAGAATTTTTCAGCGAAAAATGGTAATTTTATTGAATAAAATAAGAAAAATACCATTGAATGATCAACATATTTATCGTCTTTAAGATTTGCATTTAGAGATGAATGAAATGTTAATTAATTATCTGGAAATAAACAATTTTTTTTGAATTTTGCAAATTCTTTGTAATTTTTTCTTTCTGAATAATTCTAATTTAATTTGTATATAAAATCATGTCTTTAAAAAAAAAGCTCCACTTGAACAATTTTAATCAAATAATTTGCCATAGAATTAAAATTGAAATGTGAAAAACAAAATTCCGATGTCACACTGTGGCGGGTCCCGGCTCAGAAGTGTAAGTCGCACCATTTTCGCACAATTTTTTTTTTTTATTTTTTTTTTTTTTGTACGATTGACACCTCTGTTTCGGACAAGTATTTAAGGGGATCATCAGAGTTCTCTTACGAAAGTCATTTCTATACAAAGTCACGAAAGTGAAACTTGGATGAATGTTTATTAGTAGATGAATTCTTTTGAACATCTTGACCTATTTCCTATTTCTTTTTTTTTCAATTGCGTGACTGAGGTCTTCAAATCTAAAGAGCAGACGTAAAGAAGATTCCAGAGACTGGGTAAATGTGTGCCAACGCCAGTGGATTTACTGTACTTCTAGTTGAGTAAAGTAAATTTACATTGGTTTACAGCGTTGGCCAACGCATTAACTAGCTCTTTAGCTAGTAAGTCGTCGGCGTATATGTTTTCTCTTGCGTCTTTATATGCACAAAGACGAGAATTTACATTTATTGTGTGCGATTGATTAACGCAATGTGTAGTTGATGTAAGGGTAAATGCTATATAGTTCACAATAAAATTTTCCGCAAGTGAATCGAATTCTGTCTCTGGAAGATTCAGATATCTAAAAAACGATTTTTGGCATTCATTTTATATATATCATCAATAAAGTATCAACAGTTATTTGTTTCAACATGTTTCATGTAATTATAACACGATTACCTAGCTATTCATAGAAATTATTAAATTTTTCCTTGAAAACTGTTTATTTTAGATTTGCCTCAAACTGACAACGTTCGTCAGTAGAATAAAATTGTATAAACGAATGAACAAACATTGCTTGTGTTCGGTGTTCGTTGACACTTCTATACTTAACCCTAGGGGAATTTATCAAATCAGATGTGTTGCAGATATTGCAGATAGTTTGGATTTGCAGCAGATATTCTTCGTGATCATAGAGTGAATATCTGCTACAAATCCGCAAATATTCGTAGGCAACACTCAATATTTGATGTTTTAGTGCTAGAAAATTTGAGCAGATTTTTTGCAGATTTCTACGGATATTTATTCCATAAATTCCCCTAGACTTAACCTAGTGTACAGACTCTCAAAATTTAACAATGTTGTTCAAATGTATCTCTTTCTGTGTAAATTGAAAGTCAACGTTTTCTGATCAAATATTTCCCCTATCATATGACTCTATGTAAATAAAAAAAAAACATTGAAATTCGAACACATGTGCTACAAAGTAGCAGAAGTTTACTTCACATATTCTTGTTTTTTTATGAATATTTTCATTTCAAAATGCGACATTTAGTTGGATTTTTGTGGTTGAGAAAAACAAATCTTCTACGTTTTTTCCACATTTTCAGTATTCATATTGAAAAATTAAATCTTCGTTAGGAATACTATTAATATTTTCTATAAAAAATAGAAAAAATAATAAAAAAAAAAGCGAAAATGGATGATCAATTGCTTGTGTGTGATAATGAATTATCTGTGAGTAGATGTGAAAAATTATATATGGATGTGAGGACATCGGACGTGTTATTTGTATTTGACATTGATACTGATCATCCTGAAAGTGTTCCAGCTCACAAAATCATTCTATCAGCCGGAAGTGAAGTGTTTGAAGCGATGTTTTATGGTTCATTAATTGAAACTGGTGATATTCCAATTGTTGATGCATCGGCTGAAGCATTTACAGAATTTCTCCAATTTTTTTATAAGAGCAAAGTCCTATTGACGCTACAAAATATCGGCGAAGTTATTAATTTATGTAAAAAATATGAATTGGCTGATGCTGTAAGGGCGTGTGAAATTCAATTACGAGAATCATTAACAAATAACATGTTGTGCTGGGGCTATAAAATCTCCATTCTTCTTGAACTGCATAATTTACAGAAATGTTGTGAGAAAAAAATTCAAGAGAATTCACAAGAAGTTTTAGCATCCGATTGTTTCTTGGAATGTGATCGAAATTCAGTTTATAAAATATTCAAATTAATTCAATCAAAGTGTAATGCACATAAGATCGTTGAAGCTTGCTTGAAATGGGCGAAATTAGAAAATGTTCGAAATAATATTGAATCAAATCCATTAACATTACGAAAACAACTTGGACATTTATTTGATGAAATTCCATTTAATGGAATAAATATTGAAGAAATGTACAAGCTTATTTCTAAAAACCATGGTTTTATGTCCGATGATGAAATTCAAGGGATTAGTCGAACGATAGCAGAAAAACAATTTCAATCAAATATTTACGGTAAATTGGCCATTATCAATTTTACCAAAATTCATTTGTGACCGTCGAATTTCTGGCAACATCGAAATAATTGAAGCAAATATCAATTTTTGCTGCTTTACTATAAATCACAATACTTTATTAACTGACTTTTTTTTACCCCAATTAAGACGTGATTCAAATTGCAATGATAATTATGAAAGAGATTTTAGTTACACAATACATGGACCATGCAGTCATTTACAAGCTGATTTGATATATTTCGAGAAGATAAAATTATCAACAAAAAATGAAACACATATTGTTTTACCGCAACCAATATTCATTAAAATTGGCGAAGAATATTGCATAACTATTGTTGGAACCAAATATGAATATTTGAAGACATTTCCATTTTTACAAGCAAAAAATCTTTTGAACAACGTTGAATTAGATCAAGATATTAAAATAAATTTTTTTCCAGGTAGTGAACTTGTAGCACGAATTCAATTTTTTAAAATACCATAATTCAGTAATTTAGCTAAAAAGTGAAAAACAAGCTTTTTTTCAAGATTTATATCTAAGCGATGTTATGAGGATAATTCTTTTTTTTTTTTTATTAGTTTATTAAAATTTAAAATTATTTTGTATTTACCAAAAGATAAAAGTGTTTTATTGCGCGTGGCGATCATCACTTCCATCCCCACACATCTGCCGCTATGTAAATAAATAAAAATGTTAAAATACCAAAACAACTTGGACATTTTGAATGAGCAAAACTCATGTGAAGCAAAATAATACAAGAACATGTTTGAATGGATTGCTGTGCCGATAAAATAAATATTATTTGATGATTTTCATGGCGAAAACACGTCGCCTTCATTTCACATTATCTTGAACACTCAATCATTGACACAGAAATGCTTTGGCGTCACATAATAAAACGACTTCTGATTTCGTCAACTAAGTATCTACTCAAGAATGTAGTAGAATGCTGTTTCTCGCATTGCCCCATGAATTCATTACACTTTACAAATATTAAGACGCATATTGTACGCTATGTATACTTATTCGTATGTTCTCTTTGTATGGATTTGCTCATTTTTAAACTTCGTTCTTATCAATTTGCTGTTTCAATTTAGCGTTGATTGTTCATTCCAATGACACACAATTCAGTTTCGATCGAGAAATCGAGAAACACAAATCTTTGTTTATTTTTTTTTCTTTGACAAAAAGTGTACCACATAGTTTTGCTATTACTATATTCGGAGTACAAAACTTGATATTTCTTAAAAATCAATGTAGTTTTAAGAATTGTTATGATTCGAAGTTAAAATGGATGATGAATTGTTTGTGTGTGACAATGAATTGTCTCAACGTAGTTGTGAGAAATTATACATGGATGTGAGAACAGCTGATGTGTTATTTGTGTTTGATATTAATACCGATCATCCCGAAAGCGTTCCAGCTCACAAAATCATTCTATCGGCTGGAAGTCCAGTATTTGAGGCGATGTTTTACGGTTCGCTAGTAGAAACTGGTGATATTCCAATTGTCGATGCATCGGCCGAAGCATTTAAAGAATTTCTGCAATTTTTCTACAAGAGCAAAGTTCAATTGACGCCACAAAATATCGGCGAAGTGATTAATTTGTGTAAAAAATATGAATTGGCTGATGGTGTAAAAGCGTGTGAAATTCCATTGCAGAAATCATTGACCAATAACACATTGTGCTGGGGCTATGAAATAGCCATTCTTCTTGAATTAGACAATTTACAGCAATTTTGTGAGCAAAAAATTCAAGAAAATCCACAAGAAATATTGGCATCGCATAGTTTTCTGGAATGTGAACGAAAATCAGTTCATAAATTACTCAAATTAATTCAATCAAAGTGTAATGCGCATAAAATTGTCGAAGCGAGTATGGAATGGGCAAGGTCAGAAAATGCACGAAATAATATCGAATCAAATCCGTCAACATTACGAGAACAAATTGGCGATTTGTTTGATGAAATTCCATTCAGTGAAATAACAATGGATGAACTCTTCAGTCTTATTTCTAAAAACCGTGGTATTTTGTTAGATGATGAAATTCAAATGATTAGTCGAACGATAGCAGAAAAAAGATTTCAATTAAGTATTTACGCAAATTGGCCATTATCAATTTTACCGAAATTGAATTGTGACCGTAGAATTCCTGGAAAAACAGATTTAATTGAAGCACGTATTCATTTTTGCAGCTTTGGGTTAAATAAAAGTTGTTTATTAACTGAAATCGATTTACCACAATTGGCAAGCGATTCAATTTATAATGACGATTGTGAAAAAGATGTACTAATTTACACAATAACTGGACCTTACGACCATTATGAAGCTGATTTAAATTATTTCGAAAAGATAAGATTATCAACTGAAAATGAGACACACATTGTTTTACCACAACCGATTTTTATAGAAATGGACAAAGGATATACCATAGCTCTTATTGGAACAAACCATGAATATTTAAAAAAATACCCATTTTTACAAGCAAAACATCTTTCAGACACCGTCAAATTAGATGACGAAATTAAAGTAAAATTTTTTCCAGGCAGTAAACTGGTAGCACGATTTTTATTTCATAAAATACCATAATTTAGTAGTTCAATCACATTTGATAGATTTTATATTGCTGTTTTGTGCGATACTAGCTTAAGATGAAGAAAAATAATAAATTTTTATAAAAGAAATAATATATTTTTTATTTTATTCTGTTACTTTTCCGCACACAACATGTTGTGCGTAAAAGTATTGTAATCGATCAAAAAATAATAAGGGCACCCAAAAATATTTTTTCTCGGCTTTTTGAACTTAGGAGAACAACAGAAATCTAATGATGCAGAATTGTTAGGATAGTAAAACAAAAAGAAATTATCATGTTCAACAGCTCTCGGTCTAAATAGTTTTGCGCACAGCATCGGTTATCAGAATTTCAGGTATCTTATCTGCTCCTTCTGTTTTATTATTTTCAATGTCTAAATATGAGTTCCGCGAGTGACTATTTACACAACTGGAAAAGAAACAAAATAAGAAAATGAGTCTTCCTACGCTCGATCTAAAAACATTCGAAAAAAAAATTAGAAATGTAATAGTTGAAACCATAGTGAAACGCTTGTTATTATTTTCTCACTTGGACTTTGGAAAAAAAAAAAAAAAAAAATGTTTGATCGAGGATTGTTCGTGCCGATACTGACTGTGTTCGTTATATTTGAGGTAAATTGTGTTTTGTTAAGAATTCTTATGAAAATTGAAAATAACCGTGGTTAAAAAATAACAATTGTTATCCTTCTCATAGTTCCGTTTTGTCATCGCAAATGATATTCAAAATGAAAAGAAACCATCGAAAATCACAGACCTTAATTTCGAAACATTGGACGAAATTTTCACAAATTTACCATTGAAAGACATAGTTGCATTTGGTGAAATATCAAAAAGTATGCATCAAGCGGCTGGTTCATTTATTCAACATACATTCAGATCGAGATTACGTAGTGAAATTGGAAATATTTACAACGAAGGTTTTCACGTTAAATTGAATAGCTTTAGTGAATATATTCAACGTATTTTAATTGGCAATGGAAATTTACAAGTTTTTTCCCAACCGCATGGTTTTCGTTCGATTAAAGAAATTGAATTTTTTAAAGGAAATTTAACATCCATTGAATGTATTAAAGATATTCTTCCCAATGTGGATGCATTGAAATTTATTTATTGTGAACTTGTTGGAAATGTTCATGACACATTTCTTCGTCATTGTAAACAATTGAAGCGTTTATATGTGAGAGACACAAACGAATGTGGTAAACAACGAACTAATTTTATTGGAATATCAAATGATTGGCTCACCGAACAATATCCAACAATTGAATATTTTGAAATGAATTCGCAACGAAAAATCGATGAAGTTGTTGAATTTCTTGAAAAAAATTCAAATATTCAAACATTTGCGACGATTATCGACTTTTTGATGGCAAATTTGGATAGGATTTCGATATCAACCATTAAGTTGAATACGTTGGCCATTTTCTATGGAACCAGCGAAATAGATAACTCCCAGTACGATGAATTTGTAAATCAACTATCGACATTTCAAGGACGTGGATTTTTTGATGAATTACATTTGTATTTTCAACAAACCAAACGAAATTATCATTCGAGTCTAAGACATTTGTTGCCTCTGGTTACAATTCTTCACATCGTAATTCAATCCGAATATTTTTCATTATCGGAAATGATAAATCTCAAGCAACTGTATCTTTTTGGTACATTTCAAATCGTTGATCTTGATGTTGCACTTCGCAATCTCAATAAACTGAATTATGTTTTCTTTTCTTGCGAAACATTTGAAAAGATTTTACCATTTATCGCACGTTTGCCAAATTTGAGAAAAATTCGAATTGATTCGATTACAGATGGAGCTCATTTTAATCAGAATACAAATGTAATTGATGTTTTCGCACTCAATGATAAACGGAAACATTTAGAGAGTAAACTAACGATTTTTGTTAAAGATCATGTTTATTTAGCTACAAAATCAGCAATGACTTTGAGCAGTTTCGATTTTATCGAAATCAAACGCACTGAATCCGATGATGTATTTCATGATTTCACTTATGTTCATGGTTCTCTTATTTGAGGGACAATGATTAACTCTAGGATTGACCTATGCAAATATCCATCAATGTAATATTATAAATAAAATGAATCAGTTTATTGAAATTTAAAATTCCATAAAATTCCGTTGAGATTTAATTATTTAAATTCAATTTCTAGCGAAATTTAGCCATTTAAATTTAAATTTAAATTTTCATTGAAATGTGAAGTCTGAAGACAGACACTAGCTTTTTATTATTTATCAATTCTATAAATCAAATCTTTATAAATCTTTGAATTCTTTCAAGAATCTGAATCTCTGAGTCTTCAAGGATCTATTCAAACTTAAGTCTAGATGTCTAACCCCTAGCTGAAGATTTAAAAAAAAAATCTTTTTATACTTTTTGATACATTCGGTTTTTCGGTACCGATTTGCCCCTTGACTCTGCATCCTGTAAGCGAAAATTGTTAACACGATGGCTCATCTGCAAATGTTCAATATATTCTGTATAAAAGCATGTTCTACGTTTGACCATAATAAACACTGCTTTATTCTCGAACTAGAGTAGTCAGAAACTATTAGATTTTCCTTGTAAAGGAAACTTTGCGAATTTTCTTTGACGAAAATGCCAAAAAATGCCTTATTTTGATAATTTCACATACAAAAGTGACATTTTTCACCAAAAACCCCATCTACCGACCGAACAAACATGCTAGGAACCGCACCTGGAATTTCGAACATCGGCGAGTTTTCAGTACTTCTGTCCCCACACATCTGTCGCCATGTATATAAATACAAATGTAAAAATGCCAAAACAACTTGAAAATTTTGAATGAGCAAAACTCATGTGAAGCGAAATAATACAAGAACATGTTTGAATGGATTGCTGTGCCGATAAAATAAATATTATTTGATGATTGTCGTAGCAGAAACACGTCGCCTTCATTTCACATTATCTTGAACACTCAATCATTGACACAGAAATGCTTTGGCGTCACATAATAAAACGACTTCTGATTTCGTCAACTAAGTATCTACTCAAGAATGTAGTAGAATGCTGTTTCTCGCATTGCCCCATGAATTCATTACACTTTACAAATATTAAGACGCATATTGTACGCTATGTATACTTATTCGTATGTTCTCTTTGTATGGATTTGCTCATTTTTAAACTTCGTTCTTATCAATTTGCTGTTTCAATTTAGCGTTGATTGTTCATTCCAATGACACACAATTCAGTTTCGATCGAGTAATCGAGAAACACAAATCTTTGTTTATTTTTTTTTTCTTTGACAAAAAGTGTACCACATAGTTTTGCTATTACTATATTCGGAGTACAAAACTTGATATTTCTTAAAAATCAATGTAGTTTTAAGAATTGTTATGATTCGAAGTTAAAATGGATGATGAATTGTTTGTGTGTGACAATGAATTGTCTCAACGTAGTTGTGAGAAATTATACATGGATGTGAGAACAGCTGATGTGTTATTTGTGTTTGATATTAATACCGATCATCCCGAAAGCGTTCCAGCTCACAAAATCATTCTATCGGCTGGAAGTCCAGTATTTGAGGCGATGTTTTACGGTTCGCTAGTAGAAACTGGTGATATTCCAATTGTTGATGCTTCGCCTGAAGCTTTTACAGAATTTTTGCAATTCTTTTATAAAAGCAAAGTTCAATTGACGCCACAAAATATCGGCGAAGTCATTAATTTGTGTAAAAAATATGAATTAGCTGATGGTGTGAAAGCGTGTGAAATTCCATTGCAGAAATCATTGACTAATGACACATTGTGCTGGGGCTATGAAATAGCCATTCTTCTTGAATTAGACAATTTACAGCAATTTTGTGAGAAAAAAATTCAAGAAAATCCACAAGAAATATTGGCATCGCATAGTTTTCTGGAATGTGAACGAAAATCAGTTCATAAATTACTCAAATTAATTCAATCACATTGTAATCCACACAACATTGTCGAATCGTGTATGGAATGGGCAAAATCAGAAAATGTACGAAATAATATTGAATCAAATCCGTCAACATTACGAGAACAACTTGGCGATTTGTTTGATGAAATTCCATTTACCGAAATAACAATGGATGATCTGTTCAGTTTTATTTCTAAAAACCATGGTATTTTGTTAAATGATGAAATTAAATCGATTCGTCAAACGATAGCGGCAAAAAAGTTTCAATCAAGTATTTACGCAAATTGGCCATTATCAATTTTACCGAAATTGAATTGTGACCGTCGAATTCCTGGAAAAACAGAATTAATGGAAGCACATACTCATTTTTGCAGCTTTATGCCGAATAAAAATTCTTTATTAACTGAAATATATTTACCACAATTGGCAAGCGATTCAATTTATAATGACGATTGTGAAAAAGATGTAATTTACACAATACATGGACCATACAATCATTTACGAGGTGATTTGATATATTTCGAAAAGATAAGATTATCAACTGAAAATGAGACACACATTGTTTTACCACAACCGATTTTTATAGAAATGGACAAAGGATATAGCATAGCTGTTGTTGGAACAAACCATGAATATTTAAAAAAATACCCATTTTTACAAGCAAAACATCTTTCAGACACCGTCAAATTAGATGACGAAATTAAAGTAAAATTTTTTCCAGGCAGTAAACTGGTAGCACGATTTCTATTTCATAAAATACCATAATTTAATAGTTCAATCACATTTGATATATTAATATTTGTTATTGCTGTTTTGTACGATACTATAGCTTAAGACAAAGAAAATAAATTTTTTATTTTATTTTTTTTTTCTTTACATCTGACTCAAGTTATCTTAACTTCTTAGAATTCACAATTTTGTACTTAATTGTATGTATTTGTTCAATCAATGATCTTTACGAAACTGTTAAATCAATAAATCAAATCTGTGAACTCTTTCATGATTCTGAATCTCTGTGTCTTTAAGGATCTCTTTAAATCTTAAGTTCAGCTGTTTAACCTCTAGCTGAAGATTATTGATCGCCCCACCCCTGAACTCGAAGTTATCAAAACCAATGAATATTGTTGACATTTTATAAATTAAATTATTCTACCTAATCACTCATTTGAATATACCATATCAAAACAAAATTTTGACGCAATGTAAGTATGAATAATTGAATTTAACATTTTTTTTTTAATATTTCCTAGATACGCTGGAGCTTTCGGTTTCCGAGTAATAACGTGGTGCCATCCGAAAGTCGCGAGTATAATTATTTCGAAACATTGAAGCTTTAAAGCAATCATTTCATTGTATGTCGTCATTTTGTCTATTGTTCTGTATTTTATATGAGAAGAACAGCATAAATGAAATGTCGTGCGTATGTATTGGTAATGAACGCGTTTACTTGGCCGTATAAATTGTATGCCAAGCAGAGTCGTTGATCAACAATATACACGCACTCAAACTTCTGTTGTGCTAGCTGTATTTCATGCGGAATGAACAACATTACAAAAGTGATATATAATACGCATATATTGGTGATTATCGACTCTGTTTGCCACACAATTCACATGGACAAACAGAAGTGTTAATTACCAATACATACACACGGCATTTCTCTTATGCTGTTCTCTCCACATAAAATACAGAAAAACAGACGAATGACGACACACAATAACAATATTGTGAAATAATTTCAAAGTTTCTGAATAATGACCATTGCGACTTTAAGATGGTGCAACGATAGTGTTCGACTTAATTTAAATGCATTCCGCAAATGGAGTGTACGGTGAGATCAAATATTACAAATATTTTTCACGTGAAGGAAAACACATTAAGTTAACTTAACAACAGGTTTTCAATTCTACGAAGTGAATTATTTATTAACAGATGAATATTTCTCATTGGAAATGTTTTGCAAATGGAGGTTTCAAAAGAAGGTTCTTTTTTCTAATTTCTTTCTAAGTATTTTTCCACAATTATTTGTTAATCGCTTCATTCTTTAATAAATTGTTGTGAATGTGTAAAACAAAATAATCACCGAATGTAAGCAAAATGAAATGTTTGTGCAAGACTGTTTCATGAAAATATCCAATATTATATTTCATTTTGAAGCGAATTCATTTGACTATTGTCGGTTTATAATTATTTATAATTATATTAACTGTTTCACATCTTTCTATTTTTGAAAATTGACTCAAGTTTTTTCTGTTCATTTTATTTGTTTCGTGAGACAAATTCAATATTGTTCGCTTATTTAGAAAGAATACATTTTAAACAAATTCAGATTATTCAATTTATTCAGAATATACAACATTTCAGTTCAAAAGAACGTAATAATTTTCCCAAAACATATAATGTTCGATGGAAAATTGTATGTTTTATTTATTGCTGAATTGGCCATTTTCCAGGTGATTGAAATTTATTGAATCCAATGTACATATGTATATCAACTATTTATCAATTTTTCCTATTGAAATTGGTTTAACAAGAATAATTGAATTAAGATGCATCAAATATTTAGCATTGAAAGTTAAAAACGCTGAAATTTACAAAAAAAAAAAGAAAAAATTTTCCTTTCAATTTTATTTACAGTTTTTCATCGTTAATGTCATTGGAACAAACAATGCCTCATCATCGTTATTATCATCTCAAATGCCAAATGTACTAGGTCCGCCGAATCTAGATGGTGATTTGTCTCAATTGAATCTCGATTGTTTAGATGGAATTTTTGGTGGATTATCAATAAAAGATTTAGTCGCCACAAGTGAAACATGCAAAGATATGCAAGAGAATGTTGCTCAATACTATGGATATAACTTTTTAGAAAAAGTACGTGATCAAAGTAAAAACATTTATTCGGATCGTCATCAACTAAAAATTAATTGCCTGAGTAAACATGTGCAGAGGTTTTCATTGCAAAATGGTGATTTGGATATTTTTCAATTGCATCCAATGGAATCGCTAAAAGAACTTGAATTCATAAACGGAAAACTGAATATGACCAAAAAACTCAAGAATATTCTTCGAAATGTTAAAACATTGAAGTTTATTCACAGTGAATTGGATGATGATTTCCATAAAACGTTCCTTCAACATTGTGGAAATTTGCGACGATTATATGTTCGTGACAATGATGATTCAAAAGGTATTTATCGAACTAATTTCATTGGAACATCCAATGATTGGCTTAACAATATTTATACAAAACTTGAACATTTCGAAATTCATTCTCGACGTGAAATCAATCAAGTCATTCAATTTTTACGATTAAATCGAAAAAGTATTCGCACATTTTCAACTACAATTGAATTTTTAATGGCAAATATGGCAAATTTTGAAACAGCCAATATCCTATTAAGCACTATAGCCATTTTGCATACAAATAGTAAAGAAACAAAGTTCAATTCATTCACGAGTCAAATGGTGGATCTTCAAAAACGGGGATTATTTCAACATTTACATTTGTATTATAAAACCAAACCGGAAATGTTATATCCATCAAGATTGTTGCCATTTGTCAAAATTTTGCACATCAATAATTGGACGAATAAGTTTGCTTTGGCTTCATTTGTAAAATTGCAAAGATTGTACATAAGTTGTGTGTCACAAATTCAAGATCTTAATGTTACCTTGGCAACACTCAAAGAACTCAATGAAATTCACTTTTCATCGGAGAAAATCATCAATATTTTACCATTAATTCGAAAGTTACCAAAACTTCAAACAATCTATATTGAAAATCTACTTAGTAGTGTTAATGCTAGAGATATTAGGAACAGTAGACGCGAAAGAGATAGGCGTGAAAGACGACGGAGATATGAAATGGAACGAATGCATGAAATGTATCGCATATATGAAATGCATCGAAGACGTGACGAAATACGTGAAAGATGCCCTCGGTGTCGAAGATGCGATTGCAATGATGGATACAGTAGACCCGCGAATGCTGGATACGATAGACCACCTTGGGTTAACAGATATGATCATTCAAGTTCAAGTTCAAGTTCATCCGACGAAGGTATGTGCCGTCGATGTGAAAATTGTGATTGCACCAGATATGGATCTCGACAAAGATGTCTCAGGTGTCGAAGATGTGAATGCACTGATAGACCACTTAGGAATAATAGATTGGATAGACCACCTTGGGATGATAGATACGATAGACCACCTTGGGACAACAGACGCCCCAGATATGGTTTATGTCCAAGATGTGAAAGATGCGATTGTACCAGATATGGATCTCGGCAAAGATGCTTGAGATGTCGAAGATGCGGATGCACAGACAGAAACAATAGACCTACTGGTGGTATGTGTCCTAGATGCGAAAGATGTGAATGCAACCGTAGATACAATAGGTGCCCACTTTGTCGCAGCGAAATGAGAAATGGTAGATGCGAACGATGCGAAGATCATTTTGGATTTAATATGCATAATAATCGTAGCAGAAGTAACAATGACGACAGTGATGATGATAGATCACAGCAATCAACTGTATGTAATGACTCTCTTGACATATCAACACTCAAAGAAGAACGTGGAAAGTGTGAAAATGCAGAAAAGCTAACAATTTATGTACCGGAAAAATTTTATTTGGCAACAATACGAACACACAATTTGGATGAATGCGATTTAATCGATGTTATGCGTATCGATTCATATGATGGATCTCATGATTTCACCGTTTTTAATGATAAACTTGTTTAAGTGCATGGGTAATCATGATCATTGTGGTGCATAAGGTAGGGCGAAAGCTCGATGACTTCCTTTCTTAAATGGTCGGCAAAGTCCAAAGATGGTAAAAGGATACAAATTTATCGCTCTTTTCATCCAAACTATGCCACTCAGGTGGATGGAGGGACAGTTCGGACATCCAAGTTGTCTGAGTAGAAATGTTGTGTACTTTTGCCAACTTTGCCCGAGACACCCATCGGTGTAACATCGAAATTATTTAAAATTGCGAGAGTTTTTTTTTAAAAAATGATTGAAGACCTCATCTGTTCATTTAACATGTATTTATCATATTAGAGAAAAATTATTCACCTAGGTGGCGTATAGTCAACTTTTCTTATTAGCCGAATAGACTGTCAAAGTCCACAACAAAAATATGTGAAAAAATGTAACGACTACGCTACTAATCAATAGATGGCGACGTAGTAATCCTAAAAAATTCATCACCTAGACCTGGAAGACCTTTTTTTACTTCAATAGACAGCAATCTTGCCTCCTTTTTTAAGTTTGGGACCGTGCACCACTATGATCATGATGTCTAGAAATATTATTGTTAAAATTTAATGTTTTTTCATCAGCCATTGAGTTCATTTGTATTACCCATAGCACTATAATAAAATGTATTTACTCAGAAATTGTTAAATAATCGATAATTATTTTCAACAGCAAAGTAAACACCTGTTAAAATTTTTTGCTTTTATATCAAAAAACGTTTACTTCGTCTTAATTTAAAACCAGTCGTGCGCACATTGGGGAAGTTCGGTTAGAACACTCTTGAGGTTTTTATAAAAACTGAAGGCCCTTTTTTTGCTCATCAATTTTTCGAGACTTAACTTCATGATGAGAGCATTATAATAATGAACTTTATCAAATGAAAATTTTTTAGAAAAAAAAAATATTTGAATTTTTTTTTTTTAAAAAAAAAAATCAATTTTAAAAAAAAAAAAATTGATTGCAAAATTATATTTATGTACGTTCGAACACTGAGCCTTCAATGAACAACACACAAACAGCGCCAAACTCAAGCGCATTAGATTTGCATTGTGAATGGAAGTAGTGAGAGTTCGAACTAATCAAATGCAACAACAAAATCTATGGAAAGGCTCAGTGCTCGTGTACGTTAAGCGAATTTTTCTCGACATCGAGCTTGTGCATCATCATACTAATAATGTTTATTCATCAAAAAAAGATACCAGTCTATTTGCACTGAATGAGTCATTTTTTTCAGAATGAAACGAACAAATTTAGAAACAATAACAAATTCGAATTTACACAAATGCCCCAATGGAAATCGTTTTAATTTAGTGAATAAAAATGTTTCCATTGATGTCAATGCTAGATCTAAATAAATTTATTGTCATATAATTTTCCATTTCATTATTTATAATTTGTTTATCATAAATTGTGTATAATCCAAGTCTTTTTCAAATCGTTAATATCGAATACAGCTTTTGCATATCAGTTAAATTTCAAATTGGTGTTGAATAACTACAAAATACATTTTAGGTGTGCGTTAAAAACAGTTTCATGATTCGTAAATAAATAAATATGTTTGAACGAAAACTATGTGCATTAGTATTGGTTGTTTTAAAGGTATACAGTATTGAAAATGTAATTTAACGAAAATATTTTTCGAAATATTGGCAAAAAAATGTGAAATTCTGTTCTCTTCTTTTATAAAAAAAAAAGAAAACACATTAGAGAGAAATAAAAAAATATAGAAAATAGAGAAAAACAAATGTTAAATTAAAACGGAATCTTTAATGTTTTTTTTTCTTATTTTCGTTTTTATTTTTGCGTAGTTTTTCATTGCGAGTGTCATTGGAACAAATAATTCGGACCCAATATCATCATTATTGTTATCACAAATGCCAAATATAGGTCCGCCCAATGACGATGGTGATTTGTCTCAAATGGATTATGATTGTTTAGAAGGAATTTTCAATGCATTAACATTAAAAGCATTAATTACATTTAGTCAAACATGTACACATGTCCAAGAGGCTGCATCACAATATTATGGATATCGTTATTTAGAGAAAGTAATTAATTTAAATGAAAATATCTATTCAGATCGTCATCATCTTATGATTAATTGCTTGACTGAATATGTGCAAAGTTTTTCATTGCAACATGGTGATTTGAATATTTTTCAATTGCATACATTTCATTGGTTGCGAGAGCTTGAATTTATATGCGGTAAATTGAATATGACCGAAAAACTTAAAGATATTCTTCGAAATGTTGAAACATTAAAATTTATTCGCAGTGAAATTAATGGTGATTTCCATCAAATGTTTCTTCAACATTGTAAAAATTTACGACGCTTATATGTGCATGATAATGATAATTCAAATCGATTTTATCGGACTATTTTGGGAATATCCAATGATTGGCTCAAAAAAATCTATACAAATTTGGAACATTTTGAAATTCATTCTCAACGTGAAATCAATCAAGTCATTCAATTTTTACGATTAAATCGAAAAAGTATTCGCAAATTTTCAACTACAATTGAATTTTTAATGGCAAATATGGCAAATTTTCAAACAGCCAATATTCAATTCGAAACAATTGCAATTTTACATTCAAATACCAAAGAACATGATGAAAAATTCACTGTATTTACGCAACAAATGGCTGGTCTTAAGAAACGTAAATTTTTTCGACATTTACATTTGTATTATAAAACCAAACCGGAAATGTTATATCCAACGAGATTGTTGCCATTTGTTAAGATTTTGCACATCAATAATTGGAACGATAAATTTGCTTTAGGCCATTTTATAAAATTGGAAAAATTGTACATTCGTGATATTGCACAAATTCAAGATCTTAGCATTGCCTTAGCAACACTCAAACAACTCAATGAAATTCACATTTTTGAAGATAAACTCAAACATATTTTACCATTATTACGAAATTTTCGGAATCTTAAAATAATTTACATCGATAATTTAATCGGTCGTGTAAATACCATTCGTAATAAAAAGGAAATACTTGAAAGACGTCGCAAATATGAAATACAGCGAATGCACGAATTATATCGCATGTATGAAATTCGCAGGAGGTGTGATAAAAGACGTGATACAAGGTGCCCCAAGTGTCGAAATTGTATTTGCAATGAGAGACACAATAGATTACCATGGGGTGATATGTACAATAATTATCCAGAATATAGAAGATGCCGCCAATGTGAAATGTGTGATTGCAATAGATTTGGAATGCGAGATAGATGCCGAAGATGCCGTAATTGTGAATGTAATAATAGATATAATGATCTTCTATTGGATGAAAATTATATTAAATATTTGGAAGAAATATTCAGTAGACCGCCTTGGGAGGCTGGAAACAATAGTCCTATTGGTATGTGCGCAAGATGCGAAAGATGTAAATGCAATCGAAATCGAAATAGATGTATTATGTGCGGAAGAGAAGTGAATTATGGTAGATGCGAACGATGCCATAATTTTTTCCGATTTCATATGCGCAATTATACGGGCAATGGGATCGATGATGATAGTGATGATGATGATGATAGTGATGATGATGATGATACATTCAAGCATACACCAAGTAATTCTGAAAATGCAATTGATTTAAAAAAACTCAACGAAGAACGTGCAATGTGTAAAAATGCAGAAAATGTTACAATTTATGTACCAGAAAGATTTTATTTGGCAACAATAAGCACATACAATTTGGATGCATTTTATTTCATCGATGTTCAACGCATTGATTCATATGTTGGAACTCATGATTTTACCGTTGTGAATGATAAACTCTTTTAAATGTACAAATATGTAATATATCGCAATGGCGCTTAACAATTTTCAAAATAGCATTTCATATATTTGTGAATAAGTAGTCAATTCAATTCAAAATAAACGCAAAAAAAAAAAAAATACAAAAAATTTTCAAAGTAGTTTGAAATACAAATTTTGCGAATGCACTTATGGACATTTTCACAGTATTAGCGAATGATTACGAATGAAATTGCTGCAATGGTTGTGACATTGGCGACTCATTGACGGTGAGCAAAGAGGGGAGGGCGTGGCGTAGTGTCAGGCGAAAAAGTTCATGAGGGAATCAAAAATGCAATACCCTCGAGCATATCATTCAACAATTTGCACATTTTAAGCGAATGGTCTTCCCACCTTCTCTTTCTCCATCCTTACGGCCATCTATACGGCCATCCTTACGGTCATCCTCTACTGGATGGCTTCGTGCATCTTCCAATGGAATTTTGCACATGTGTGCACTTCCGTCTCCAAGTAATGGAAAAATCATATGTGTTTAAATGGAAGAGCGGAAAAGTTTGTCTGAGAGCATTTAAATCTTTTTCATAAAATAAAACTCACTATTTTTAAAATTCAATTCAATTTTATTTCAAATGATGAACCAATTCACATAATATGCGATATCGCAACATAATAAATCAAAAACTTTATGATTTTCAGAAGAATTTCTTTTAAAAGTTTTTCAAAAATGAATCTATTTCAAACAACAAAATCGTACGATCCTTCCAACGATTCGATGCGTTTAATTTCGATTAAATCGATTTTTGTGTTCTTGAATTCCTTCATTGTAGCTAAATACACTTCTTCTTGTACATAAATCGTTATGCCATTAGTACTTGTCAATTTATGACGTTCATTATTCAGAGCGGTTAGATTAAGAACATGGGTATTTTCATCAAAATATTTTCCATTTCGAATAGTTTCAAATTTAAGCTCTTTTAATTTGGGCAAATGACTGATAAATGGTAAAATGTTTTTAATTTCATCTTTATAAATGTGAATGTTTTTCAATTTTGGCAGCTTGGTTAGTGCAACATCAAAATCATGGATTTGATCTTTATTTAAAATAAAAAGTTGCTCCAAATTATTGAAAGAAGATAAATTTAAATCATAATAACTGTCCGTGTAATGCATTACAGTTACAAGTGACGAAAGATTCGATGGATAATTATATTCTACATTATTTGGGCCGAGATATAAATGCAATTCGTTGAAAAATCCATCACTTTGAAGTTTAGATAGTTTATGTACACATGGATTGAATTTAGCTAGATTTATTCTGCATACCTCATGCAAAATCGACAAAACATCTAATTTAATGTTTGATTTTTGAATTAAATCCATATTTTCCACTAAGAAATCTATGGAAGTCGAAAATTTGCGAATATTTTTATTCCGTTTAAGAAATTTAATCACTTGATCGATTCTACGAGCGGAAACAAACTCAAAATATTCAAGTGATGGATAGTTTTTATTGAGCCATGCATTTGATGTTCCTATAATGACATCTGGATTATTCGTTATTTTTTCGCTGATGTATAATCGTTTCAATTTCTGACAATGACTAAGCAATTTTTCATGAAAATCTCCATCAAAATCAATGTGTATAAACTTTAAAACTTCTATATTTGGTAAATATTTACTGATTTTCACACTTTCAATGTCTTCAGCACTCAGAAAATAAATTTCTTTGAGCAATGGAAAAGAGAATTCGTCAAAAATTTTCATATCTCCATCCGTTAAAAGAATGTTTTCTATAAAATGACTGAAACAATTTACTATTACACCAGTTTCTCCAGAACGAATATTTCCACCTAAACTATACACCATTGATTTGCCGAAATTAATTCGATAATATTCACCGGCAGCTTTCCATAAATCTGTACATGTTTTCGATACATTTGCTAAATCGCTTAGTGGTAAATAATTGAAATTTCTCTCCATGCAATCGGTATTCAAATTGAAAATGTCACCATCTTGTTTGAATTTTTTTGTTTTTTTTTTAGAAATACTTTCGCCAATTGGTTTCAATGGTTGATTTGGAGTTTTAGCATTTTCAGAAGTTGATTTTTTGGTGATTGACGGCAATTTACGTACACTTTTTGGAATAGCATTGACATTTGTTAGTAAAAACTGTGAAAAAGAAAAATTATGTAGAAAATTATTTAGTGGTCTAGACGTTGATCTTGATTATAACCGTGAATGTGATATTTTATGGTTTCGAACAATAGAATTTTATGCTTAATTTTAAAACTTTTTGCCACGTCGAAATTACAATTTTAATTTTTTTTTTTTTTTATTTACCTCAATAAATATGAAGCTAACCAATAGCACAAAAAATAAATTGCGTTTAAACATTCTTTTCTTTGTTTGAATTTCAAGTGTTTCTTTTCTTTTGTAGCAAAGGCACGTTGTTTCTAAGCAACTTTCATCGAATGTGCCGATATGGTGAACTGGAGTTAAAATAAGTTTTCATTTTTTTTCATTGAAGCTATGATGATTTTATGAAAGATTCAACGGAAAAATGTTATACAGAAAAGTTTTGATAAAAAATGAATTTTTATTTTAATTTAAGTGCGGCAAATGAAATATTTTATACCAATAATTTGTTCCATATAAGTGACATAAGAGTATTTCTATCATTTTTCCACCAAACTTTTCAGTATAACATTTTTGCCTCTGAAAATTTCATATAGCAACGATTATATTATGACTGAGAAGAATAATAACAAAATAATAACAGAAAATAATGTGCTCTGAAACAGTTGTAACAAAACTTGTATTGTTTTACATTTACACTGTGTGCTGTGGAAAAAAAAAAAAATATTTATAAATTTTTTGGGAAATATAAAGATATTTCAACGATTTTGTGTTTTTCGTATTTTGTGTACGTGACATCTTCTATGTCATCTGAAAATGAAGTTCTATCGAATGAAAGATCTAAAACGAAAAAGTAAAAACAATTGCAACAACGAAACAAACTCTCTTGACTTTCGACAATTTTTTTTCCTCAATTTTATTCGATTTTGTTTATTTGAAATATGAAATGTCCATTACATGTTGCATTTGGAGCCTTATTTAAAATTACAATGTGCAATGATATCTTTCCAAAAATTCAAGCTAGAATATTATCATGTGCAATAAAATCATGAAAATCTTTGAAATAATCATGACGTTTTATTTCGATAAATTCGAATTTCGTCACATCCAATGCATTCTTTGTGTTAAGATAAATCCATTCTGTCACATAAATCGTCAATTTGCTTTTATTCCTAGATTTTTTCCGTTCATCATTTAATTTTGCTAAATTCACAACAAATTTGTGTCCGTTTACCAAATTTACTTCTTTATTAATAGAAATTTTAATATGCTGCAATTTTGGCAATTTAACGAATGATAAAATATTGTCGATCGTTTCATAAGTAACATGAATATACTTGAGATTTTGAAGTTTATCAAATGCATCATCAAAATCAACAATTTGAGCTTTGTCATAAAAATATAAATTCTCTAAATTTACCATTTGCGATAATGAAATGCGATAATCTACTTCGTTGTGAATTTTATAAAATGTTTTAACCGAAGACAGTAGATGCTCTGAATAAATATATTTCCTTTCAGTTTGATAAAAATACAATTCCATTTGTTTGAAAAAGCCCCGATTTTGTAGCTCTGTCAATTGATTTTTGAATGTATTGAAACCAGTTTGATTTATGTTTGTCAATGAATGCAAAATTGATAAAACATTGAGCTTAATATTTGATGATAAAATTTCATTCATGTTTGCAACCAAAAATTCGATTGTAGTTGAAAAATGTTTAATCGTTGGATTTTTGGTAAGAAATTTAATCACATCTGGATTACGTATTACTGAATCAAATTCAAAATGCTCAATTGATGGATAGATTGATGCAAGCCAATTATCTGATTTTCCAATGATTTTTAAATCATGAGTATCTTTGACAAAGAGTCGTTTCAATTTTTTACTTTGATTGAGGAAAATTTCATCTAAATTACCATCGAATTCACAATCAACAAATTTTATTGTTTCCAAATTGGGAAGAATATTTCTAATAACTGCGATATCGTTTATATTTCCTCCGTAGAATTCCAATTCTTTTAGCAATTCAAGAGGTTTCATGTCGTTATTAATGCTTTGCAATTGAACTAAGTCATTGCTAATGAACACGCTTTTTACAAATTGGCTGAAGAAATTTAAAACCACTTTACTATCTTCGGATATTATTTGTCCTCTTTGCCATTTGGCTCTGGATTGAAAATTATGTTGAAAATAATTGCCAGTTGTATATTGCAAATATTTACACGTTTTTCCAAGCGATATTAAATCTTTCAATGATATTCTTTCAAATATTTCTTCTAAACATTCGTCATTTAGTCTTAACAGCGGTGTAAATTCATTGAGTGAGCTATGTATGGAACTTTGTATTAACGATGATGTTGATTCTGATTGTTCATTGGGCTCGAAAAATTCAATAAATGGAAGACAACAATTCATTTCCTCTTTGCGTTTGCCAGGTGGATTTTTGGTTTGTGTTTTTCCATTTGCAGTTCGAACGTTTGAAGGCGACCCATTTACACGTGTGAACTGTTGAAATAAAGACTGATTTAGGCGTGGTTTTATGATTTTTTAAAGAAAAATACTCAAAAAAATTCATGTTCAATTTCGAAGTTATATTCAACTTTAATTTCAAATTACCTGAAGAACTGCAAATGCACACAAGAAACAAGTTAAAAATGTTCCATAAAACATATTTGTCACATTAACTTCGAAAAATTTCGAATTTTCAATCAAATAAATAATGTGGAATTGTTGAAAACTGTAACTTTGTCGAAAACTGAATGTTAATAAACCAGTTTAATATTGAAAACAAACACTTGCCAAACTTCAAATAGAAATAATTTGCGTCATACGTATTCATAACTAGCTTACTTATTATTTTGAAGAATTTCATGTGACAATCAATAAAGAGAAACCTCCCTTCAATGATCAAATGAAAATTCACTTGTACAGCATTGACACAATTTGACGTCATCCACACTTTATAAATACTGGGTTTATTCACATGCAAACACATTTTTATAAAATCGCGAAAAACAATAATTATTCTTCAAAACAAGAATCGAAATAAAACAATTGTGTTCACAAGTAGTTGAAGTTCCTTTTCTCTTTTAAGGGCTAGAATGATGGCTAGAATGATGGATGGATGGATAGATGGATAGATGGATGGATAGATGGATGGATAGATGGATGGATAGATGGATGGATAGATGGATGGATAAATGGATGGATAAATGGATGGATAGATGGATGGATAGATGGATGGATAGATGGATGGATAGATGGATAGATGGATGGATAGATGGATGGATAGATGGATGGATAGATGGATGGATAGATGGATGGATAGATGGATGGATAGATGGATGGATAGATGGATGGATAGATGGATGGATAGATGGATGGATAGATGGATAGATGGATGGATAGATGGATGGATAGATGGATGGATAGATGGATGGATAGATGGATGGATAGATGGATGGATAGATGGATGGATAGATGGATGGATAGATGGATGGATAGATGGATGGATAAATGGATGGATAGATGGATGGATAGATGGATGGATAGATGGATGGATAGATGGATGGATAAATGGATGGATAGATGGATGGATAGATGGATGGATAGATGGATGGATAGATGGATGGATAGATGGATGGATAGATGGATGGATAGATGGATGGATAGATGGATGGATAGATGGATGGATAGATGGATGGATAGATGGATGGATAGATGGATGGATAGATGGATGGATAGATGGATGGATAGATGGATGGATAGATGGATGGATAGATGGATGGATAGATGGATGGATAGATGGATGGATAGATGGATGGATAGATGGATGGATAGATGGATGGATAGATGGATGGATGGATAGATGGATGGATAAATGGATGGATAAATGGATGGATAGATGGATGGATAGATGGATAGATAGATGGATGGATAGATGGATGGATAAATGGATGGATAAATGGATGGATAGATGGATGGATAGATGGATGGATAAATGGATCGATAGATGGATGGATAGATGGATGGATAGATGGATGGATAAATGGATGGATAGATGGATGGATAGATGGATGGGATGGATGGATGGATAGATGGATGGATAGATGGATGGATAAATGGATGGATAGATGGATGGATAGATGGATGGATAATGGTGATAGATGGATGGATAGATGGATGGATAGATGAATGGATAAATGGATGGATAGATGGATGGATAGATGGATGGATGGATGGATGGTTAGATAAGTATTTTTGAAAATAAAACACGCTTTGTTGATAATTTAATTCAAGTTTATTTCAAATGATGAATAAATTCACATAATACGAGAAATTATCGGCAGACGATCCAAGAATTTAATAATTTTCAAATAAAATTTGTTTTAAAATCCATTCAAATGTGAAATTACTTGAAGCAATAAAATCGATCGTTCAGACGATTCAATGCGTTTAATTTCGATTAAATCGAACTTTGTGTCCTTGAATTCGTTCATTGTTGCTAAATACACTTCTTCTTGTACATAAATCGTTATGCCATTAGTACTTGTCAATTTATGACGTTCATTATTCAGAGCGGTTAGATTAAGAACATGGGTATTTTCATCAAAATATGTTCCATTTTGAATAGTTTCAAATTTAAGCTCTTTTAATTTGGGCAAATGACTGATAAATGGTAAAATGTTTTTAATTTCGTCTTTATCAATGTGAATGTTTTTCAATTTTGTCAGCTTGGTTAGTGCAACATCAAAATCATGGATTTGATCTTTATTTAAAATAAAAAGTTGCTCCAAATTGTTAAAAAGAGATAAATTTAAATCATGATTAGTGTCCGCATAATGCATTTTAGTTACAAATGACGAAAGATTCGATGAATAATTATATTCTCGGTTATTTGGGCCGAGATATAAATGCAATTCGTTGAAAAATCCGTCACTTCGGAGTTTAGACAATTTACGTACAAATGTATTGAACTTTCCTTGATTTACTAAGCTTTGCACTTGAAAAATGGTCAAAACATCTAATTTAATGTTTGATTTTTGAATTAAATCCATATTTTCCACTAAGAATTCAATGGAAGTCGAAAATTTGCGAATATTTTTATTCCGTTTAAGAAATTCAATCACTTGATCGATTCTACGAGCGGAAAAAAATTCAAAATATTCAAGTGATGGATAGTTTTTATTGAGCCATGCATTTGATGTTCCTATAATGACATCCGGATTATTCGTTATTTTTTCGCTGACGTATAATCGTTTCAATTTATTACAATGACTAAGAAATTTTTCATACAAATCACCATCGAAATTTATGTATATAAACTTTAAAACTTCTATATTTGATAGAATTTTTCCAATTTTCACACTATCAACGGATTCAATTTTCAAAAAATAAATTTCTTTGAGCAATGGAAAAGTGAACTCGTCAAAAATTTTCATATTTCCATCCACCATAAGCATATTTCGTACAAATTGACTAAAACAATTCACTATAACTCCGTTGTCTCCGCAACGAATATTTCCACCAACACTGCATACCATTGATTTGCCGAAATTAATTCGATAATATTCACCGGCAGCTTTCCATAAATCTGTACATGTTTTCGATACATTTGCTAAATCGCTTAGTGGTAAATAATTGAAATTTCTCTCCATGCAATCGGTATTCAAATTGAAAATGTCACCATCTTGTTTGAATTTCTCTGTTTGATTTTGAGAAATGATGTCAGTGATTCGATTGGATGGTTGATTTAAAATTTCAACATTGTTTGAAGACAATTTTTTCGTGATTGGTGACAATCCATTGATTGGTAAAAACTGTTAAAAGGAAAAAAAATTATATGAAAAATTACTCTTGTGATCTCGATTATTATCGCGAGTTGGAATTTTATGATTTCGGACAATAAACATTTTATGATTAATTTTACCAATACATCGGAATCATAATATGAATTTCTTTTTTTTTTTACCTCAAAAAACATTAAGTTAGCCAACAGCACAACAAATAAATTTCGGTTAAACATTCTTTTCTTTGTTTGAATTTCAAGTGTTTCTTTTCTTTTGTAGCAAAGGCACGTTGTTTCTAAGCAACTTTCATCGAATATACGATACGATGAACTGGAATAAAAAGCTTTCGATTGTTAATACATATATAATGTTTTTACTTTTTCGCAAAGGAAACACTCTATGTAAATGAATTGTAAAAATATTAGTTGACAAAAAAAAAACAAAAACAAAAAATAGTTCAAATATTTCGTTTGTCAATTTGGAAATGTTATGTTTCCTACACGTAAAAGTCTAATAATTAGTCGAAAAAACGTAATTTTAAACCATTAATGAGTTCACATTTGAGTTGGTGATTGTCATAATTGTTTGTTGGTAGAATCTTAGTAAATCGTTCAATTGGAACCCACACACTCATTGGAACAATCTGACAACTACTTTCTTCGTGTTACATTTCCGCACACTTTATGTTGTGCGTAAAAGTATCAATTCGTTAACAAAATCCTTTTGGTCAATAATTTACATACAAAACAAAAAAAAGACTAAAATGCAATGTAAACTTTGGTGAAGACAATACTTCCAGAAAGAGTAAATAACAATGGTTGATTATATGGCAATTTGGTCTATATACTTGAATTGATGTTTCAACGACGCAAATATTATTTTAATGAAGTCTGTTAATTTATAAGCTTCAGAAGAATAATAATCATTTATTTTTCAATGAGAAAAAAAAAAACAAATAAACTGAATAAACAAAAGAAATTGCATTTTTTATTTTTTCGCGTTTTTTCGTGCGTTTATTTTTTCCACATTTTCTTCATTATTTTCGTCAAGACATTTAGATAACAATAATTTGTTGTAATTTAGAAAAATTCTCGGAAAAACCGAAAAAAAATTTAATTGTTTTTAAAAAATTGTTCGGCCAATTGAATATCATTTTTCAATTCAGAAAGAGATGTTTCAAGAAGCGTTTGTTCGAATGCATTCAATTTTGGTACACCCAAATTTTTTTCGATTCCATTTTTACCTAATTGTAATGGTGATGCAAAGTAGTCTACAGATGTTACATTTGAGCGAACAAATGAGCATTCAACGATATTTGGTTCACCTTTAATAGCTCTGGCTAGTGAAAAAATAAAATTTGCACTGGCATAAGCTGTTGATAAAGTGGCCGAACCAGTGCCAGCCTTTGCTTCAACAATTTCTGTGCCGGCATTTCGAATGCGTTCCGTTAATGCTTTAATTTTATCTTCAGATAATTGATGGGATGGTGTACTTTGTGATATTACGGGAATAATAGTTCGGCCAGAATGGCCGCCAATTATTGACACATTTACATCCAATGGATTTGTGTTTGTTGCTTCACCAATGAATGTTTTTGCACGCACAATATCCAATGTTGTTACACCAAAAATCCGTTTGGGATCATAGGTGCCGGCTTTTTTCATTATTTCAGACACAACTGGTACACATGAATTTACGGGATTCGTAATCACGGCAATTAGTGCTTTCGGACATGCCTTTGAAATTGCTAACGTTATGTCGCGAAGTATTTCAGCATTTATCATGAATAAGTCCATACGAGTCATTCCTGAAATTGGGGAAAAAATGTTTTTTTTTAATAGAATTCTCAGGGATTACGAATTTTTTTTTTTTTTTTTTTTTTTGTTGATTTTCTTTGATCAAGTCAACATAATGACTCAGTGAATAGTATTGAACTGTTTTGCACAGAATTGTTTTGGTTTTTTTTTTTTGAAAAAAAAAAAATTATCGTTTCACCTGGTTTCCGTGAGGCTCCAGCTGCTATGACCACAATATCTGAATTTTGAAGTGCTGGCCCTAAGTTTTCTGAACCATTATAGTAATTAACTTTAGCCGGTGTATTGATATGTAACAAATCAGCAGCAACACCAGGAGTTTTTGCAACACCACCGTGCAATGTCAGTTCATTTATTAATGGACTTTGTTTCAACAGTAAACTTAATGGTTGACCAACACCTCCTGTTGCACCAATGACTGTGACTTTTATATCTTTCTGAAAATAAATGAGAGTGTTTATTAATCGAACGAAGGGGAAAAACAAGAGAATGACAATGAGAAAATGAGATTCAAATCAAAAGGGATAATCAGATCAAAAGGGATTGTGAGGGGAGGGGATGGTGGTGATTGTGAAATATATTGAGAATGAGAAAGGAAATGACAGTGAGGCCGATGTAGAATGAGGTTAAAAGTGAGATTTTCATCGAGAATGAAATTGAAAGAAAACCGAAAAAGTGAGCGTGTGAGAGAGAGAAAGAAAGAAGAGAGAGAGAGAGAGAGAGAGAGAGAGAGAGAGAAAGAGTACTAACTTAACATCTACTACTAACTTAACATCCCAAAAACTACTAACTTAACATCCCAAAGCACCAAAAATGCAATAAAACAAGTCGCATTTGAAATTTCCAAATAAGCATTCCAATGGTAACAATGTGAATAAAAATTTAGTTTTAGCGATTCATTTTCATTTCATTCAATTTTACTTACTGCTTGTGTTGAAAGGGTCAATAAAACAATGACAAATAATATTTGGATCGTCATTCTCATAGATACTGAGAAACTCACGTGAGAATTTTCCATTTTATAATTGAATGGATTTTTCCTTTTCTTTGCGTCTAATTTTGCTCAATCAGATTGGGTAATGAAAGAAACTCGAATCTGTAGTCCAATTCTTAATTTTATCAATTTTAAGTAGAAATTTTACAATAAACTACTAATTGTTATTACGGATAATTTGCAATAAAATTATTTAAAAAAAAAATATTTTAATAAACAAAAAAAAAAAAAAAAAATTCACTAAAATTTTGCAAAATAAAAATTCAAAATACAATTGAAGAGAAGCACAATTGTGAATAGACTGATAAACTACGAAAATTACGAAAACCGTCATTATTGAACGAATTTGAATCTATCAAAGCACATGCGATCATAAAATATATATGAAAAAAAAAAGAACGACGCTTTTCGGGCCCTTAATTTAAATCATTTAAGAATCACTCGTTTGAAAGAGCATTGAAAAACTGCAAACAGCTCACCGCACTGCGTACTTTATAAATGATAAATCATACATAGTGTCAGGTGTGTTTACATTAACTGAAATAAACTGTGTATGTTTATCGAACCGTGTTTCAATTATCGTACTATGCGGCGAGTTTTTTGTATGATAAAAAAAACCGCAGCTGTCAGTCGTTGCTCTTTGTAAATTACGTAATTGTTCTTTGGCATTGGAACCATTTTTTTTTTTTTTTGAACTCGCTGTTTGTACATCATAAAATTGGTCAACATGAATTTCGTCAATGCCAAAATCGATTTATTGAAAAGTATCAGACGTAAATGTACAAAATTGTGCAAATATTTTAGGTTATCAATTTAAAATTTCACTGCACTAAGCAAAAATATGCATATTCATGGCACAAAACAACGGATATTTGTGCATCTTACAAAAAATTTGTGAAACGCACGAATATTCATAGTTTTGCGCCACAAATATGCATATTTTTTTCTCAGTGTGTTTCATGCATCAATATTGTCTAAATTCGTAATAATTTAAAGAATTAAAAATGATTGATCAAGATGGTTTGACTTGTTTATATTTTGCTAAGAGCACTTTTGAATTAAAAACGTTCAATAATAACAAATGAGAACACAAAACTATGAGAACTTATTAATTATTCAATGTTTTTTTTGGTAATTAACACTGAATAAATCACTTATTTACATTTTAATTCATCGTTTTCTTAAGCCACTGTATCACTGTTGAATGAAATAAAATGAATGAACGTGGCATGCAATATTTTTATGCTGTCGCCGATTACTGGATGGAAAAATAGCACTGTATGTGATTCATGTGATACGAATAATGGAAACATTTAACCGTGAGAGCGATATAGTCATAAAGTTTTTTGCGACAAAAAAGATAAACAGCTGATTAAAACATGTGGGGATTTACATGTCGGTATATATGATTCAATAACGTGAGAAATAGAAAGTATTTTACCGTTTCATTGGAAACGATGTAAAAGAAAACATAGACGGCGACTCATATTGGAAAGGTACTTTCAATAAAAATAAAATAAACATTTTGCTGATTCATTGGAATTGTCTTCAAATTATTTGGCGATGAAGGTGGAACTCGTTTTCAAGGTTTAATAACAGAGAAAAAATAGATAATCCAAATCACATGGTTTAGTTAGCTAGATGATGATTTCGGTAGCAACTTGATTTGCAAACTTTTTCAAAACTACAATTTATTATTATCTCTTCATATGAAATATAAATCTTTCACACTCTACTATGTTCATCTATCGGTCTCTCTCCCTTTTCCTCACTCCTCCCTCTCTCTCTCTCTCTCTCTCTCCTCTTTCTCTGTATCTCTCTTTCTCTCGCTCTCTTCTCCTCTCCTCCCCTCTCTCTCACCCTTCTTCTATGTCTTCCTTTCTCTTTTCCCTCTCTATCTCCCTCTACAATCTCCTCTGATCTGTCCGCTTTGGACATTTTCATCTTTCCTCCCATCGTCTCTTGATATCTCAATTAATTTCGTTTTTTAAAAAACTATGAATTTGCGCTTTTAAATTCATTCATAAATAAAATTATTATATTCATTATATTTACATTATTTAAATTAAATATTTAAAAATGAGAACAAACTTGATTTACGATCGCAAACTTCGATAATTGTTGCTACACATCATGTTTATTTATAGTAGTTTGACTACAATTGACATTACTTAATCTTATTCTAAAGCAAAAAAATTGGTTTAATGAAAAAACCGGTTGTCAATACTCAACGTTAGATCTTAAAATAATACTAGAAAAAATTTGATTGCATAAATTAATATCAAATGGATCTGGTATATGGTCAACGTAAATATTTCCAAATTTTTTGTGCTTTAAGATGATCGTTAAGAAAAAGTTGAGACTATAGTTGAAGTCAAAAAGTTCAGAATCTTCACATTGCTTTAATGATTACATGAATAGAATTGAACTTAGATCAACCAGAGCAGACGCACAATCCAATATTCAATATTACTTGCTTACACACGTTTTTGTTTCAGAACTTTATTACTTGTCAATAAACACCACTGAATAATCATTATAAAATTCTTTATAATAGCATTTTTCATGAAATACGTACAACAGTTGTACGCATTGGAGAAAAAACCCAATTAAAAACTTTATTATCAAACAAATCGACACAGACTTCCACACACAACTATACCGCAAAAAATGTAATATACCCATTTTGACATAAAATTATATAAATGTACCAAATGTAATGAACATGTTGTGTATGAAATTGCGAAGAATATATTCCAATAAAAAGTGATAACATTTTGCAATAGAAGTTTCTTTTTTCTTTCTTCAGTTTTATTGAAATGCTCAGAGAAATAACTAATTGTACGCACATTTTATTTATTTAGAGAAAAAAAAAAAACAAGAAATAAAAATGTTGTATATTCATTTGTTTTTGATCTTTTTATCAATAAATCTAGTAAGCAGTTTAGTATTAAGTCAATATTTTTACGCTTTTGATAAGAATGTTTAGTATATTTTAATTGAATATTACTTTTCCAATATGAGTCGCCGTCTATGGTTTCTTTTTCATTATTTCCAATGAACATTAGATTTCTGGATGGGAAATTTTATATGGGAAAAAAGGGAATAAATATAAGTACGATATGAATAAAAGCCTTGGTTCTGGAGGATTTGGTTCAGTTATTACTGGTAAATAAACTGTTGAGTGCGATTCTTTTTTTTTTTTTTTCTTTTTTTTTTGCTTTTTCGACTTTGTAAAACCAAGATAGTATTTTTTCTAAATCACTTATTTGTTATTAATAATCGCTCATTAATTCAGACTAAATTTTTCCCTTTTTATAAAAACTTTTCACTTCAAAGTGTTTTCAATATTCATTTTTTTAGCATGGAAATATAATGGAAAACAAGTTGAGAAAGTGGCTATGAAATTTGAGAAAAGGACCAAGGATAACTATATATATCGTGAAAAGAAATTCTACGATTTTCTCGGCAATCATCGTAAGAAATTTTTTCATTCTGATCACAGTGAATTATTTTTTTTTTTTTTTTTTTTTTTTTTTCATTCAAATTAATAACTATAAATTACCATTGTTTTTCTTATCCAATTAGCATCGATTCCGAAATTTTACGATTATTTTGATAATGTTAAGGGTTATCGAGTGCTCGTAATGCAATTAGTTGGTAAAAATATAAGATCATGTCGAAAAGCATATGGTGGAAAATTTCCAATTGATGTAGCAATGCATATTGGAACTGAAGCAGTAATTATTCCATTCAAAAATAGAAGAAAAAAAAAAACGTTTATTTTTAATAATTCAAATGAATCTTGTTTCAGTTAAATATTCTTGAATATCTTCATAGTAAAGGTGTTGTTTATGTTGACATTAAACCAGATAACTTTGCAATTGATGGACAAGATGCTCGAAAAATGTTCATTTTGGGTATAAAAAAAAAAAAGAAAAAAACCAATAATTTGTTCGATAAATGAAAAAACTACACAAATTCAATGAATTAATTTCTTTCTTCTTCGAAATGGATATCAAATAGATTTTGGTCTTACTTCATTGTTCATGTACAATGGTACTCATGTTAAAGAAGAAGAAAGAGGTGGATCAGCTGCTGGAACTCCATTATATATGTCTGCATATGCTATGAGTCATATTAAATTATCGCGAAGAGATGACTTAGAATCACTTGCCTACATGGTGATTGAATGTATACGAGGCTCTTTACCATGGAGTACATGCATGAATGATAAGGAAATTCGTTACCAAAAAGAAACTATGCAATTTCAAGTGAGTAAAAAAACTGAAAAAAAAAAAAAAAAAAAAATAAATATCTTCGATTGTAAAATATTAAATTCACTTTTCACTTTTGCAGGACATCGTTGGTAGTGTATGTACAAAACCATTAACTTCGTTCTTAAAATACGTTCGTTCATTGAAATTCAATGCTAAACCTAATTATAATCGCTTACGAGGATTACTGGACAAAAATAAATGCTGATTCTTTTTTTTTTTTTTTTTTTTGGAAATCTTTTTGTTGATAAAAAAGAATACATGAAATTCAATTAATCTTTAGAAGAAATCATCGAAAATAAGGCAATAAATTGTGTCATTTAAACTAATATGTAGAGAAAAGTTGATTTTACATTTGTAAGGCCATTTGTGTAAAATAAAAATAATTTTTCATAAAAAACATAATGAAACTTATTTAAAATGTTTAACTAAGTTGAATTGAAAGAAACGTATCACCAAACAAAATACATTTTTAATTTTTTTTTCAACTGAATAAAAATTATTGTCTAAGTAGGTTTATTATCCGTTAAAACTTTGCTGAAAATTATTTGAAATTTATGTTTAAAATTGCATTATTATACATATTTGTATGGAATTTTGTAAACAACTTTGGCGAAAATGCCGTTTCTGGGCACTTTTTATACGAAATCATCATTACACTCGACAATCGTCTATTTAACGGAACTATTCCAGCAATTCTGCAATCATCAGATTTTTTTTTTTTTTGGGTTCGTTGAGAATGGGCTATGGTATTAACAAATTTTTGCGTACACCGTACAGCGTACAGGGTACCACACACTCAAATTACGACGCTCACGGTTTTTCGTGTTCTCCATGGTTCAAAACGCCGACGGAAAAAATATTTTTGGTATAATAATATATCAACATGTTGTGTGTGGAAAAGTAAAAGTGTTCCTTAGTGAATCTGTTCCTTTCAATGTAAAATTAGAACCCAGATAGTCATTGGAAAGATGTCGGCCATTTATTTCCTGTTGTTATCTGAAAAAAAAAAAAAAAGTTCATTTTCTTTTTGGGGTGACGCCAAATTTTGCCATTTTCTCTATTCCTCAATAAACTTTGTTTATCAGTTGAGTATTTTGGGACAACCATAGTCCAAAATTAATTTATTTTTCCCATTTTCCAATCGGAAAAGCGTGAAAAATCGATCGATAAATATTTTCATGCAGTTTTCATTTCATGGGCTTTAAATTCAAATGTTGATAAAATTGCTGAGATTTGAAACAGATTTGTGCCATTTCTTCGACACATTTTATATTATTTTATGCAGAAAATGCTGCGCTGCAAAACTGTATAGAAAAACTGCACGTCACCCGGCTGTGTGTACCATCTTTTTACAATTCGAAGAGCAAATAAGTCGGTGAAATACAGTTTGTACAGTAGTTTAAGCTAAGACTAAAAACATTAAAAATTTTTATACTCAAAATTAAATGGATGGAAAGAGATAGAACTTGTCTGACTCAGCAAGAATTTTGAGAGTTTGAAAGAAGGGACTAACAAAGCTCGAGAAAAATGACTTTGTCCATTGAATGCACCTCCATTCAAATTTCGAATTTTTTCCTTTGGGACTTGATTGAAAAATGATGACGTTTTGAGACTTAAGGTTTGAGATTTGACGCGCCTCCAAACAATATAGTTTTTTTTTATCATTTTTTTTTTTTGTTTGATAAAGATAATAAAAATTAATTTGCATCGATATTTTACACATAGTTATTCATTATCCCATTTATTGTTTACATTTTTGTCTTTTTATTATTTATTTGTTGTAACTCAATTGAGATTTCGCATGAAACTTTCACCTTTTTTATTTGTTATGAAGCAAATTCAAGTCCAAGCCTCAAATGGGAATGCCAAGTAAAATGCTATGTCCAGCTGTTATTCTATTCTTTCACATACTCACAATAATAAAATTTTTATGAAATAATTGAATTCAACCATTTTTCAATATTACTTCGTCGTTTTTTAAATTATAATTCATTACATGTAAACACCATCAAATATACACGATATAAAATTCTTTCAGTAGAATTTTTCACGAGATCTATCTATCCAGACTACTTTATATATTTTTGACGTTTAAATAAAAGAAATATTTGAACAAGTGAATTTAAACTAATTTGAAAACAAAAATACTGTTTGTCTGAAATGGTAAGGAATATATTCCGACACATACGATATTATTTCATAATTGACTTTGCTTAGACTAATCGAAAGTTTTGAAGAAAGAAATGTTGTATTTTCATTGGTTTCTTGGTCTTTATTTCAATTCATCTGGTAAGCCATTCAATAGTTATTCAATTTTTTGTTTTTTTGATTCGAATTGTAAATATTTTATTTAAAATTTTTAATTTATTAGATTTCTGGCTGGGATGTTTTATATGGGAGTAAAGGCAATATATATAAGTTCGAAAGGAATAAAACTGCCCTTGGTTCTGGAGGATTCGGTTCAGTTATTTCTGGTGAATAATTTTTATTTATTTATTTTTTTTTTTTTGTTGGGTACGTTTATGTCTTTACACATTTTTGTTCTTTTACGTGATTATAAAGTCGAATGTATTAGTTCTAACCAGACATTGAATTTCGATAGATATTTAGCCGAACTGAGTTGTAAATACTAGATATTTAACGCAAAATTCCGTGCGTTTATTGGCTATATACATATATAATATAACGGTTAATAGACTTCGTTTCACTTGGGTATGAATACACGGCCTGCTGCGTTAAATACCTGATATTTACATCTCAGTTAGGCTAAATATTCATCGCAATTCATTGTCTGATTCTAACAATTATCTTGTATTGAATACGACGCAATTGATACTAATTTTGAAGAAAAATCAAACGTTTTTTTTTTGTTCATTAAGACATTTACTCATTTTATTTTAGCTTGGAGATATAATAAAAATGTGACTGAAAAAATAGCGATGAAATTCGAGAAAAGGACCTCTGAAAATTATGTACAACGGGAAAAGAAATTCTACAAATTTCTTGGCAAACATCGTAAGATTTCTTTTTTTTCTCGTCTCACAATGACAAATTATGTGTTTTGTGTTTAATTTTCAAAAAAAGACAATTTTGAGTTCTTCAATTATTATTAGATAGAATTGGCTTATTCAAAAAGTAAGCAACAAATTGGATTTTAGCGATCCCGAAGGCGAATGTAACAATAAACTTTTGCTTCGAATCCGAAACATCTGCTGATCTGATTCTGATAAATTCCACTCGATTGATACTGTTCATGCCGCATTTAATCGAACTTATTTTCCAAATTGCTAATATTAAATCACCTTTTTCATCCTTACGCATTAGCATCGATTCCGAAATTCTACGACGCTTTTGATAATGTTGAAGGCTATCGAGTGCTCGTACTGCAGCTAGTAGGAAAGAATTTAAGAACAATTCGAAAACAATATGGTGGTAAATATCCGATCAATGTTGCCATGCATATTGGGAGAGAAATAGTCAGTATTATCATATCCATATTTCGGCAAAAAAAAAAAAAAAAAAAAAAACAGATTTCGTTTTCAATAACTCACATGAATCTTGTTTTAGTTGTATATACTTGAATATGTTCACAGCAGAGGTGTGGTTTATGTTGACATTAAGCCAGATAACTTTGCAATTGATGATACAGATACAACCAAAGTTTACATTTTGGGTAAATAATAGTCAGTCGGACTAATGGATTGTTCTTTCTTTTTTCTTTTTTTGTAAAAATTAATTGTTTTTTTGTTTCTTCTAGATTTTGGTCTAAGTTCAATGTACATGTTGAATGAGACTCATTGCAAAGAAGACCCAAGAGCTGGATCGGCTGCTGGCACTATAACTTATATGTCTGCATATGCTATGAGTCATCTTCGATTATCACGAAGAGATGATTTAGAATCACTTTTATACATGTTGGTCGAATGTCTACAAGGAAAATTACCATGGACTGGGGACACTGAGAAGGAAATTCGTCGAAAAAAAAATAACATGATATTCCAAGTAAGAATTTTTTTTCATCAAATTATTGAAACTAAATATTCTCATATTAAAATGTATTTTTCAAATTTGCAGGACATCGTTGGCAATATTTGTACATCGCAATTGACTACATTCTTACGATATGTTCGCTATTTAAAATTCACCTCTAAGCCTGATTATAATTACTTACGAAGCTTATTGGACAGACATAAATGCTGAGTTTTGTTTTGTCTCTCATTTTGTTAAAGAAAAAAGACGAAAACTATTGTCACCATGATCACAGCGAAATTTATCCTTGTCACTACATTTCAAATGTAAAATCTTGAACATTCTTTATTAAAATGGAATAAATATGCAAATCAATAGTAAATCTTTATTGTGATTGCAAGTGTGAAAAAATTCTAATTCTGTCAAATTGAAAGACGAACATCTTAATTTTGAATTTGTCTTCGAAGCTCATTTCAAAAATCTCTTTCAACAACTGAGGAACTCTCATTCTCAACATTTATTTAGAAACAAATTCTGAATAATTGAAACAATTTCCAATTTTTGTGTGATCAATATAGAACTCGTTTCCAAGAAGTAACACTTGAGGCATTCAACAGAATCTGTTGAACAGATAATCCATCTAAGAAATCAACGTAAGTTAGTTGCCATCCCAATTCAAATAATTGGCTACTTAGTCAGTTGTTTTTGGCACGGGAAAACATAATGGTGCTAGCTAAATGGGTAAAAATTGAGATGCTAAATACTAAATATGGTAACATTTCGAAAATACAATTTCTTCAATAACAAGAATGTTGGTATAATATCTTTGTACAATTCGAAGAGCAAATAAGTCGGTGAAATACAATTTGTACAGTAGTTTAAGCTAAGACTAAAAACATCAAAAAATTTTATACTCAAAATTAAATGGGTGGAAAGAGATAGAACTGGTCTGACTCAGCCAGAATTTTGAGAGTTTGAAAGAAGGGCAAAGCTCGAGATAAATAACATTGTGGCACCTCCATTCATATTTCGAATTTTTACTTTTCCACACACAACATGTTGTGCATAAAAGTATTGTAATCGATCAAATAATTAAGAGTACCCAAAAATATTTTTTCTCGACGTTTTGAATCTAGGAGAACACGAAAAAGATGGGTTTTTGGTGAAAAATGACACTTTTGTATGGTAAAGTATGTGAAATGGCATTTTATGGCGTTCGAAGTTCGAACAAAACTATTATTATTTCGTAAAAACAATTAGGTTTTGATTTTACTACTTTCGCTGAATTTATTGTTATTTTAACCGTAAATGGAGATGTTACAGTTCAAAACCTTGTGGAAAATTCCTTACACAGAAGTAAAAATGCAATTTTGAGTATAATTTGTAAGTCATTTTCGGTTTACTTTAAACGGAGAAATAGATATCGTGCCTAATTCATCTTATATTCGTTTCAAAAACGTATTTCCTCTACGAATTTCCTTTCCAAGGAAAATCTTATACTTTGGGACTACTTTAGTTAGAGAGAAAGTTGTTTTGATTATGGAAAAACGTAGAACATGTTATTTTAAGATAAAATGTAATGAATTCGTAACAGAAATTGGATAAATTGTATGCGTTGGATTTTCAGTGCGGAAAAGTTCATCTTACGGATTTAAGACATCTTGTTATTTTTGCAACGTGAGTTGACAGTCACAAAATTTGCCGTCAAGTTGCATACACGTAGAAAGTAGCGACGCTCGTGTCCTTTTTTCATAATCACAATATCTGAAGTGTTCTGGTTTTGGTAGATGTAGGGATTAGAAATTGTAAATAGAAAATTAAACTAAGTTAAAAGATGAAAAAATCTATTTGAAATGGAAACAATTGACACTGAATGTCAATTTGCTCAAAAATGTCAAATATGTATAATTCAAAGGAGGGCGCGCAATGTAAAGAGATACGGAATGTGAAACAGAGAGAAAATGGAGTGTGCGCTATATCGACACTCTTGTAAGAGAGAAACGCTCTCTCTTACTCGGACAGTGAATGCGTTAAGACGATTTATATACCAATAAGATAAAACGATTGTAATATTTAAATTAAATGTGATTTTTTGTGACTCGAGTAAAACATTGATAAATTGTACTCATTGTGGGTAGCACTATAAGTATCCGTTTAATAAGCAATTCGTTATCTAAAAAATTGTGATTTTTTTTTTGACTCGAGTAAAACATTGATAAATTGCCCGTTATCTCTCAAAGAGAAAATTCATCGTCGGGATCGTCGGATAAAAGGATATTTTCAAGAGAACGTTAGCTATCATCGACTGGATCGTCGGCTTAACCTAAAATTGGGAATATACCAGAGTAACCTCGAGAAATGCATCGGATTGGGAACCGGAGAAAGAATCAACTGAAATAAATACAATTGTAAGTTTTGATTGTAATTCGTTTTGGCCAATTCGACTTAAATTAAGAAAGAAGAGAAGAGTAATTGAGAAAATAAAATTAAGTGAAAATAGAAAGTTCAGATTATTGTAATTTTGTCATAAGCATAGAAAAATTAAAAATCGTGAACGCGTAAGTAATGAATCGGTAAGAATTAGAGAGAAAAAAGAACCCATAACAGAAGTTATTTGTTTACATTTTTTTTTTTTAAATATGTTCATCGAACAATAAAATAAATGCCCAATGCGGGAATCAAACCTTCATATATTTGATTATGAGACTGACATGCTGTCCACTGCGCCATAACGGCTTTGCAGAATGTAACGATTTTGCTTGGCATTGTTGTCTCACATTTTATTTCATTATCGATCATTTCAATTACATTAAAACTATTGTCTTCCATACTTTTTTTCCATAATTATAATACAAAATTTAAAATAAAAATCCAAAATTTAATGATTAGATTTGAGTTTTATATGGTAAATAATATTAAATGTTCAATGCATAGCTGATTTTGTATGGAAATGATTATTGAAAATATTGATGGCAAAGTAAATTCGGTAAATCAACATTATAACAAGAACAAAAAAAGTAAATTTTTTCATTTACAACATTTATTTTTGGATTTGCCTATTCGATTTTCAGTGAGTTTATAAACAGGAATAAGAATTTGAGATTTGGTTTCAAATTGTTCGGTGAACACATTTTGAAAAAATGTAAACAAATAATATGTCAGATATTATGATTATGAAATAAAGACACGAGCACCACTTTCAACGTGCATGCAACTTTACAAAAAAATTTACATTGTAAGTATAGAGCGTAGAGTGACGTTGTATTTTTGTTTTTCATTTTCTGAAATTTTCGAATTAAGAGAATACATTTTTGACATTTTGAACGTTAGGCAATTTATTTTAGATTTTTGGTTGTAGATATTTATGAAGATATGAAAATATTCGAAATAAATTTTTTTCTTTCATAACAGAGTTTTGTTATGAGTTTCCTTTAACAAAAATACCGTACGATAGACCAAGAGCCCTAGAACAAATTACTTTTTTTCTGGTGTACGGCAGATTTCCATTGAATTAACATCTTCTCACAATATTCTATCCGTTGTGCATCACTTTTTATATTTTAATTGGGCGGATTGATTTATTCACGGTTTTATTCGCGCTACACCAGAAAGTATAATTTTTTTTCTCCAATACGGCAGATTTTAGTGTCATTTGATTTGTTTTGATTTATTTAGCTAAGAAATAATAAAATCTGCCGTAAAGAGTGGGCGATTTTATTTGAAAACATTAAAAATATTTGCAAGCAAATTCCATTGATATTGTAATTTTTCATAAGGTATTGAACGCACTCATCACAGAATTGACATTTGGCATTCGTTGAGTTTTGAAATTATATTATTCAATACTATTTTTAATGTTTTCAAATAAAATCGCCCACTCTTTACGGCAGATTTTATTATTTCTTAGCCAGAGCTGTTATTTTCCCCCCACGGAGTACGCGAGTTAAAATATCAGTTGACATTCAAAGAAATTCGATTCAAAAAACACATAAACAAAATTCAAAGAAATCCAATTCAAAATCTCTTTTTTTAGTTTTACCAAAAAATGTGAATTTTAGTTTCAATAGTTACAAACCATTATAAGATTTAGATAAAGTATTCATTTACAAAAATATGTAAACAATTCGTTCATTCATAAATCAAGAAATGCCAATTCAGTTTTAACATAAAAATGACCATATGTAACCTTTGTCAAGTAACACCAATTCAGTTTACGAAGCAGAAAACCATATGTAGCATAATTTAGTTATTTATGAAATAGGAAACCAAAACATTCGTTTCGTAACAATCAATGCACTTTAAAATCAAAATATGTCAACTCAGCTCGGGTGGTCATTTACCATTTGAACTATATTGTTTTTAACACATAAATATAAAACACATTTCATACATTATAGGAAAAAGTATAAATAAGGAAAACACTTTTGTACTTTGTTCAGAATGCAATGAGAAATCAATAAAGACAAATCTCTGTCCAACTGAAAGTTAAAATCGTTTTTTATTTCTTTTGTATACTAACAATTTCTTTAACTCGCGCACTCAACAGGTGCGGTACGCTAACTCCTATAATATTCGAAATTTTAAATTGTTTTCGTTGATTTTGAAATTAAATAGACATTTCTGTTTAAAATCAATAAACAATTTTTTTGAAAATTCAACTCCTGACAATTTATCGAACCACACCTGTGAAGTGTGCGCACCCAGAAAGGGAAATTAACAGCTCTGTTCTTAGTTAAATAAATCAAAACAAATCAAATGACACTAAAATCTGCCGTATTGGAGAAAAAAAAAGTATACTTTCTGTTGTAGCGCGAATAAAACCGTGAATAAATCAATCCGCCCAATTAAAATATAAAAAGTGATGCACAACGGATAGAATATTGTGAGAAGATGTTAATTCAATGGAAATCTGCCGTAAACCAGAAAAAAAGTAAATTGTTCTAGGGCTCTTGGTCTACGATGCCTATTTTGGACTCTTTTTATACAAAAATCATCATTTGCACTGGATATATCTCCATTTAACGGATCCACTATGCGGTCATCATCCATGGCTCAAAATTTAATGGTTTCTATTCCTGAACTATCCTAACAATTCTGCAAGATTTTATTTTGGGCTCGTTGGGAATGAGCTATCGTGTTAACAAATGTTTGCATACAGCGTACAGGGTACCACACACTCACATTACGACGCTCTAAAAACAGGTTTTTCGTGATCTCTTAGATTCAAAACGCCGACAAAAAATATTTTTGGGTGCCCTTAATTTTTTGACCGATTACAATACTTTTACAACATGTTGTGTGCGGAAAAGATCTGTAGTAACACAAGGTTAACAGTGTAAAATTGGCAAAAGATTTTTAAAACTGGGTAAATAATTTCCAAAATGTAAAAAATTAGTAAAAGCATTTTTTTTCTATGTTTTTGTCACATTAAAATGTAAATGTAGATGAATTCTGTTCTGCATCGAACATGCAAAGAATACAGCCTTTATTACCTTTTTATAGTTGCACACATTTTGGAAATCATTTGGCTACTTTTGGAAAGCAAAACCAATTTCATAGCGATGAAACGTTCATACAAACACGTTAGGGCACGTAGTAGGCTACGTCATGTAGTTTGCATAATGTAGCTTGGGCGCGTAGTTCCGACGTTTCATCGCTATGACCAATTTTGCCATAATTCCTTTCATATAAATACCTTCAAATATATCGACCATTCCACGTGAAATCGTCCAAAAATTTGAGTCATGTCTTTAGATTTTTTTCAAACTTGGCACGTGGAATGGTAGTCCGAAAAAAATGAGAAAGCCAAAATATCAAACCCGTCTGAAGCATAGAAAGCTGAGAAAACACTCGCAAATGTTTGAAAAAAAATCGAAAAATCGAAAAAATCACTTTTTGCGCAATTTTTTTCTAAGTATATGAATTTAAATCAATAGAGACATATGAGTATCGTTGGAAAGGTAATTGATGAAGCTACAAAATGACATCATTGAATGACCTCAAAGCACTTATTGGAGGATATAAAATCGGGTCCAAAATATTCAAGAGCAAAAATCGTCGATTGACGGGGGGGGGGGGGGTCAAGACCCGATTTTTTTTTTCTTAAATTGTAGCTTATTTTATGCCCTTTTTTTTAAGAATAAGAAATCACTTGTTCCTTTAACAAAATATGCCGTGAAAAAGCACATCTTTGAACATAAATCGAAATTTTTTCTCACGATTTTTATTTTTATACATTTAAAATACTTTCATTGATATTATGTAGCTCGAAAATGTCTTTAATCGTAGTTGAGAGGTCATAATCTTTTCATATTTTCATTATACTTACGTTTTTCTTTCGCTTACTATCGTCAAAATTTCAAAGAAATTATCAATAAAATCAAGCAAAATAATTAGTTTTTGGTTTTCAAATTTAGGTTGATAAACATTAATCCAAACCACATATCAACACAAAACAGTAAGAACGATGGGCTTCCCCCAATAAAATAAACATAAAAACTTTCGATATCGTTAAGCAATCAAATACGCACTCATTTATTTGAAAAAGAAAAAAAAATCTCTTAGTGACAAAATAAATTTGTATTGAAATTGTTTTTTTTTCTAGTTTTTTTATTGCCTGTGATTATTTCCGGTAATACTTGTACGATTTTTTCGTAATTGATCTTCAAATATTGCCTAAAATTTTGTTTATAACTATAGAAGCCTAAAATTTTGTTTTGTTGAATCCGATAGTATACTTGGTGAAATAGTGGTTTCATTTACGGGTCTAAATGAATGTAGATACAGTGTTTTCTCAGCTTCCTATGCTTCAGACGGGTTTGATATTTTGGCTTTCTCATTTTTTTCGGACTACCATTCAGGTCCATGTCGTTGGCCCCCCCGAATTTGGTGCTAGTGAGTCGTATATACCATCTTTTAGTGCTTATCAATTTATTAATAAATAGCTTATATTTATATCTTTATTAATTTTTTTCTATAGAATACTAAAATATCAGCCGATCTACGGTAAAAAAATCATGCATACATGTCAATTTGTATATTTCTACGTTATTTTTAGTAATATTTTTCAATAAATCAGAATAAACATAAAGTTCTCTAAACATGAATAATATAAACAAACACGTAGATATTGTTGAGTTCGATTTATTCACTTGGATTTATTAAATTTGAATTTTATAATCTGACAATGAATGGATTGGATTTTTTTAACAGTTTTGAAATGTACTTTCTAAGTATTTTTCGAATAATAATTCTCAGAAGTAGCGATTTACTACTGAATAGTGATACTGATTTCAAAACATCAATCAAAATTACACTTTATTTTTTTTTTCAAAAATTTCAGCACCAAAATCGAAATAGATACCATTCGTCAGCACTTAATTAGGACTAAAAGATGATATATACGACTCATTAGTACCAAATTCAGGGGGGGGGGCAACGACATGGACCTCTACCATTCCACGTGCGAAGTTTGAAAAAAATCTAAAGACATGACTCAAATTTTTGGACGATTTCACATGGAATGGTCGATATACGTTATAAAATTCTTTCAGTTGAATTTTTCACGAGATCCATATTAAAACTACGTATTTGAACAAGTGAATTTGAGCTAATTTGAAAACAAAAATACTGTTTGTCTGAAATGGTAAGGAATATATTCCGACACATACGATATTATTTCATAATTGACTTTGCTTAGACTAATCGAAAGTTTTGAAGAAAGAAATGTTGTATTTTCATTGGTTTCTTGTCTTTATTTCAATTCATCTGGTAAGCCATTCAGTAGTTATTCAATTTTTTGTTCTTTTGATTCGAATTGTAAATATTTTATTTAAAATTTTTAATTTATTAGATTTCTGGCTGGGATGTTTTATATGGGAGTAAAGGCAATATATATAAGTTCGAAAGGAATAAAACTGCCCTTGGTTCTGGAGGATTCGGTTCAGTTATTTCTGGTGAATAATTTTTATTTATTTATTTTTTTTTTTTGTTGGGTACGTTTATGTCTTTACACATTTTTGTTCTTTTACGTGATTATAAAGTCGAATGTATTAGTTCTAACCAGACATTGAATTTCGATAGATATTTAGCCGAACTGAGTTGTAAATACTAGATATTTAACGCAAAATTCCGTGCGTTTATTGGCTATATACATATATAATATAACGGTTAATAGACTTCGTTTCACTTGGGTATGAATACACGGCCTGCTGCGTTAAATACCTGATATTTACATCTCAGTTAGGCTAAATATTCATCGCAATTCATTGTCTGATTCTAACAATTATCTTGTATTGAATACGACGCAATTGATACTAATTTTGAAGAAAAATCAAACGTTTTTTTTTTGTTCATTAAGACATTTACTCATTTTATTTTAGCTTGGAGATATAATAAAAATGTGACTGAAAAAATAGCGATGAAATTCGAGAAAAGGACCTCTGAAAATTATGTACAACGGGAAAAGAAATTCTACAGATTTCTTGGCAAACATCGTAAGATTTCTTTTTTTCTCGTCTCACAATGACAAATTATGTGTTTTGTGTTTAATTTTCAAAAAAAGACAATTTTGAGTTCTTCAATTATTATTAGATAGAATTGGCTTATTCAAAAAGTAAGCAACAAATTGGATTTTAGCGATCCCGAAGGCGAATGTAACAATAAACTTTTGCTTCGAATCCGAAACATCTGCTGATCTGATTCTGATAAATTCCACTCGATTGATACTGTTCATGCCGCATTTAATCGAACTTATTTTCCAAATTGCTAATATTAAATCACCTTTTTCATCCTTACGCATTAGCATCGATTCCGAAATTCTACGACGCTTTTGATAATGTTGAAGGCTATCGAGTGCTCGTACTGCAGCTAGTAGGAAAGAATTTAAGAACAATTCGAAAACAATATGGTGGTAAATATCCGATCAATGTTGCCATGCATATTGGGAGAGAAATAGTCAGTATTATCATATCCATATTTCGGCAAAAAAAAAAAAAAAAAAACAGATTTCGTTTTCAATAACTCACATGAATCTTGTTTTAGTTGTATATACTTGAATATGTTCACAGCAGAGGTGTGGTTTATATGGACATCAAGCCAGATAATTTTGCAATTGATGATACAGATACAACCAAAGTTTACATTTTGGGTAAATAGTAGTCGGTCTGACAAATGGATTGTTTTTTCCCTTTTGTTTTTTGTAAAAATTAATTGTTTTTTTTTTCTACTTGATAACAAATAGACTTCGGTCTAAGTTCAATGTACATGTTGAATGGGACTCATTGCAAAGAAGACCCAAAAGATGGAACGGCTGCTGGCACTCTGGATTATATGTCTTTATATGCTATGAGTCATCTTCGATTATCACGAAGAGATGATTTAGAATCACTTTTATACATGTTGGTCGAATGTCTACAAGGAAAATTACCATGGGCTGAGGACAATCGAGAGGGAATTCGTCAGAAAAAAACTAAAATGAAATTAAAAGTAAGAATTTTTTTTTTATCAAATTATTGAAACAAAATTTTTTCATATTAAAATGTATTTTTCAAATTTGTAGGACATCGTTGGCAATATTTGTACATCACAATTGACTACATTCTTACGATATGTTCGCAATTTAAAATTCACCTCTAAGCCTGATTATAGTTACTTACGAAGCTTATTGGACAGACATAAATGCTGAGTTTTGGTTTGTCTCTCATTTTTTTCAAACAAAAAGACGGAAACTGAGAATAATGTAAATCACCATGATCACAGCGAATTTTATCCTTGTCACTACATTTCAAATGTAAAATCTTGAACATTCTTTATTAAAATGGAATAAATATGCAAATCAATAATAAATCTTTATTTAACGATTTCACTTTATTTTACTACTTTTAGTGAGTGCGAGTGTGAAAAAATACTAATTCTGTCAATTTGAAAGACAAACATCTTAATTTTGAATTTGTCTTTGAAGCTCATTTCAGAAATCTATTTCAATAACTATTTTCAATGAGTAGAAAGTCACTTTGAATGGCAGTTAAGTCAACAATATTCATTCGAATGAATTCAAAAAGATCCCTTTTTTGTGATAAAGTAGTACGTAATCAACGTACGTATACCAATGGAGTTTTGAGAAATTACAGTATTTGAACAAGTGAATTGAATCGTTTGGAATATATAATGTGAATATGTAATGTGTCTAAAAATGCAAGCAATATATTTCGAGACATACGATATCATTTCAAGATGGATTTGTTGTGTTTTTTATTTATCGTCAGTTTTGTAGAAAGTTTAAAGAAATTAAAATAGGAAGAATATGCACATTTATGCACTTTGATTGATTTTAAAAGTAGAAATGTTTTATATTTACTGCTTTTTGGTTTTTTTAACAATTTATTTTGTAAGTGATTTCATTATTTATTTCTTATGGGTTTTTGATAAAGAGTTGATTTTTTTTTTAAAAAAGGTTTCTGCCTGGGATGTTTTATATGGGGAGAATGGGAATAGTTACAAATACGATATGAATAAAACCATTGGTTCAGGATCATTTGGTACTGTCATTTCAGGTAAACGGTTTATTTAAATTTTTATTTAATTTATGAATTGCAAAGTAATTACTTTCAAAATAATTTTTAAATAAGAATTCATTTATAATTTTAAAGTTTACTTTCTTTGTATGCATGAGATACTTTCAACTCAATTTCAATTAAAAAGAGCAAGATGCGAGAATAGAATGCGTGAATCATCTGTTTAAACCAGTTTTCGCAATCGGTGCCTGACTCGAACCGCGACTGTTTTCCGACCGAACCCGAACACCGAAAATCCCAACATTTTTCGAGTTCGGTCGGGTTCGGTTTCGGGTTCTCCAACTTTTCCGTAGGTGTATTTTTTTTTTTTCAATGCCCCGACTATAGAAAAACCAAAAATCCCGCATAAAAGTATTCAAAACAAAAGGAAAACAATGGGTTTGTTTTCATTTTATCATTGGATTTTCAATGATTTTTTTCAGTTTTGAACTTCAGCAGATTTTTCGGTATCGGGTTCCTAAACTCTTTTAAATTTAAACAATTTCGGTCGGTATTTTGCCTCCATTGCGACCACTGGCTTAAACCGCATGTATGGTTTATTTATACTCATACACTTGCATTTTATATTCTCTGATCATTCTAAATATCATTCGTTTCAATGTGATTCACGCATACAATGGCATCCCAATTTGTGAATTATTTTCTAAAAAATATTTCAAATGATTATTTATTCATTTTATAGCATGGAGATATAATGGAGATCTTGTTGAAAAAGTAGCAATGAAATTCGAGAAAAATGCTACCGAAAATTACATATTCCGTGAAAAGAAATTCTACGCATTTCTTGGCGAACATCGTAAGTACAATTTTGTTGTAATTTGTTTTTCAAACACGACATTCAGCACGAAATAAAAGGTTTTCTCAAAAATAAAAACCTTTTTAAGCACATCAAAGAATAATTTCAAATAATGTTAAGCCAATGTCTTATTTAAAAAGAATTTTAAACAATTAATTGATTTATAAATAATAATCCCAGATGGCATCTTTTTGACTATTATCTTTTTGTGACACACAATGCGGGCAAATCGGCCAAATGCCTATATTTTTCAATTTTATCAAATTTCGCATTTGAAAATCAAGATAATTTAGTTCGTTGAGTAAAAAAGGCAAAAAAAAAAACAAATTGAGTAAATTTGAAAAAAATCGCTTTAGTTTGAAAAAAATAGGTGCACAATTTCTCAATTCTATCAAATGACGCCCTGAAAAATCAAAAAAATTTAATTCTTCAAGTAAATTAGGCGAAAAAAATGAACTTTTTAAGTTAATTTTTCAAGAAGGTCGCCCAAATTCAGAACAAAATTCTTCTATTTTAAGAAATGTCGTCCTTAAAAATCGGTACTTTTGCACTCATTGAAAAAAAGGTCAACGAATTGGCTAAAAATTCACTATTTCAATAAAAATCGCCTTTAAAAAAAATCGATACATTGAGAGTAAAAAGCGGAAAAAATGAACGAATTTTAATAAAGTTCAAAACAACCGCCAATTATTCCCTTGAAATTCGCTCGTCATTGTGAGTTCAACACAACCTTACATTCTATAAAATCGAAACATTCTTTTGTTCGAAATTGTTCAAAACGTTTAGAAAATGACTTTCAGTCAAAAATTCGCAAAAAAAGAAAAAAAATAATTGGTACAAAAATAATTAACACTAAATAATTTTTATGAGAACCATTCATAGATCGTATTCAAATGTAAATGATAATTACAAATCAACATTCGTTATGCAATAGCATCGATTCCGAAATTTTACGACGTTTTTGATGATGTAGACGGCTATCGAGTGCTCGTAATGCAATTAGTTGGTAAAAATTTGAGAACATGTCGAAAGGAATATGGTGGAACATTTCCAATTGATGTAGCAATGCATGTTGGTTATGAAATAGTAAGCCATTACCATATTTTATATTTCAAAAATCAAAAGTCAAAAGTGAAAAAAAAAAAGGAAAAAACATCCGTTTTTGATAACTCACATGAATATCGTTTCAGGTTAATATACTTGAATATATTCACTCCAAAGGTGTGGTTTATGTTGACATTAAACCAGATAACTTTGCAATTGATTTAGATGATACAACAAAAGTGTACATTTTAGGTAAATAAAAATTGTAGGTAAATAAAAATCCATGCTATATTTCTTCGACAAAAAAAAGAAGAAAAAAAAAGCGAATTAATTGATTTCTATTTGGTTGAATAACAAATAGATTTTGGTCTCAGCTCAATGTACAAAGATGAAAAAGGGTTTCACATCAAAGAAGATACAAGAAATGGATCCGCAGGCGGCACTCAGTTGTATATGGTAATGTCATGACAATGATTTGTTTTTTTTTAGAGAAAATTATAGTTTTTTTTATGGTTTTTCTTTTTTATAGTCTGCATATGCGCATAGTCATGTTAGAATATCACGAAGGGATGACTTAGAATCACTTGCATATATGTTGATCGAATGTCTACAGGGCACTTTACCATGGGATAGAAATAATAAGCATGAAACGCGCGAGAAAAAAGAAACCATGAAACTTCGAGTAAGAAATGATTTCATTTTTTTTTTTTTTTTTTTTTTTTTTTTCAAAAAAATTGTGTTTTTTAAAATTTTTCAATTTTGCAGGACATCGTTGGTAATATATGTTCAAATACATTGATTTCATTTTTACGATATGTTCGTAATTTAAAATTCAATGGTCGTCCCAATTATCATTTCTTACGAAAATTATTAAACAAAGATCGATGCTGATATTGTTTCTTCATTTTATAGAAAAATGAATAAAAACGAAATATTCATTACAATTCAAATAGCTTTTTTTAAATAAAAATTTTCATTCATTATGGATTCTGACACAGAATTCCCACACAGAGGGAAATATATGTTTAATACAGTGTGACACACATAACTAAATACGGCAAAACTCATATAAACAATTATAATAATTGTTTACTTTTCATTTGATTATTTTTATTGGGCCTTTATATGTTTCGCAGTTAAAGAATGGACAGTCGATAATTGATTGTGAAAGTTCAAACATACAAAAATCATGTCGTCCGACCAGTATAGTAAGCGTTTTGAAGCAGTTTTCTTAACTTCACATCGAAAAGGACCAAAAATGAACGTGGAAAAGGCTGCGAAGTATATGAAAAAGTCGAAAGGGTTCGTGGAGCGATGGACAGACCAGTGGAAAAAGGAAAATAATGTGGATGATATTTCCCGAACCCGTCCAAACATAGCAACTACTTCACGCCAAGATTCACATATTGTATTGGTTCTCGAAAAAAATCCAGGTATGTCTCTTCGTAAAAGTACCCAAGAAGAATATAGACGTTTTGAGAGAAACTGTGCGCCGAAGACTGCATGGAAATGAGCTAGAATACCCTTCTACGCAACAAAAGCCGTTTTTGCAAGATCATTTTTTTTTTTATAAAATGGCGTCCAAAAAAAGAGAATTGATTTCCAAAAAAAAAGGGAAGTGACTACCAGACAAAGAATGAATCTCCACAAAAAGAACAAAGGTTTCTCAAAAAAAAAAAAAAAAATGAATTTGCTTCCAAAAAAAAACCCTAGTTAGGGAATTGAAACATGCCACAAAATTGAGCCAGTCATAAGCTGAAATATAAATTTGTCTTCAAATAAATAAAATAATAATAAATAATCCAGACGGTGTAATTTGGGAAATTGAATGAATAGAAATTAGGTATTAAAGAGAAAAATGTGGATGTCTGTTCAATGGCACCGAACGAACCCTTTCATACAATATAAAATCATTATGAAAAAAAAAAAAAATGATGGGGAATTTTCGTTAAATTTTAAAATATTTAAAATATGTCGTCAATTGAGGTATCGTTATAGTGTGTTTCACACAACAGAGTTGATAATATTTGAACAAGTGAATATAACCATCATAAATGTATATTTTGTTTGAAATTCCAATACAAAAAATATTCCGTCTCAGACAATTATCATTTCATTAAAGACTTATTTATTTCTTTAGTTTTCTCGAAAACTTTCAAGTAATAATTAAAAGGACCGAACAACATTCAGAAATCATTGTTGAATTTTTTTTCGAGAGTAAAAATGTTGTTTATTTACTGCTTTTTGTCTCTTTTATTACTCCATCTTGTAAGCAATTTTTTTGTAATTCAATGTATTTTTTCCGTTTTAAAAAGTTTCAACATTTAAATTCATTTAATTATTATTATTTTTTTTTTTTTTAATTTTCTTTTGTATTAGGCTTATGGCTGGACTACTGTTACTGGAACAAATGGCAATATATATAAGTTCGATAAGAAAAAACCACTTATTGCTAAAGGTTCGTTTGGTTACGTGCTTCCCGGTAAGTTTTTCTAAACTTAATTACAAATGCTTCATTCAAAAATGTAATGATAAGCATCATTTTAATCTAGTAAAACATGCACAACAAATAATTGACTTTATATTTATTGTATAGGATATAGATTTAATGGAAAACTTGTTGAAAAAGTGGCAATGAAATTTGAAAAAATGAAAGGTGATAATTATTTATTACGTGAACGGAGATTTTATAGATTTATCGGCGAACATCGTAAGATTTTTTTTGTTTTTTTTTTTTTTTTTTTTTTTCGTTTTTCTACACAATTTTTCCTTCACAAATCAATCTGTTTTCCTTATGCAATAGCATCGATTCCGAAATTTTACGATTGTTTGGAAAATGTTGGAGGCTATCGAGTTCTTGTAATGCAACTGGTGGGCAAAAATTTAAGATTAGTTCAAAATGAATACAATGGAACATACCCAGAAAATGTGGCAATGCATATTGGATATGAAATAGTAAGTAATCAGGGGGCGGCCTGTATATCCGAAGGGGGCGGCCGGTCAATGCACAAAATACAAAATCATTTTGATACAATAACTTACATAAATCCCCTTTCAGTTGAATGTACTTGAATATATTCACAGCAAAGGTGTTATTTTTGTCGATGTAAAACCAGACAACTTTGCAGTTGATATAGATGATCCATCAAAAGTGTACATTTTAGGTAAATACAATCCCAAGATTTTTTTTTTTTTTTTTTCGTTTTTTTGAACTTAACATCAACAAATTAATTTTAAAATCTTTCTTTTTCGATTGATAGATTTTGGTCTTAGTACAATGTACCGGAAAGATGGTGTTCATATCAGTGAATATCGATCAAATGGATTTGCTGGCGGTGTCCCATTGTATATTTCTGCATATGCTCATAATCATATAAAATTATCGCGACGTGATGATTTAGAAGCACTTGCCTACATGTTAATTGAATTTGTACGAGGCTATTTACCTTGGAATGATTTGAGTGCCGATGAAATGATGCGCATGAAAAAAACCATGAAATATGAAGTAAGAATTGATCAAATTGATGAGCGACAAACAAGAAGAAAAAAAAAAACAATTTTTATTTTAAAATGGATTTTTTTCATTTTTTTTTTTTCTCTTCAGGATATAGTTGGCGACGTGTGTAAAAACACTTTGTCAACATTCTTAAAGCATGTTCGTTCATTAAAATTTGCTACTCCACCCAATTATGATTTCTTACGAGAATTATTGGAAAGAAAAGTTTATTAATAATAATGATTTATGACAATTATTTGCTCCAATTTTTCATTTTCTATATAATACTTGGTTTTTTTTCTTTCAAAAATTCAATAAATATGAAATTGACTTGATAGTGTCGATATTTTTTCTTTTTCCACGATTTTAACAATATAAAACAGTCGAATTGTAATTGAAATTTCTCAAGCTAAAAAGTACAAAACACGTTTCACGATTTTTATTCATCTTTAAATAGTATGGAGACAACGGACCCTTGTGGTGAATCATTAAGTTCAATGGGAGCAGTCAGTAAATTAAAAAATAAAAATAATTCAAAAAAAAATATATAAAAATGGTACTTTGGATGAAACGTCCATCATGAAAGTAATCTCCGTTTGTCACTTGAAATTCAATTTTAAAACCTTTCGAAAAGTCTTATCGCACAATATGAATAATGCAAATTGACCAATTATTATGCCAATAAAAATCATATAATTTTCGTAGCAAATTGCCATTTGCATGAGTTTCAGAAAACAATTAATGACAATTTGTATACAATTACTGATAATTTGTTATCATTTGATTTATTCATTTAACAAAACATTGCCATTCCTTGGATTTCAGATTAAAGAAAAAACAATTCAGATTAAAGGGAAAAAAAACGAGTTGAACAGTCAACTGATTACTGTGTCAATATCATTTTTTCAATGAAACTCAAAATCGTGTCTCAATCAAAGACAACAACACACTGATTCGTAGCGTATGCGAATATAAACATTTGGATTATAAACAACGACATGCGAATATGCGAAGAAGAAAGTGAATGTGTGACGAAGAGCATGAATGTTGGACGAGGAAAATGAATGTGTAAAGAGAGGCGCGAATTGAATGTCACAAATTACAGTGCAACAAAGTGAGTTCACAATTAGACTTAGTGCCGATGTGAAGGAGAAAGAAATGAAAGAAGAAAAAAAAAAACAAAGATAAACGAAAGAAATGCAAAAGTAGGAGGAAAAACGAAGAGAAGATGCATAGAGAAAGAAATAAAGAAAGATAGAAAGAGGAAGCTTAGCATGAAACTAAGAGCAGATATGAAATTCTGTGAAAAAGACGATGCGAATGACAAAACATACGACACGATACGACATAGCACGATAACAATCTCATCAGCACATGCTGTCTGTTTTTAGACGCACACATAAATCAATGCTTCGCTTTGCACAATTTTGTTCGGACGATTGTAGTTGTTATCATTCCATTGAAAACATCAGATGTTTTGATTTGCATGTATTGAAATCACACTTTCCAAATTCACATTAAAGAAATAAAAATAGTTTTGTTGTTTTCAACAGTGAATTGTCTATATTAAAAACGTTATGTGAATAGTCAGACGTTCATCGATGACCCGAAAATAATTATGAATACAAATGTGTCGCTTGTTGTTGTTTACGTTCAAATACATTGAATACGGAGATTGTAACTGTGACTGTGATTGTAATGGAAATGTGCGTCAAACATTGTGAGCATGTGTGCGTTAATCTGTTTTTCAATTTTTCATTCCACATGAATATTGCGACTGACAGTTCATCAGTAGAAATTGTGTCGTCAAGTTCGAAATTGTGTTTGTTTTGACGAATAATTTGGACATTTTAATGTTTTAAATTTTTATTTTTTTTTTTTTTTTTTTGAAAAAAAATTAATAATTTGCATTAACAAACAATTGAAGAATAATTTAAGTACAAGAAAAAATGAGTTTATTTCGTTATCCAAACCAATTGGTAACAAGATTACTGCGATTGAGCGTGAGTTAGCATAAATTTTACATTCGTTCTATTGTATAAATTACCGAAAAATTTATTTAAAAAAAAAAAAAAGGTCACTGAAGGTTTACACACACAAACACCAAAATCCGGCACACAATCAGCAACACAAAAAATTCTAACCAATGATGATACGAAATTTATTGATTTTCCTGGCATACGGCAAACCATTTACACAACTGAACCGATCTTTCAACAGCCAGAAAATGCTAATTCAATTCCAATCTATCGTATTTTAGATCGTTCAGGAAATATTTTAAATCAACAACAAGAGCCGCAATTGTCACGTGAAATGGTTCAAAAAATGTATCGAAATATGGTACAATTGAGTGTAATGGACAAAATTTTATATGAATCTCAACGACAAGGACGTATCTCATTTTATATGACAAATTATGGTGAAGAAGCTACACATATTGGTTCTGCATCAGCATTGCAACGTGATGATTTAATTTATGGACAATATCGTGAGGCTGGCGTTTTGGTTTGGCGAGGTTTTACCATTGAACAATTCATTGATCAATGCTATGGTAATGTTGGTGATAAAGGAAAAGGCAGACAAATGCCAGTTCATTATGGATCAAAAGATTTGAATTTTGTCACTATTTCTAGTCCATTGGGTATGTTTTAGTAGACCATCAATTGTAGTGAATAACCAATTTTTTTGTGAAATCGATTTTATTTGAATTTTTCATGAATTGAAAGATTATTAGATTTTTTTTTTTTTTTTTGCAATTTGCAATCAGAAATTGGTTTTGGAAAGGAAAGATATTTAGCATGAATTTTTTTTTTAAATATTTGGGTTGATTTATTGTTTAAAAAAATATTTGGATTGCAAATTTATTTGAAAAAAAAAATGTTCGGCTAAAAATCAATTTCTTCACTTCAGAAAGTGTCTTTTTTAAATCGAATATTTATTAAACCGAACATTGTTTGTACCGATTTTTTTTTTTTCGAAAATTACATTTTGCTCAAAATTCAGTTTTTCAAATGACAGTTTTTGTATTGTTTTATTTATCTGTAAATTACTGCTAAATGCTGGCTGTGAATTAATTCAGTAAATTTTCATTGAACAATTAATTTCATATTTGGGACTTTTATTCAGACAATCTATTCTTTACGCAAAATGGAGATAAATTTTTCAACTTGAAAAAAAAAACATTTAATTGATTTGAAATGTTTGAAATTCATGAAGTAATTTAATTCACTATCAAAGATCGATTTTAACTGAATAATCATGTTTTATTCGGATGAAAACATATTTTTCAATGTAAAAAATAGATAAGAAAAACAAAAAAAAAAAAAAAATAATATTTTTTGCCCTAGAAAAAAAATCATGTTTTCCTACTGTAGTAAATGCAGTAGTAAAGTAGAAATGAAATTCAATGAATTATTTTTTATTTTAGCCACACAGATGCCACAAGCTGTTGGAGCCGCATATGCACTAAAACGTCGACCGAACAATAATCGATGTGTATGCTGTTATTTTGGCGAAGGTGCAGCATCTGAAGGTGATGCTCATGCTGCATTCAATTTTGCTGCCACATTATCATGTCCAATCATTTTATTTTGGTAGGTAGCAATTGTTTGTTTCAATTTGCCTTAAATCTGAGAAATTTTCTATTGTGAAAAAAAAAAAAAAAAATGAAGAAAAAATTGGGAAATATTCAATAGAAACTTTAAAGGTAAAACGGAAAAAATGAGAAAAAATGCAGAAAAAAGAAAAAAAAAAATTAAGCAAAAAAAATTTAAAAAGAATTGAAAAAATAGGAAAAAGAAATTGTAAAGTAAAATTAGAAAAAAAATGAAAAAAATTAGAAAAATATTGAAAAACATTTCGGAAAAAATTGAAAAAAATTGGAAAAAAAAAAATGAATTCATAAAAATTTCACACCAACATTTTCTATTTCATTCCAGTCGAAACAATGGTTTTGCAATTTCAACGCCAAGCTGTGAACAATACAAAGGTGACGGTATTGCTGGTCGAGGTCCAAGTGGTTATGGAATTGCAGCGATACGTGTCGATGGAACCGATGTATTTGCCATTCATAATGCAACAAAACAAGCGCGTGAATATGCAATGAATGAAAATAAACCGGTTATAATTGAGGCGATGGCATATCGTGTAGGACATCATTCGACATCTGATGACAGTACTGCCTATCGATCGGCTGAAGAGATTGAAATTTGGCAAAATTCCGAGCATCCAATCAGCAAATTACAAAATTATATGGAAAAAAAAGGCTGGTGGAACGAGCAAGAGGAAAATGATTATGTCAAAACAGTCCGAAAACAGGTGTTGGCCCAAATTTCATTATCGGAAAAAAAGCCAAAAGCCGATTGGCGTGAATTGTTTCGTGATGTATACGAAGAAATGCCACAACATTTAATGTAAGACAAAATTAATTCACAAGATCGATTGGCCATAACAATTGGCACTACCAGTTGGATCTATATTTTCATTAAAAAAATTAAAATAAAATTAAAATTGTCGATTTTATTTTTCTTCTATTATAGTGATCAACAACGTGAAATGGAAGCGCACATTAACGAATATGGCAAATATTATCCACTCACCGATTTTCCAGAACAAAAAAAATAGTCGTGTGTGACTAAAATTGGCTGGCAGACAATGAAGATTGCTAGATTTAATGGAATTTTAATAAAACTAATCTTTTGATATGTAAACAAATCCAAAATACATTTTTAAGAATTTTGAAATACATTTTTTTGTTGCGATTTTTTGAAAAAATGTCAATTTTATTACGCTAACATCATGTTTAATGATGGAATGTTTTTATGAGAAATAAAATGAATTTTTGAAGAAAATTTGTCCCAAATTGTATTTTAAAAACTTCACTGAAACCTCCGGAGCTTAACAATCTACGGAGAGATCGATGGGCAAATGTGATTTCTCATGAGATTTATTTGTATTATTTCAATTCGTTGTTTTATTCGCTCGGAATACAATTGAAAGTGTAAAAAATCAAATTCATTCAATCTAATGATTATAATCTTGACACAATCTCAATCTAAATGAAATCAACTTACGGCTGAATCTCATTACAAATTCTGAAAGACCAATTTTGAGAAAAATTAAAATTCTGAAGAGCAATCAATGATTTTGTTTAGAATGTTCTTCGATGTATTATGGCTAAAATTACTTGAAAATTTAATTTTTTGTTGAGAAAAATGTTGAAAATCTCCAGATTTTTTTGACAAAGCTGTTAAGGGTTTGCATATCATAACAACATATCTATTGCTACACACTAAAAAGCAGCATATCTCAAGTTCTCTTCTGTGTAACATCAATCTATTGTTTCAATTTTTTTTTTTTTTTCTTTTTGTTGCACACAGCAGTTGACATTTTTCTATTTTTCAGACAGCTGATTGGAGATTTTGCTTTTCACATACTTTTCACGACAATTAAAATATAACATTTCCAAGAAATACTTTGTAAATTGATGCTCTATAAGGTTCAGATACGTTTGTGTGAAGGCTTGTTTTTCTCATCACTAAAACCATGAACAAAATTATAATCCGATGTAATGGATTGGTGTTTGTTTGTTTTGTATTGGTTTTTTTTTTTTATATTGTGATTTATGATACTTTTTTATGTCGATGTGACCACCAATGCCGATGGCAATGACGATGATTTTTATAATAATGATAATGAAGGCTACAACGATTGCAATGAACGGTTAAAGTAACGACGACGAACGATAACAATTTGTGACGACAACATCGACAACGGTGATTAGCAGCAGCGACAGCAACGATGATAGAAATGATGCTCGTAACGACGATGACGCGACAACGACAACGACAACGACAACGATAGCAACGAACGATAACAAAGACGATCGACGATGGCGATATATATAAAAAAACGTCACCAAATAAACTAACAACCACCCATAATAACATACCAATTCACAGCTTCTGTTTTGCACTCACGTAATCGGATACGCGCTTAATCCTCAATTGCAAAATTCATAGAAAAATAACAATCTCATTCGGAAATTAGCGATCAATAAATAAAAAAATTATATCACATTTTCTTGGAATTCTCATCTTGATGATGAACCATGGTTTTTCATTTATACATTATGATTATAATGAATTATTCCAATTATTTTTCCTCTGTATGACCATTGAATGTTTTAATTAAACATTTTCAATTGAATGCTCAATGCTTATCATTTGCATGAATCATTTTAAACTTTTTATTGAGTAAGAAGAAAATTGCAAATTGCCATTTGTTTAATAACAATGACACTTTATTTGAAATCAACATAAGAATGATCAAAAAAAAAAAAAAAAACTATCCTTTTCTTCCTCATCTGTTTTGATATTCTTTTCGAAGGTGCTATTCTCAATGTTTACGTTGCGATCATTTGACAGCCCAGAAATTTGGTTTTTCCGTCCCGAAAAGTTTTTGTCATGAAGCTCATTGTTTCTAGATCATTCACTGATTATTGTTTCTAGATCATTCTCATTGCTTAGAAGTTTAACTGGCTTTGTGTGTTTCAATAAGAATCATGACAATGAGTATGTCAATCAGAGCGTCATTGTACAAAAGTCTCATTGAGTACTGTAATAAAATCCCAAATATTGTAAAAAGCGTAGAAATATGCCGAACTGATTTAATATGCAGCATATACTCTTAGCTATTCTGGAGAAAAAAGAAATTTACCGGCACCAAGTTCTTTATTTCATCATTTAATTCTTAAAAATAAAAGTCATCGGTTTAGCTCTTACGAAACAAATTGCATTTTATTTGTATTTAAATTTGTTTGTTGTCATTGCATTACTTATGATAGTGATTTACATTTGGCTTTTTGTCGATGAATTTTATGCAATAATAAGGTGCAAACAGTGGGAAAATTGTTGATATTTTAATTTCTTCAGGGAATTTATGTGATTTTCGATCATTTTTTTCGGAATTCTGAAATTTTTTATCAGTTTTTGTCCTTGTGAATTTGGTTTATGTTTATTTTTAGTTTTTTTTTTTTTTTTTCAATTTTAATAATGTCATGAATTTTTAGTAGTTTTTTAATTTTGTCAATTTTATTAATTAAAAAGTAAACTAAGTCTAGTTTCATTCTAACGAATATGGTCGCATTAACACTTGATTGAGAAAAAATGAAAATAGAAAAAAAAAAACTGTTTTGATGTGATTTGAGAATGATTGAGTTAAAATTGTTGGTTAAAATACAATTTAATCGGCCTTAGGTACAATTCAATTGGTTTTGATAAATAAGAATTTAAAATGTTGAAAAATTGTTAAATTAAAATTTACAATTTTGAAAATTGTGACAAATATGTTGCCCAATTTGTTATAAAAAAATAAAATAATTTTTTCAATTCTTTCTACACACAAGAATAATGTGGATACCAATTAATTTCCTAGTTCGAATCATTTTTGCGAACATAGATTGAGCCATCTTTGATATAAATATCACCATTTTTCATCCATTCATTGATTTCATCGTCCTTGTATTTTGGCCATAAAATTCCAATTGAATCGTTCTGCGTTCTATGTTTGCGTAATAAATGTCCAGCCATGTAATCAATATGCATGGAAACTGAGCAAATATGACATTGCATGGTGCTTTCCTTGTTTGTATTCAAATCACCATGCACACGTTCAATGTGCGATTCAATATGTTCTTTTGGCATCAAATTGCCGCATATTTTACATTCATTTCGTCCATCACCCAACGGAATACTACCAACATGTTTTCGATTCATGTGAGCTTTAATATGATCCTTATGCATGACATTTGTGCACAATGGACAACGTTCAAAATTGGCTGGAAATGCTGTTTTTTTCGGTGATTGACGGCATTGAATTGAAGTTGATGAATTTGTCGATGGGATATGTGCCGTCGATTGGCCATGTGTTGAACCATTTTTCGACCGAATACCAAACAATTCGAATGCCGTTGGAATTTTTCGCTTTGTTTTATCCACATTGGTATTTCGACGTCGTTCCATAACCGCTGCATAAATATCATTTGATTGAATTTGCGAATTGGAACGTTGCACCGTTTCTGATCGGTTTTGATTTGGCAATTTTTTTATTGAAGTTTCAAATGTTGATGCTTGAATATCATCTTCACTACTGGGCAATGTATTATCCAAATGATTCAAACTACTTTTTGTTGTTTCAAAAAATTCCTTTTGATGTTTATTATTCAGTCGTCCCATTTGATAAATATCATTTGATTGAACCATTTTGGTGTCCAAATGTTGTACCATTTCAATGCGATGTTCAGTACGAATTTCGGAACGTTGATAAATATTGTTGTCAAAATTGTTTGATAATTCAGTGAATGGATTTAGTGTGAATGGTTTGAAAATATCAGTACGTGTCTTTGGTGTGTAAACTGAACTTTCAACACTTTGTACCGATTTAGCACGTTTTACGGTATGCTTTAATTTTAAATGATCATCAAGCGATGCAATTGGTATCCACATTTGGCAATCATCACAACGATGACAACCAATGCTGCTGAGATGCATGCGACGTGTATCGAAATAAGTTGATGATTCGGATGATGCAATTGACATTTTTTGCCTGGAATTTATTCAACAAAACAATAAATTTTTTTAATTTTTTTTTTTTTTTCAATTAATTCATTTATTTCGAATGAATTTTTTTTTTTTTTTTTTTTTTTTCAAAAAAATATAAATTTTCCCTATTCAATGAAAATAACTTCATAACATCAAAATAAAAAAAATAGAAACTCAATTTTGCGACTAAAAAAATTGGCTGGAAATTAAAAGATACAAATTTCCAATTGGATATTCTCACCCTATTCCTACACAGCGTTGAAAAAAAAAAACGTCTAAATGCTTTGAGCTTTCAGAATAGAATGAACTGAGTGACGACTGATCGCAAAGAGAGTACGAATATAATTGACTTTATGACCGGAAGAATATGTGACAGATCATATATTCAAGATTTGCAAAGTGAACCGGTTGCGATATTCGTTGTCAACTCGCTGACAATGTGATATTTGGCAAATGGATCAGATCTGTAATCGACAATTCAAATTCATTTTGAGCAATTTTGAAGTGATTTTATTCTTCTTGCCAATCGAAAAATGAACAAAAAAAAAAAACAATTTTTATCACACATTTTTGGAACATATTGTAACATTTATATTCTTTTATTTTATTCACCGAATCATTTGGATAAATCAAAGATTTTCACGATTGATTATTTAAAGAAATTAAATTGTAAAAATGAATTTGATTTTGTTTTAGTTTTCTTTAAAATAATATTAGAATTTAATTATGCACTGGTTTCATTGGTCTCGATATCAGATTTATCATTGATGGTCGAAAAAATGCAGTAGAAAATTTGAAATTATTTCAAATTTGTTCACATATTTTCGAGGAATAAAAAAAGTTGAAATTTCTTCAACAATAAATTGTCATTTAAATCTAAATGAGGAAGAAACAAAACCAATTAGAGGGCCGTGCCACAACTCAACTTATCTTCCTGAAATTTACAAAAAAAATTTAATCTTCACCAAACCATCTATGTATTTTTCTCTCTCTCATTTCTCACTTTCTCCCTCACTCATGTGAACACTCACTTCTCTCAGTCAACTTTTTTCATCTGTACGAAAACTTTATTCAATCCTTAAAATAAAGAAAAAAAAAAAACAATACAATAGAATAAAAAAATGGAGAAAAATTAAAGAAAGAAAATCTTTTTATTTTCTCATGGTTTGTTTGGTTTTGTTTTATTTCTTTATGAAAATGAAAAACATTGATTACATTAATTTGAGTATTTTTTATGTTCTTAATTCTAATTCATTTGTTTTTACGATTACTTTAATCATTTTTAATCAAAACAAGAAGAAGAAATTTGAGAAAAAATTTTAATAATTTTTTTGTTTTTTGTTGTTTGGAATTTGGATTATTTCCATTAAATTGTAACATTTTTTATTGCAAATTTTTAAATTGCGATTTTTTCTTGAATTTACAAAATTCTTCCAGTTGATCATGCCTAGCAGATGTATAAATGTGTTAAGTCAAGAAATCCATTTTGTGTTTCTATTTGTTTTTTTTTTTTGTTTGACATTCTGGTTTCGAAGCGCCAATTAAAACATGAGTTTTTTCTGAAATCGATGGCTCAATAGAAGGCTATAGACAATGTATGCCCAATTGATTGTGTAATTCCATGGCATGTGTCCAAATCGATTTAAAACATCCAATAGACATTCAGAGAGTTGTTTACGTTTCTCTTGATCGTTGCTTGTCAAAAATTCGAAATTTTCTTTAACAAAATTCTCGATTTCCTGTGATTTATATTGATCAAAAAGTGGAATAAATTGTTCATCAACCATTGTCCATGGTACACACCTTTCGCACATACATTGAAATCCATGTTTATTGAGTAAAATCTCTTGACGTTCCCGATTGCTTTTGAGTAAATCACAATAGCTGACAAAAAGCTGTTGTCCCATTTGGATGGGACGCATTGTGACCACAATAATTGAATTGGCCAATAGAAATTTGGCGACATTTGGTGCACATGAATGTTTTAAATAGGATGCAATTGGTGCGGTTATTTCAACACAACCACTTTCACCATTGTCATAAGTTTTTGTTGAACATTTGCTAATCACAGCGATGTGATGCAAAATTAAATGGGATAAAAATCGACGATGCCTAATCGATTTAAAAAATTTGCCAAGCAATGCATGGTTCAAAAATGATTTTTCAATAGCAATGGCCAATGGAATCATCTCTGTCTTGAGTGTTGATCTGTTGATTAAATGCAAAAAAGCACGATATTTTGCTTTTAAATCTGAAATAGCGTATGGAACCGACCCATAAACATTCGACACTGTTTCATTAACAAATTGCATTAATTCGTCAACATTTTTAAATAAAGCAATTGCACTTAGAATGGATCGTGTCACTTTCAGTAGCCATTCCTTATTCACCGAATTGCTTTGCAATAAATCACATTCGATTTCATGATATTTTCTGCCAACACATCGTTTGCACAGCATGGCTTTCGAGCATTTTGAACATGGAATCAAATTTGTGTCACCAATTAAACAGATGCAACATTTTGCATAATATTCTGTTGTCGTTGATGCAAATCCTGATTCAATGAGAACAATTCGTCCAGCGGCGATGGGTTGTTTGGCGATAAGGTGGTAACCGTGTGTTTCATTGAATGTAATTTTTAAAATGTTTGCCATTTCTGGAAACATTGGATCGCATGGATAGCTTAATTGTGGCTCCACTTGAACATTCTTTTGTTGCCATTGTTGTTGTTGTTGTTGTTGTTGAATTTTCATCGTGCACATTTGCTTGTGTTTCTCGAGTTGCGGCAACAATGGCTTTGGCAAACCAGTTTTTTCGGCTAATGTCAGATCGATCAAACATTTGTTGAACATTCCATCATTGAAGAAACATTGAGCACGCTTCGCATAACCAATGGCCAAATGGCTGGTCAATTTACTATGGCAAATACTTCGATTGTACCTAGGGGGAAAGAACGAAAGTAAATAAAAATAAATATTGTAAATATCCTGCAAATATTGTAAATATTGTAAATATTGGGAATATTTTTAAATATACTAAATATCATAAATATGCTAAACATGTAAACATATGACTTCGATTGTACCATACACGAGCATCGCTCCATTTTTTCAATACAAATTCAATGTCGCCAATTTCACGTTGCTCAATTGCCGATTGTGTACTTTTGCCATTAGTTACGATCGGATTTTGTTGGACAAACGACGATGAAGCATTCCATGGTAGATTCGGGAACACAGAATGTTTCGGTTTTGGCTGCTCAAATATGTCAACATAATTGGCATGCGGATCGGATGATTCCTTTTGCCACATTTTGTATATGGACACCTTTGGCTTAGCCATATTCAACATGATTCGATTGTCTTTGTTATTTGGTTCCGATACATTGTCACTCATCTTACTTATGCCAATTTTCGTTTGGCCAATTTTCGGATCGGAATCTTCTTCGTTCCAAATAAATGGCGTGTATTCAATGGGCGGTAAATCTACATCGATCACATTCACCGTTTCATCGAAATCAACACGTTCAATTTTGACAAATTGATTAACATTTTCATGCAAATCGATAAACAATGGCTTTAACTTTGGCGCCAATTTCGATTGTGTTTTTGCTTCCAATTTCATTTTCGACTTTGATTCTGTCTTTGGCGTTGGATTTTGTCTTTGATTTTGATGTGGTTTTAATGTTGGCTTTGAATCATTGCTGAATGCTTTGTTTGACAGTTTTCCATTGGCACTTGATTTATTCGGTGCACGTCTTAAGCGCCGTGATACGCCACTAAAATGAATCCGCTTATGAACATTCAGTGATGATTGTGATGAATAACTTTTTGGACAAATTGAGCATTGAAATGGTTTGTCTCCGGTGTGCGTGGGCATGTGAACTTTTAAACGACAAAAATGACGAAATTCCTTGGCACACAAATAGCATACGTATGAGTTTTTCATTGATGTCTTGCGTGCGAATGGATTTGTACGTAATTTGAACGATTTGTTTAGCTTCGATGGCTGCTTGCCATAACGATCCATGATTCCGTCTTCGATATCTTCAGTTTTGATGTTCTCGATTTGATTTTGAATTGTCGCCAAATCACAAGACGATGATGGTTCAGTCTTTATTTGTACATTAATTGGCTTGATTTCTATTTGGTCGGACTTATTTTCACTCCATTCTGAAAAGAAATTTAGAAATTCATTGTTTTGTAAGAGGATTCTTTCAAGAAGAATGAAATGTGTGCATAAAATATTTATTACTTTGTGAGGAAAATTCACTTTGTTGAAATGACATTTCATTGTCCTGGGACGATTGACCATAACTTATGTTGCCCTCCGACAATCGTGTTGATACAGCTAATTGAGTCGATACACTTTCAAAATATGGCTTCGGTTCCATTTTAATCTTCATCAACTGATATCTTGTTTTGTACGGCGGATCCTCCACTAATCTGTCAAATTCATCGAAATCAATGAAATTGGTTTTTACTTTGCCATTTCGTAAATTCATCTTTGGCATAAAGCAATTCTAAGTCTGGAATTGTGAAACTAAAGCAATTTATTAACGATTGCAATGATCGAGACTGAGTTCATGAGGAAACTTTTCCACATTTTCACTTTGAACTAGATTTGTTTAAATTTTCAAAGGAATTTCAAATAAAATAAAACTCGAATATTCATGAAAAATCAGAAGAACAATCACGAAAAGGAAAATTCTGGAAAACAAAAATAACTAATTGGAATCCAAACAGAAATCTTCCAGAAAATTAGAAAATATTAAATGAACAAATCGACAAGAGAATAAATGTAATGAAAATATATGAAAACTGTTTTAACATTTCCAGGCGGTCAAGCTTATTCTTATTTTATTGTTTGCAATAATTTGACAAACCTTTCTTCAATGATGTTTCCGCAGCGATTCCTCTTTTTTCAGTGGAAGATTTGGTTGATGTGAGAATGTTTGATGAAACTGTTTGGAAAATAAAAATGTTCATTGGAAACTTTTTATCCGATTCACAGCACACAATACTGAAGTAATGGCGTCGAATCTATTGTTGAATGTTTGAATTGTCCTTGTACAATGTACAGTTATCGAGTGATTTATTTATGTTTAATGTAAAATGTCAAAGTTGCGAACAAAATACGTATATTGAATGTTACATTCGAAATGGAGAGAATGGAATTGGAGAATAAAAAGGAATTTAGCTTTCGAATTAGAACGATATACATTCTCTGTCATTCGAATATAATGTTTAGAATATGGTCAACTTCAGTTCAGTTCACATTTTAACAATTGAAAATTGGATTGTCATTGTGAAATACACGTAAGCATTTTCAGAGAATAATTTTTGCAAAAAGGTTTGTATTCAAACCAATTGAATTTTAAAAATTCAATTCTAAGTTGTCCAAAGCGACACTTACTCAATAAATTAATCTTTTTTTTTTTTTTGTGTTTTTTACATTTGATATTATTTAAAACAACATTTTCAGTGCATATTAATTCATTCACAACGGCAGTCAATTCAACCACTGATATTGCATAAGCATTCACGTCATTAAGAATGGAACCTCAAAAGCGAGAGAGATAGAGGAAACACGAAGCCATGGAACAGAATATGAATTTTAGTGAACAACATAACCAAATTGCAATTGATATAGCAGCATCATTACTAATGATTCATTAGTCAGGACTCCATGTTTCAAACTGAATCCTGATTGCTAGGAAGAAGTATTCGGATGGTTGTCAGTGAATGATGTACATTCGATCGGTCAAAAATGCAAACGATTGCAAGCATTTGCTGGCTTTTATTTAAAATACAAAGACCTAATGGTTTATATAAGAATGGGTGGAATTTATTTTCACAGAAAACAACTCAACGGTTTCATCCAGTATATTTATATAAATCAGAATTGAATGATTTTCAATATATTCAGTCAAAGTGTGACAAAGAATTGAAGTCAATTTATATCAATCGCGTTGAATTAGACGCAGCTCATATGGAATTCATCAAGAGGTCATTGTGCAAAATTGAAAACCTTTGCCTTTAAGACTGTTCCATTGAAATAAAATTATATGACGATTTACTCAAGTTTTGTTCAAATTTGAAGCATCTTGGATTTTTACATTGGCCGAATATTCCAAATGATTAGCTTCTACATAAATATCCAAACCTTGAATATTTTTCTATAATACCAAACAAATCATTCGAATTCAACGAACTTAAACCATTTTTCATCTTAAATTCCAATATTAAAACTGTTTTAACCGACACAAATATTCTATGCGCCAATTGGCTATCATTCAAAGAATCTACATTGGAATTGAATGACCTTAAACTTTGTGTGGACATCATCAACGATCATAAAATGGAAAAAATCAAAAAATATTTGATTGAACTTCATGCAATGGGATTTTATAAACGGACTCCATATATTTGGTTTGAAGGAACAGTACGTCAACTTCTTTACCATCACTTGTTGGTTTAAAATTTCCAACATTCGTGAATATACCGTCTTGGATGAGTCTAACGAAGTTGGAAATAAATATTTGTTTTCTCTTAAATGTTGAACATACTCAAATGATGGCAAAGAACCCAACAAATTTGAAAAAATTTCATTGCTTTGGCTATAATTTTGATACATTTGTTCCGTTCATTTGACAGTCACGTCAATTAAGCGAGTCTAAATATTTCATTTACATTTTTTTTCTTATCCCTGATTTCTTTGTAAAAAAAAAAAAAAATAACACTTGTCATCAAATAGATTCAATGCAAATTCAGAAAAATGTTTTGCGTCAAATTTAGTAAGCACTGAAGTGCATTTAATCACTTGCGAAAATTTAAAAGAAAAAAAAAAAAGTGAAAAAAAAGATGAATAAAAAAGCCAATGAATCATTTGATATATCAAAAAAATCATGTTGCTTAACGTCAGATCAAAAAGAATTGCATTCAGAATCGATGGAAAATCATCAAATAAAGAATCAATTGGATATCGTGCCAAAACATAAACATTTAAAATTTTATGCACATGATAGTGAAGTGAATGCAGTACGTTGGAGTCCAATAAAACATTTAATTGGAACTGGCGGTGCCGATCGAAGTGTAAAATTATGGGATGTACGAAAATCAAAAATGAAACCATGCGCAACATTTATTGGAAGTAATGCAACAATTAATTCAATTGAATTTGATCAAAGTGGCATGTATTTGGTGGCATCATCAAATGATCGTGCATGTCGTTTATGGACAATATGTGATACAAAATTAAAAGAAACACTAACGGGCCATACGAATAAAGTGATGGCCGCTAAATTTTTTAGTGATATTAATCGAATTGTTAGTGGCAGTCATGATCGTACAATAAAAATATGGGATTTACATCGAAAATTATGCATTAAAACATTGAATTCATCATCAAGTTGTAATGATTTAGTAACAATATTCAATGATCAAATTGCAAGCGGTCATCATGATCGAAAAATTCGATTTTGGGATGATCGAATAAATGGGCCAACGCATGAAATGAATGTTAATGGAAAAGTTACATCATTGGATCATTCAAAAGATGGACAATATGTATTGTGTTGTGTACGTGATGATACAATTCAATTGATTGATATACGAAATCATCAAATTGTTCAGCATTTTACCGATGATAATTTTCATGTTTGTTCTGATTGGTCAAGAGTTGCTATTAATTTTAATAATAAATTTATTGCTGCTGGATCAACAGATAGCACCATTTTTATATGGAATATCAATGGAACAATTGAACAAATTCTCAACGGAAGCTCTAGCACAGATGTTGTGGCCGTTTCATGGGATCCATTCGAATCGCTATTGGCCTCTGTTGATCGAAACAATTCATGCACAATTTGGGGAAATTAATAATTGTTCAACAGTTTTCAAAACAATAAAAAAGGAATGAAAGGAAAAAGAAAAGATTCAATTTTATTTGGTTTGCTCATTTATTGTATAAATTTTCAATTGAATGCTTTCACACGCGATTCGATTAGTTTGTGTAAAATGTGAAAGTTGAATTGATTCCATGGCCACGTTGTGATTCAATTTTTATGGTAATGTTACGAGAACCAATGTCACCTTTCATGATTCTAACACTGACTGGATTTGATTTGTAGTCCCAATGCTTGAAACCGTAGATTGGATATGCCGATGAACCCTGGAAATGGATGAATTTTTAGAATTTTATTTTTTTTTCCAATTCGAAATAATTTTGAAATAGACTTATAAACAATTTCATTGAACTCAATTTTCAATCACTTTATGATCACATCCACAATCTCTTCTTGTTTAACTTACTTTTGGATAAGTGAATGTGTGTGTTTTAACTTGTAAAATTGATGATTTTACAACGACACTTTCGCTGCCAATTTGCCGACCGTTGACATTACCCCAGGTGGTCAATTTTGGATTTGCTGCAATGCAAATGCACAAAATGCACGACAAAGCTACCAAAACGGTGAATTTCATTTTGTATTCTTCTATTATTTTCAATTCAGCGGCTTGATTACAACTGATTTTCAATTCATTTTTCAGAGCTTTTTATTATACAGAAAAAATATGTTATCTTTTCATTCAGCGATAACATAAATTTTAAAACAATACATTAAGTGAGTCACTAAAAGTGCCGATTTCATTTCATTGTATTCATTTGTTTCATACGATGCACTTCATTTTATCAGATCGAACGCAAAAAAAAAAAAAAAATTCATCATCATCATTTCAAAGAATCATCAAAGATTGATTCGTAAAATTCCATTGAACTGGCATTTTCAATTGCCATTTATGAGTATTCTTTCCATTTATAATTGATAATTTATCAGCTCAAATTGAACATTTTCCTTATGAATTTCACAAGGCCCGACATCAAAAAATGTTATCGCTTAATGCTATTTTCAAATTGATGATCGAATCGGTTAAGTACCGCATTTGGTGTGATTCACATGATATTTATCAAGTAATTTCATCTTTTTCTATTTGTTGTTTTATATGAGAGACAATTAAAAGTAGTCATTTTGTCAACAAAATAGAAAATGAAAAAAGCATTGAGAAGTTCATTTTAAGAATAACAACCATTATACAATTTCTGTTTCTTCTCATAAATCGTCATATCAACGATTAAGTAATTGAAATGAATAAGACGCTTTATCGCGATTACTTCATTTTATTTCGGCACGTTGTACGGTTTATGTATTTGTCGTTAATATTATCAAATTATATCGAAATTAGCCGATGAGTTCAAATTTTTTCGATTTTGTTTTTCTGAAAGGTTAATTTACACAATGTAAATAGTTTAAAGACATAAACAAGTCGAAGATCGTTTTTTTCGGAATATTTTATGCATTTCCAAGGAATATCAAAACTATTTTTGTTTTCATTTGGTTATTAGAGTATTTCTTTTTTTTTTTTTTTGTTCAACTCGTAATCATCTCATATTTTATGCTTTTATTGGGTTTGATGTTATTCAAAGAATTTTCCATCATAACTAGGCCAGCCATCTGATACGGAAAGGTCCGGAATTTTCGGAAAATTCGCTCATTTTCATCGCCATCTGGATTCCGAAATCTTTGATACATTTAGGCAATATTTTCGGACTTTTTTCCCATATTCAAAATATGAATTTCGATTAAAAAAAAAAAAAATATCAAATTGGAATGTTAAATCAATTGCCATGAGAAGAAAAATAACAAATATCGTCATCGACTCAGCTGAGACGTATGTATATTGCTTTTTTATGAAGTTCACTGTGTACGATTCTTTTGTTTTCTTGCGGTCTTTCTGTGCCATCACTGTACATGTTTAGTTTTACGCTTAACACAGCGCAAGCACTGCATCAATCAAAACAAACCGACTATTTGCGTCTGTTTAGTCAACCACATAATGTAATTTGATTTGAATCGTAATAAAATTTGTGAAATGAAACATATTGGCATCTGTTTATCTAGAAATTATATTTAATAGGCATTATTTGAAAGAACATATTAAAATTTATCAATTTAGAATGATTTCTATAAAATTGTAGTATTTTTCATTGAAAAATTTACGTATGATTTAAAAATTTCCAGACTTTGTGGCTTTGAAAAAAATCCATACTTTTCCGGCAATTTTATGGACTAAATCCTGGCCTAACCATAACGTACTAGAATATACTTGAATATTTTCAACATTTAAGGTTGGTATAATGGGTCACAGTTGAGGTTACCAAACGCGGATAGGTTCACAGCATAGTTAAAAATGCTCAAAACTTTTTTTAAAAAAGGCTTAGAAATAAGTAATAATTAACGATTCAAAAGAGTAAAAAAAAAAAATCATTCATGGACATTTCACGTTGATTTTGTATTTTTTTTGGTTTATTACCAAAAAATTTTCTTACCACAGTACCAGTCGATAGCTGCATATAATATTGAGATTTATTTCCGTGAAAATATAAAATATTAACCTCAAATTATATCAAATATTTCCCACACATGAAATAAATAATGTTTGATTTCGAACGAAGGGGCAGAGCATTAGTAGAGTAATAATTTTACTACTGCATTATTCAAAATAATATCAAACGAATAATAATTGGCTTTTTGTAAAATATCCAAAACTTGAAGACATTCATCTGGTGTACGATAGCGAAATCTCAGATCTTCATCAATTTTACGAATTGAATTTACAAATTCGTAAATTCAGGATTAATTCATACATATCTATTGAACAATTTCCACCATATATTAGAGTGTAAACTAAATTAAAACTAGACATTTTTTTTTTTATTCCATATGATAGATCAAAATAATATATCTATTTGTTGTCCCTTAATGAATAAATTGTATGGAAATGGAAGTACATTGATTTGTAACATATAGAACAATTGTTAAACAACAGGACATTGATCAATTGGCTTTATTAATTGGTTTCGTTAAATTCTCATTTTTATTTTATGAAACAGCCTTGGAATTATCATCATTAAAAAATCTTGAACTTTTGAAAGTGAATATAGGTGAAAACCGGCAAATTATAGACTGGGAAGTATTGCTAAAAAATATGAAAAATCTTAAAACAATAATTTCAATATCTATACAAATTGATCATATACTCTCCCGAGGTTTATTTGTCAATCGCCAAAATTAAATAATATTTTTATTGGTCATTTAAAGGATGGATTTCATTTCAATGAAAGCTCTCATGTACTCGATGTGGTTGCATTAAATAAAAAACGTCAATAACTCAGCGAAGCACAAAAAAATTATAATTTATTTACATGAAGAAATATTGGATCACAAAATGTGCATTCAATCAAACCAATGTTATTCAAATTAAACGCATTTAAAATTCTCACAGCCAGGAAATATATATTTTGAACAGAAAAAAAATCAGTCGAGTCAGTGTTCATTCGCTTAGCAGCATTGACCGTGTTAAAATTGAATACAACTGGGCTTTATACATATGAACGAATGTACCAAACATTCACACCGTATCTCACTGAGTTCGATTGCCACAACAGTTTGAAAAAAATATCTCATAGTATTATTCCCTGGTCCTAACTAGACGAAACTAAATGCATGATTTGATTGTAAAAATAATGATATTACAAAATTTATTTCTGTCTGTGTTCTGTTATTATTTTTATTCCCTGATTATATTTTTATCATATTTTATAGCATGCTGTTGTTACTACTGTAGATATTAAGTATTGAGTAATTTTATTCAATGCTGTGTGACTTTTTCTGATGATAAAATACTTGTTGATACTTGAGATCTTTACACTTGAAAACTAAACTCTCTACACTTAAACTAAAGAAAAAATTAAATTCTTAAGAAATGATGATAATTATGATTTATTCATTCATTCCAAAAACAAAGAAAAAAAAATGTCTTGTTTTCACGGGTGTAGTACAAAGCAGTTTCTAACTTCCCGAATGCTAACGCCATCTCAATGTTTGTATTGAAAACGGAATTATGTACAAATGTTGTCGCATTCCTAGCAAAGATGCCGATAAAAATCTAAAGATGGCGTTAGCATTCGGGAAGTTAGAAACTGATTTGTACTACACCCGTGCTTGTTTTACAAAGTATAGAAAATGAATGTTGAATTGAGCCCATGGCTGCGTTGTGATTGAAGATGAATTGTAACATTACATTGACCGATGCCACCATTGACAAATTTTGTTATTGAAGGGTTTGATTTGAAGTCCATTTGTTGAATGCCATAAATTATGTTATTCGATAATCTCTGAACGATAAGAAGAAAAAAAAAAATAAATAATATTCACTAAATCTACAATAAAATCAAATTGCAAACACATTAAATTCGAGACCCTTTCACTTACATCTGGAAAAGTAAAGGAAAATTGTTTGACTTGAAGAAAAGATGAGGCAACGACAACGTTTTGGCTGCCCAATGTATTATTAGTGACACGGCCCCAAGTTTTAACATTTAATGCACCAAATGAGCAAACCGTCAAACAGGCAACTACCAAAAATACGACCAATTTCATTTTCAATAAACCTATTCACACTTGTTGATTTAATCACAAGCTATTCTAACAGCTGATTCGATACTGACTCTTCATTCAGCGAATGAATAATTATTCAGTGTTTATTTATTCATTGTTTTCTTATCTTATCGAATTTTTCTGTTCAAATTTGGAGCTAGGTATTGAGTCATAACAAAGTTCTCTTGATGATATCACCAAGTGAATAATAGAAAATCAATGAAAAATGAAATCGTTTCGACCGTTTAAAGCATGTTGTTGACATCATTTCATTTTCCATCCTACATTTCAGTGTGATTTATCTTTAAACGAAATATAACGTGTATCAATCACTAAAACGGCAACTTTTTGGGAGTTTTTAGAAGTTGAACTTTCTTCCGGAAGATAAAACAACAATGTGAAAATGTTAGGTGCTAAACCATTCCATTCGGTGTACATTAGTGACTAGTATAAGCTCCCAAAGTCATTGAATCGACAATTTTTTTCGGGATTCTGCACATTCATCAGGTCATATCTCAACCATCAGTTGTCATTGACAGTTGATGACAAAATAGAATAAAAATAGAAAAATTGTTGAAACTATTTCAATTTTATCTACAAAATTTTATTTTTAGTTCGTCTTTGACCTTTTTTCGTACTAAATCACCAATTCCAAACTGATCAATTTGATAAAAAAAAGAGAAATTCAAGAGAACGAAAAGAAAATGAAAAGAGAATCAATATTTTTGGTTTTTTTTTATAAAAATTTAATAAAAATCTTTAATACAAGCAGTAACTTCAACAAAATTAGATAACCTAAAATTTATAATTTCAGCAATTTGTATGACTTAAAGCAAGCTTTTGTCGACATTTTATGTGAAAAATACGAATTCTGATTTAATTCCATGGTTTCGTTGTGACCGAAGATAAATGGTAACATTGTAATCACCAATGCCACCTTTCAAGAATTCTACATAGACTGGATTCGATTTATAATCAACATGTTTGATGCCATAGATTCGAAATTTCAACGGTTCCTAAATGAATAATCAAAAGTTTCCAATTATTAAATTTCCAAATTTCGAATAAGTCAAATTGTTTGATTTCAAATATTTGGAAAAGAAATTATTATTGAAGAAAATTATTTAGAAAAAACAAAACATATTTTGATGGTTAAAAATGGTATTTACCTCTGGAAAAGTGAATTTATATTCCTTGATTTGTAAGAATGATGATTTAATTTCAATTCTCTTGCTTCCCAATACGTTTTGTGTTTCAACACCCCAAACTGTTTCATTCAATGAGCTGACACGATAAACACTGAAACAGACAACAATCAAAAATACTACGATCTTCATGATGATAACCAATTTAATTGCAAAACACACAATGTCCCAATTGAAAATGATTTTCGCCTGTTCAGTTAACGCTTTTTATGTGATGAAATAATCACATTTATCTTATCACATTTCCAGATATCGCAAAATTTAATTTCAAGGTATTTGAGTCAACATTGTATAATGAATGTTCAAGATTATTAATCTTTGATTACACAAATGGTTTTATCAAAGCTACTGTGTCATTTCGTTATTATGGTTTAGACAATGTTTTGCAATTTTGTTCAAAACAACTGCGATTTATAAACACACATTTGTACAGAAAAATCAATGAATTTGTTCTATTGAATTAATTCATAGCCAAAAATCGCACATTTAATTTTCTCAATGAAATAGTTCAAGGTTCCGTTTATATCTAAAACATTTGTATTTTGTATTATTCTTAAGTGTTTTCTATAGAAATGTTTCAAATATAATAGTTTAAAGTATGTTCAATTCAAATTACAGTAAAGTTCGTAATAAACCTTTGTTGATGGAATGATTTCCTAAGAAAGACTGAATTTATTGTCTACAATTTGTACAAACATGAGATTCATGCAGTTATGAATCATTTTCAATTAAGCAATTCATTTCAATTCCATGAATTTCAAACATTTTTTTCTCTCAATTTAACACCGTTAATCGTTAAATGATATCTATTTTCATGCAAACATTTCTGTGAAAGAATTAATTTATCACAAACTGCATAAGCGCCAGAAATTGAAATTTTCTGAGAAAATGTTTTTTTTTTTTTTTCTCTTTTTTTTGTATTAAATGTGAAGTGTTTTACCTTACACTTGTCGTCATTGCGTGTTAAGACGTATTAAATATCATAAAATATTCACAAAAACTCCTGAAAATATTAGGAAAAACTATCAATACGTTGTATTGTGCATAGTGAGTATGTTGACAAAACCCATGAATTTTTGAACATTTTCCCCTTGGAGTCATTATTAGTAACTAATAATTAGTTATAAAGTTCTTTTACACTTTTTTTTTTGTAATAATTAAACTAGTTTCATTGTTACCCAACTGAATTCAATAAAGAACCGGATTTAGATTTACCAATTTCTTCTACAAAAATCTTTTTCCAGCTTTTTTCTAAAAGTAAATTTTTATATGCTATGGTAAGTTCGTTGATAAAAAAAAAAACACATTTTTTATGCTGGAAAAATCACGCTAAGCTTCAAAAATTTTTTTTTTCCTTTTGTCGAAATTTCAAAATGATTGATTATCGAATTTTTACTAAACCATTTTACGGTAAGAAATCGATTGGAAAACAAAAATTTCCTTCAAATTCTATAGAATCTCTAAGTATACGTATTGTGGAATATTAATGATTCGTTATTAATCTTCATACCATTTATGAGATTATAATTATCACTTACAATTTGCGCAATATTGCCATGGTACAATCACAAGCTCTTTACTAGCAATAAAATCGGGAAATTTTAAATAAATTCAATTATAATAATTAAAACATTTAAATGGATTTAATAATTTAGATAAAATCGAACATTTTTGATAAGCAATTCAGTTGAAAATGTATGACATAAAATGAGAGAGCAAAAATAAACTGTCTGATTTGAAAAAGGGTGCATAATAAAATGATATATTAATTTTTAATAATACAATGAAATGTTGAAATGTTACGCCATGTAATATGGTCATAAATTTTACTTAAAGCTCAATGTTATAAATTAATTGAAATTAGTTTTATTTGTTCATTGCTCGGAATTAGTTTCAAACCAAAGCTATGCAAATATTTCTATTTCTACGACAGCAGGTATTTTTACAATTTAATATTGTTTTAGGCTGTAATTATAAATATAAATTAATTTTACCAGCTTGCAATTGCTGATATTCATTCGGGTCCAAATCGATGGTATAATCAACGATATTTGTTTGTTTGGATAATTTTTGTAGAAAGCTTCATTTTTACAATTATTTTCCTACTAAGTGAATCAAAAACTCTGCAAGAATTTGCAGACTGTTTGTATGTACTCACAACAGATATGGTCGGTTCCATTTATTTCCCATCGATTGTTTACTACAAAATGAATATATTCAAACTGATTGAACATTTTGAGAAAATGATTGAAAAACGTAAGTGTTTCGAATTTTCTTGATAAAGTCGAGAGAAAGGGAAGAGAATAGAAAAAAAAGGAGAAAAAGAAGGAAAAGTAGAGGAAATTAAAGAAAAATTAAGAAACAACGAAGGGAAAGAAGGGAAAAAAAATGCTTAAAAAGTAATGAAAAGAAACTAAAATGAAATGAATAATTAAAATGAAATTTCTATTTTAACATTTTTCAAAGGTTTGACACTTTCTACATCATCGGCTTTGTATCGACACGTGAATGAAGATATTGAAAAATTGACCAAAACTTTCCATTTATTTTCAATCAAATTGACACCGTTCGGCGTTTTTGTTCCATTTTTATTTCTCACACTTTTTACATACTTATTTACTGATGATAAAAGTGATCCCGACATTTATCAATTGCCCTTTCAACGAGTGTGAGTTTTTCTTTTCTATTTTTTTTTTTTTTTTTTAAATTCGCTGGTACTGGTAATTATTGGTTAGCTGCATCCACAAAACGCCCTTTAAACAATTTTAGTTATTTATTCGATTGGAAAACACCATTTGGATATCTAATCGCATTCATGTTGCAATTAAGTTTCGATGTTTGTGCTACCTATAGCACTCTATGTTCATTGTGTCTTTTGATTGGCATTTGTCGGTTTTTGATTACATTCATCACGGACATTGAAGGCGATTTAAAAGCATTAACCGGATCTAATCGAAAGGAATTAATGGAAAATTTTTGTAAAATCATTGAATTTCACTCGAATATCATTCGGTAAATTTTTCAAAATATCACTTTGAATACAAAAAATGTGATCTAGTATTTCTTCTATAATCATTTTTATTGTTTTATCTCGTAGAACAACAATGGATTTTAATGAAATTTATAAAATTATAATAATCTCTTATTATTTTTGGAGTGTTACAACAATTACCAGCACACTTTTGGTCCTTCAAATGGAAATGGTTAAACAAATGAATTTCTTTTAAACGTATTTACGAACTAATTTTCAATTAAAATTTTAGGGATCTGTGACCGAACCATTTGAGATGATTCGTCCATTACTAATGGTTTTTTGGTCTTTTATATTGATGTTTTTTTTGGGATTTTTTGGCCAAAATGTAACTGATCGCTTTGATGATCTTTTTTATGCATTTTATCAATGTGAATGGTACACGTTTCCGAAAAAGATGAGAAAAATGTTCATATTAATTGAGATTATCACTCAAAAACCAGTGATTATAAAAGGATTCGCAAATCTACCTTGCTCTCGGGAAGCTTTCAAAAAAGTAATTTTCTTTTTACTCAGATTCATGTTTAATTATCGATTTTATTCATGATTTAATATAATAAAAGCGTAAATTTCTATTCTATTCTCAGGTAGTCAATATTGGATTCTCATATTTTACCATTCTTCGACAATTTTCACATTAGCATCACAAAATTACGAATGTTTTTGAAACCTTTTTTTGTAAACCAATTTTTTTTTTTTTACATTAGTTTGAATCATTCTATGTTGGAGTCACATTGTGGGTCGAACCAAAATCGTCATAAAAAAACCCAGAAATCGTCCAAAAAATTTCCGAAAACCGTACTAAAAAAATCGAAATTCGTCTCAAATTTCCCCGAAAAATGTAATAAAATTGGCCAAAAATTGACCACATTTCCCAAAAAACGCCCTAAACACCCCCAAAAATCGCCCAAACACTTTCCCAAAAATAAAAAAATTTCAAACTAAAAAAAATTTTAATAAAGGGTGATTTTTTAAGCGTTTGGTTTTTAAAATTGGAGAAAAACAACGAAAATGTGCAAAATTGATTGAAATTTTTATTTTGGTCGATAAATCAATTCTTGCCATTTACTTTTTGAAGATTATTTCGTGCAAATGTTGACCGCGACTACGCTTCAAGTGATCCATCCGGAATGTCCAATTTTGGCATACTTTTTCTAACATATCGACTGGTATCTCACCAATAACACGGGTTATGTTGTCTTCCAAGGCAGCAATAGTTGCTGGCATATCCGTATAGACAAGAGACTTCACATACCCCCACAAAAAATAGTCTAGCGGCGTCAAATCGCACGATCTAGGCGGCCAATTCACAGGTCCAAAACGTGAGATGAATTGCTCACCAAATTCGCCTTGCAATATGGCCATGGAAGCGCGTGCTGTGTGACATATCGCGCCGTCCTGTTGAAACCACATGTCGATCAAACCCAACTCTTCCATTTTGGACAAGAAAAGTCCGAAATCATCGAACAATAGCGAGGTCCATTGACTGTAACGTTGTTGCCATCATCATTTTTGAAAAAATACGGCCCAATGATGCCACCAGCCCATAAACCACACCAAACAGTACATTTTTGTGGATGCATTGGCAGTTCTTGCAATGCTTTCGGTTGCTCATCAGACCATATACGGCAATTCTGCTTATTAACGTAGCCATTCAACCAGAAATGTGCTTCATCGCTGAACACAATTCTTCGATAAAAAAACGGATCTTCTTCGAGCATTTCTAAGGCCCATTCACCGAATATTCGACGTTGTGGCATGTCGCCTGGCTTTAGTTCATGCACCAGCTGTATTTTGTATGGTTTTAGACCGAGATCCTTGCGTAAAATCTTCCATGTGGTTGAATAACACATACCCAATTGCTGCGAACGGCGCCGGATGGACATTTCACGGTCTTCGTTAACACTGGTTGATACGGCAGCAATATTCTCTTCTGTACGCACTCTACGCATACGAGTTGGTGGTTTAATGTCCAATAAAGTAAAATTGGTGCGTAATTTGGTCACAATGGCTTGAATAGCCTGCTCTGTTGGACGATTATGACGGCCATAAAATGGACGAAGTGCTCTGAACACATTTTTTACTGAGCACGAATTTTGGTAGTAAAGTTCAATAATTTGCAAACGTTGTTCTGGCGTAAGTCTATCCATGTTGAAATGGCAATGCTAACTGAGCATTTTTGAATTTGACACGCGTCAAGAATCACGCGTGAACTGTCAAAAAAATCAGGTTGAAAAACCAAACAGCAAAAAAATCACCCTTTAATTTAAGACTAAAAAAAAATCTCAAATAAAATTGTCATTCTGTAGACATTGATCTTATCTATCGATACTCAATAGTTTCATCATTCCATGCAATTTGCGCTATTCCATGCACTGAAATCTCCAATTCGTATTATTTTTCATAATTTCCCTATTTCATTTGAGAATCTTATTTCTAGATTTTATATTTAATAATAAATAAATAGAAAGCGTGATTTCCTTTTAGAAACATTGCTCAGAATTAAGGTTTTAAATTTCATAAAAACTAACTGTTGACAACAATAATTTGTTATCAAAGAAAATTTATGTGTTCCATTTATGGATGACAATAAATGTTCACTAGAATGTTTATTCTTCATAATTTCTAACAAGTTGTTAGTAACATTGAGTTTAGTAAATGAATACGCCTTGAACACTCCCACCGTAACTCATCCGAAAAAAAAAAAAAAAAAAAAAAAAAAAGAAGATTTTTGCTTCATATGATTTTTTTTCGAACTAGTTAATAATGAAAACGGAGACTGGCAATGCGCTTCACAATTCAGTTGGAAAAATTGATATAATTTTCTGTCCCAAAAAGTCAAAAAGTTTTACGAAATGTATTGAAGCGATTGAATGAAAGTATTCTCCTTGAGAGAATTCCTAGAAGCGAAAAAAAAGCTGGTAAGAAAACCAAAGTTTCAAGAAATGAAAAGGGTGGAATAAAATATGCCCTAAAATTGTATGGAAAAATTTTGTTTCCTTCCAAATCGTTAAACCAATTTTCATTATAAGATAAGTGTCAATCACTGTTTAAGAATTAGTTTTTACACTTCAATTCAATTGAAATCATGGCAATATTTCCATTCCTTCGCCAACAATTGGAATTTATTGATATTCATACTCATTCTCGTCGATGGTTTCATCGCAAATATTTGATTATTTGGTTTATTCTTATTCAAAATTATTTTTCGGCAACAGTTTATTTATTAACTTTAGCCAAAACCATTCAAGAAGCTGTAGATTGTGTCTATTTATCAATAACTGCATTGGCGATTATTGTTTATCTACCATCGTTGCTTTATCATAAAACCAATGTTTTTAGTTTGCTCACCAGTTTTGAACGGATTATTGAAAAACGTAAGTTTTTCGCGAAAGAGAGAAAAAAAAAGGAGAGAATTCGATTTACAGAAATTTTTGATATTTTTCCTTGAAAGGTAAAAGTGTTCCTGCGGCTAAAGTTATTTACGAACGATTAAACAATGAATTTGAACGATCGACAAGAGTTTTTCATTTTTTTCTAATTAAATTAACGCCGATCAGCGTATTCATGCCATATTTATGTCTTACTGTTTACACATACATCAAAATGGACCATTCAAAAACAGACGAGATTTTTCAGTTACCATTTCTGGAAGTGTGAGCATTTTTTTTCTCTCGGATTTTTAGCATTTTTTAACCGTTTTTTTTTTTTTTTTTTTTTCATTTTTGTGTTTTTTATCAACCAATTTCTTGTGCTAAAATTTAATTTAAAAAACTTTTCCCGTCATCATTTAGCTATCCATTCAATTGGAAAACACCATTTGGATATCCATTTGCTTTAATAATACAAATTAGTTTTGATATTAGTATCACATTCAGTGCTTTATGTTCGATGTGTTTATTGATTGGCATTTGTCAAATGATTGTCGCATTCATCGCTGACATTGAATATGAATTAAAGGCATTAAGGTCACTCGATTCAAAGGAATTATTGGAGAAAATGAGCGAAATTATTGAATTTCATTCGAATACAATAAGGTTTAGACGGAATTTGGTATTTTTGGTGTTTTGCATACAGCCGGATGACCGGCAATTTTTCTACAGAGTTTTGCAGCACAGTATTTTCTACATAAAACAATACAAAATGTGCTGAAGAAATGGCAAAAATTTGATTCTGAAATCACTGCAATTATATCAACATTTGAATTTAAGGCCCATGAAATGAAAACTGCATATCAAATCGAAAAAATATTTATCGATCGCTGAAAAACTGTGTAAAAAAACTGCACGTCACACCCGGCTGTGTGTGTTTTGATTATAATCAAATAATTATTGAAATAAATTTCATAAAATATTTTCTCGTGAACATTTCAATAGGTTTACACATGATTTCAATAAAATATACGAGATCACTATAACCGCTTATTATTTGTGGAGTATAATAACAATATCCTGTGGCCTTTTGGTGTTTCAAGCAAAATTGGTTGTGAAAATAAATGATTAAATTATCAAATGTATTTATTTTTCAATTTTTGCCATATTTCAGGATACTGGCGTTAATTTATTTGCATTGGTTCGTCCAGTAGTTATGATGTTTTGGTCATTTACATTGATGTTCTTTTTTTGCTACAATGGTCAAAATGTAACTGATCGAATGGAAGACCTTGGCATTGAATTTTATCAATGTGATTGGCATTCATTTTCAAAAAATGTTAAACAAATTTACCCATTTATTTTGATGAACTCACAAAAATCAGTGATTATTCATGGATTTTCTAATTTACCATGCACTCGGGAAGCGTTTAAAAAAGTATTTTTTAATTTTAATAACATTTTTCATATTTGGTTTTTAAATGAGAAAAAAAGAAAATTTTCTCATTTTATTCAACTAATTTATCAACTTTTCGTTATCTTTTTTGCAGGTTGTCAATGTTGGATTTTCGATATTCACCGTTTTACGGACACTTCAAAAGTAAATCAATATTTTTGTTTTGATTATTCATAGGAACATCAGACATAATTTCTGACACTGTCGAGCTCAGGGAGCGGGGCGATAGTTACGATCTAAAGGAAATCGCTGAAGTGTATTCTAATTAGTATAAACTTTTCTAAGAATTTTCAAAAAATTAGAATTTCAAATAATTTTGAACAATTCTTCAGGCAGTCTCAGAGCGTCAGAGAGAGGGGGGGGGGGGAGTTCAATGGAAGCCTGGGAGCCCTATGTCAGAACTTATGATATCATATGAAAATCTGAAAATTCTTCGCGAGGACCTTGTCGTATTTGTGAAATTAATTTTCAAATATTGAAGAGCTAAAAAAAGGTCTTCGATTTTGCGATTTTGGAAAGCAAAACCCTAAGTTGAGTTACGATCAAAATGTTGAGAAAAATATTTATTCGAAATTGCTAGGGTTTTGCTACCAAACTCGAAGACCTTTTTTTAGCTCTTCAATTTACAACCAACCACCTCCCCTGCGATTCTTCACCTTGCCCATGTATGATGCTGTTTCAAAATGTCCAAAAGTTATCGTTTTATCCAAAAATGAAACACAAAAAATGTTTTTTTCTCGTAATTTGACGAAATGCACTCAATACGTCTGCAAATTTTCGTTGAATTGGATATAAAAAATTAATTTGCAAAAAAGGTCGTTCTTACGGATCTTCTTCTGAAGGAATCTTATTACTTGGTTTATATTAGTTTTATTATAAATGACCTTATAACGGAATCAATTGCGCAGTTTTCATATATTATAATTAATCATTTCCACTAGCAGTATCATTAAACTTGTATTATTATTTATATGCGTGATGCTGATTTCAACGTTATTTCCCATAATCCATTGATTGAAAGCTCCAAAATATGTTTCATGATTTATTAATTTGAATCAATTATGAGTTCATAATACGTTTAGATGTGTCAATTATTAAAACCAAAACCTCAATTCCAAATGTAAAACGGAATAAAGTTTGAAATTGGGAAAAGGGTGAAAAAATGTTTATTAAAATTGATAAAAAATGCTTGTTCAATTTTTAATGCGCTCTCAAAAATGTTCGAAAACTGGCGTCAATAAATCATTTGAAATTGTATTTTTGATATTTTTCATTTAAATTTCATTTACATCAATAATGCCCAGATCTAATCGCCATTGATGCCATAATTACATTTCTTCACCAATCGCAATTAGTTTCACTTCGTTTGTGTAATTGGGAACTTCACCTGTGGAACCATGGAAATTTTCCAATCATTGCGACATCTTTTAGCTGCAATTGATATTCATTCTGGTCAAACTGAATGGTATCATCGAAAATATTTATTCATTTGGTTGATTGCCGTTGAAAATTGCATTTCCACAACAATATTTCTATTGACGAAAGCAAAAACCCTTCACCAATATGCTGATGGTTTTTATATATCGATAACTGGTTTAGTTGTTTCATTGAATTTAACAGTAATTTTTTTCGACAAGAAGAAATTCTTTCGATTGATGGATAAATTTGAGAATATTATTGAAAAACGTAAGTAAACTTTAGGAATGGCTTCACAAAAAAAAAAAAAAAAAAAAAAAAAAATTCAAAAACCAAACGATATTAAGGATGAATAGATCGAAAGAGACAAATGTTTGCAATTGTCAAGAATCAAGGAAATTAATTATTTTTAGCAAAAAAAAAAAAAGAAAAAGAAAACAACAAATTTTTCCCTTTTCAGGTTCAACTCATCCAAATGCAAAACGATTATACGAACGAATGAACAATAACATTGAAAAATTGACAAAAACATTCAATATTTTTCTCATCAAATTGACACCATTGGGACACTTAATGCCATATATAATAACCACAACTTTTACATACTTGACAACTTCCGATAAAAATGATCCAGACATTTTTCAATTGCCATTTCAACGAGTGTAAGTAACAACACAGAATACAAAAAAAAAAAAAAAAAATCTCTTTCAATTGATTTTATTCATTATTTAGGTATCCATTTGTGTGGAAAACACCGTATACCTATCCAATTGCATTGGTCATTCAAACGGGATTGGTTTTTTCAACGACCTTTGCTGCTCAATGTTCGATATGTTTTTTGGTTGGCATTTGCCGCTATATGACCTCATTCATCACAGACATTGAAGATGAATTGCACGAATTAACAGGATTTTTTCGAAGAAAATCTATGAGAAAATTGTGCGAAATCATTGAATTTCACTCAAAAATCGTCCAGTAAGGAAATTATAATTTCTTCTTTTTTTTTTCTTATTTTACCATTATCATTAAAACAAAATTACAATTTGCAGATCAATAATTGATTTCAACAAAATGTATGAGATGATAATTATGGGTTATTATTTATGGAGTATTACAACAATCACGAGCACACTATTAACATTACAATTGGAAATGGTTTGAATACAAACAAAATCCATTTAATCATTGGTTCTGACACAGAGCTCCCAAGGTTCTTTTGATCCCCTCTGACGATCTAGGACTCCCTGAAGAATGGTTTAAAATCATTTAAAATTGCTAGGGTTTTTTCAAAAATTTTAAGATAATCTTATATCAGATGGAATAAACCTCAGGGATGACCTTTGAATTTTTGGTGGGGACTCCCTTCCCCTGAGCTTAACAGTGTCAGAAGTTCCAACTCAGAACCTATGATCCATTTAATTTCTTAATTTATTAAAATTTGAATTCCAAAATTGCAGAGATTTGGTGCAACACCATTTGACTTAATTCAACCATTGATAACGGTGTTTTGGTCGTTTGCATGCATGTTTTTTCTAAGCTATTTTGGTCAAAATGTAACTGATCGATTTGATGATCTTTTTGATGCATTTTATCAATGTAAATGGTATACATTTCCAAATGATATGCAACGAATGATGTCAATAATTACAAAAATCGCTCAAAAACCAGTAATTATTCATGGATTCGCCAATTTACATTGTACACGGGAAGCTTTCAAAAAGGTAAATTGTCATAAAACAAATTGAATTTTCGTTTTTAATTTATACAACGAAAATAAAATCGCTTTTGTTTTTCTACTTCTTTTTTTTTTCTTCAATTTTTCTCATTATTATTACTCTTTCAGGCAGTACACGTTGGATTCTCATATTTTACCGTTCTTCGACAATTCTCACATTGACACAGAAAACTTTTTTTTTCCCTAATTTTGAGTCCAATTCAAATGATAGCAAGAGGATAGTGTTGAGAACAATTTTTAATAAAAAAATAAAACATCAATTCGATTTGAAATGATTTATTAAAGTTACAATTAATTATTAATAATAGATTTAAATGCAATGCAAATGACGTTTTCATTTCTTTGCTTATAATCGTCTTCACAAAAACCATTTACCTTTCATCAGTTCACTTATTCGGAGAAAGTTGGAACATCGGTCATGAAGAAAAAATCATGATAAACCAGAACAAATAAAATGAAAGTCTAAATCTTCAAGTTAGATTTTCAAAGTTTTATTGAATTCATTGAAGAAATAAACATTTTGAATGATTTCAGTTTAATTTTGGAAATGGAATAATTTCATTTGAAAGTAAAAAAGTAATTCAACTTTATGCTGTTGCAAAAGATTCATTAATTTGTTCAGTTCTTGAATTTATGCATCTGTTTCATGTGCCGTGAAACAGAAGATATTTGGGTAAAGTGACCATTTGTATTGGAATTGCTTTCCACTTTGCTCATTTTGCATTGGAATTGCTTTCCTCCGATGTGATGAACTTGCATATGATACATCGTACGTGATTTTTGGATGGTCTGCTTATTGCACAAATGGCATTGATATTGACGCCAACGACATAACTTCTCGTGTGCAATTTATTCATTTTCATTCGAAAATGGCCAAAAGCATTTGACGCATTGATACGAAATCAGATCGCGATGTTGTGCCAAATGTAGATTGACTTGAGTTTTTTGAACGAATTTCTTCTGGCAAATTTGACATTCTTGCGAATTTCTTCTGGCAAACTGAATGGTTTTTGATTGTTGTGTTTTGCTTGAAAGTGTTGTTTCAAATCAATTTTGGTAAAACACTTATACGAACAAAGATAACATTCGAATCGACGACGCTTACAACGTTGTTCATATCGTTGTTTCGTTTCTTTTTCGGAAAAACGTTGACCACATTGCACACAATCGAATGGCAATTCAATGGCATTTGTTTGCAAATGTGATTTCAATTTATTCGTGAGATTCACTTTATACTGTGTTTCATAATTGCATACATGACATTTGTGCAACTTTTTTTCATTCTTTTTCACCACTTTGTTCCTCGGAATTGTCTGTTTGTTTTGTTTACGAGTTCCATCGTTCGTTCCCTTGCAAATTGCTTTTGATTTTGGTTTTGGTTTCTTTCAATTAATGATTGAACCAACTGTCAGTTCGACATTCTGATCACGTAGTGCTGAATCATTTTCGGCTTTTTTCTTTTTTTCTTCACAATCCATTTCATCTTTCAATAGATCCAAATCAATGTCCGGGTCCAATTCACTTTCTATTTCACTTTCCAATTTAAATTGTTGAATCGCTTCATTTCCATCATAAATTCTTATCTGTCGTAATATGAAACCAATTTCAATTCCATCGGCTGCTTTTTCTTTGACTTCGAATTCTTCTTTGAATTTGTTCGTCATTCCATCTGAATTTCTGCTCTTTTGATAATTTAGAATATCGTTACTGATTTCTGTCATATTTTTACATTAGATTTTGATGCACCAAAAATAGCTTGAGAAAATAGAAAAGAAAATTTAAATTTTAATTTTTTAAATTTCAAAATTACAAAATGGAAATGTTCGAAAATGAAATGCGCAATTTATAATGAGATATTGAATGGTGTGTCGGTGAAAAAAGAAAATTGTGTTTCATTGCGCAAGATGGCATCGAATCGAATCATTGAGAAAAAAAAACACAGGAAAGAAAATTGGTAATTTCAATGAAAAAAAAAAAGAGCAAATGGAGGCGTTTTATATTTATTTAAAAAGATTTTCGCAATTAAATTATCCAAACCATACGAATAATTACATAAAATGTGAGAAAAAACACTTGTATCAATTGTGCTAATTTGATGACGTAAAGTGAAATGAAATAATTAAGATGGAATTCTTGAGCAAATGTTTATATTCTTCAAAATAATATTTTTTTATAATTTTTAAGTTCAAAATTTGATTTTTTTTTTTCTTTTTTTTTTTTTTTTTTTTTAAATAAAAAAAATTCAAAACTTACTTCTATGGTCGCTTTCTACAGATTATCCGGAGGTGATGTGTTCTTAGAATGACTACTATTTCTTTGCATGAGATTGAGAGTAGAGTATATTTCACTTTAATCACAAATCATGCTGACGATTACCAACTTACAAAAACTAAAATTCTAAACAATTAAAACACAAACAATCACGGCAAATTATCACGCCACTACACAACTAAGGAGAAAGAACTAATTGCGTATTTGCAGGCATTTGCTACTATTTGCACAACGTTTGTTGTTGTTGTTTTTTCATGTTTGCTTCGTCTTATCCGTAGCAAGCACAAATAACAGTGTAAATACGCAAATACTTATTGGCGTTCATTTGCAGTATTCGCACCATTTGTTTCAGTTCTTTCCATCTAGCTACACACGGTTCCGCTTTATCATTTCACAACGAAGAACAAAACCACATGAAGTTAAATAATTTCAGAGAAACATCATTTGTCGTTCAATTATTAAAACATTTTTTCATTCAACTTAGAAACGAATAATAATTGACAACACAAATGTTTTGTTTTAAATGGATAAAATATAAATTTTTCACATTTTGATTGAAATAATTATTTCCAAATCAAATTTATTTAATAAATACAGTGTTCTTCGGTTACATTGTTTTAACCGAAGCTGGTTGTAGAGACGTATTCGAAATTTTTAACGTTTATTTCAATCAAATTTCGAATTGTTTAATTTTTTTTTTTTGTTGTACTATTCTACCCAATAAATATTATGTACGATCATTGTTATGCAATTTAATAATTTTTAGTAAATTTTATTCAAATAAAATCGTATACATTTGATAAATTACATTGGTATTTAGTTGATATAATAATAAAGAGACATTCATTGAATTAAATTTATTGATTGTGATTAACTATGATTATAATATTTTATTTATTTATTTGTTACGATACCTTATGTCAGTGCGTGATCACTAGCAAGCTAGTAGACATGCTGGTCAAAGACCCAATGCGACATAAATTCCGCCCATGGTGCGACTTTAACAAAGAGAATACAAGAAAGAAGGTGGGATGGTATTAAAGTGAAGCTTCAATACCAAGATTGGATCCGGAAAACCATGGTAAAACCAGCCTGCCTCTGGAGAGTCAGGGGAAATACAATAATAATTTCACTTAAAATTAAAGGACGTTGACAATGTTAAATAAAAATGAAATATTTTTGTCATTTTCGCTATGTTCGATTTGAAAAGATTATATTAGATTTTATGTGGTAAATTTTAGATTATTTGAAAGAAAAAAAAAAAAAAAAAAAAAAAACAATAAAATCCATATTGATTTATATTTAGTCCCAATAAAAGGAATAATACATCGTTTCGCTCATTTTATATGGTTTATTCCGTTTAAGTTGAATTAAATTAAAATTGGTTTGATTAAATGCCCATTTAGTGGCTAAATAAATTTGTTCATCTAAATAAATTGTCATTTTTCTTGCTCCAATAAGTTTTTGCCGTTCATTATTCATTGCAACTATATCAAATACATTAGTATCTCTATTAAAATGATTTCCACCCTTCAAAATATCAATTTTGATTTTATTCAAATTACGTGAACGACAAATAAATCCAAATATATCATTCGTATATGCAAATATTATAGTAATACATTTAAGATTTGTCATTACATTTGGCAATTGATTATAGTCTAAAATGTGTTTGGTTCTATCCAATGACAATTCTTCAAGATAAATTAAAGATGACAAATTCAAAACACGCGATACATTTTTAATTTTAAATTTCATAAAACCACCTAATGAAACTAAAATATCGATTTCGTTTTGTTTAAAATGCGCTCCACATAAATGCAATCGTTTATAAAATTCATTTTCATAAAGTTTATTTATTAAATTGAATTTTCCTAATGAATCGTCATATTCATAACCATAACCATAAATGGATAAGGTTTCTTATGATAATTTTGATTGTAATAAACGTTGAAAATTTTTTTATAGAAATTTTGAATCAATTTTCAACGTACGAATTTGTGGATTTAATTCTAAAAATTGTAGATATATAATAATAATAATATATAATAATAATTTATTTAGATTTATATCCATTAAATACAGCAATATACAGTTTTAATAATTTAGAAATTTCTTTTTATAAAATCAGCTAGTGATTTTTGGTATTTCGTTGAAGTTTCTGCGTTTTTGATAGCAATTGGTAATGAATTATATAATTTTATTCCCTTATAAAATAATGAGTTTTGACTACAATTTTTGTTTGCGTTCGTAAGATTGATTTCACTAGCATTGCGTAATGTTCTTGTTTGAATTTCGTGTTTATATGTTATTCTGTCTGTTAAATATTTTGGAGCACTTCCATTTACAATTTTATGAATGAACATTAATGTTCTGAAAATAATTATTTGATTTACACTCATTAAATTTAATGATTGCAACATTTCATTACTCTCCGAGAAACGACTTGCCCTTAAAATTTGTCTTAAACATTTATTTTGTAGAATTTGTAGTCGATTCAAGTTTGTATTATTTGATAAAAATGTGATTGACGCACAGTACGTAAAACAAGGTTCGATTAATGATTTATACAATTGCAATTTTTGGCTATTATTCAGTTCATTTTTCAATCTACTAAGAACACTTACTTTCATGCCTACTTTTTTACAAATATTGTCAATATTTTTTTCGAAATTTAATTTATCGTCAATTATTACGCCCAAATATTTAATATGGCTTTCAATTTCCAGTCTCTTTCCAACAATTAATATATTTATAATTTTTCTGTCGATATTCTGAAATATTTATATTTGATTCCAAGTGAACATATTCAAGCTTTGGATAGCTTTTAAAAAGCCATTTATTTTCCGATTTATTGGTTTTTTGATATGTTCATCAACAAATGTTTCATGTTTTCACAATGACTTAAAATGCCTTCATAAACATCACGTTCAGTGTAGCAATTGATAAATTTAATCGTTTCAATATTACGAAATGTTTCTTTCGTGTATTCAATTTTACCTAAAAATTGATCTAAACCATCAATTGAAATTTTCTCGAGCGATTGACAGTGATTTAAATTTGAAAAAGAAGCATCATATCTGCAATCATAAGTAATATTATTTATGAATTTAGTAAAGTGATTAATTTCAATAACAGGTTGATCATAATTATGAATACACAATTTGTCATATTTCATTTTAGCCAATATATCATTCTTTTTATAAACAGTTTCATAATCTGAATAATTTTGCCGAAACCATTGGCCAGCATATTGACATAACCGCCTACATGTACCACCAAGAGCAATCAATTGATTAGATTAGTCAGATACAACTGTGGTAAACATATATTGTCACCAATGAATATCATGAACATACCCCAAATGTTTTTTGTGTGTAAAATTGTTAAAAAAAACATTAATTTTTCTTTTTGCTTTATGTATGAAATGTAAAATATATTATTTTTTATGTCCAATAAACTTAAAGAGCATAGTGCTCGTTCCATATAAGCGGGTGCCAACATTATTTTCCCGATAGATGGCACAACTGAAAAAGTTTGTATTGGCGAAACTTTATTTATTCATTTTTCTTGCAAGAGATGGCGTATGCATACACACATATTTTTTATACTATTATTTGAAAAAAAAAAAAAAAAAATAAATCACATTTTTATTTTTTCTTCATTTATTTTAAATAAAAATGTGGAAAAAAGACCGAAAACTAAAAAAAAAAAATTATTTTACTTGGAACACAAAACGACCAAATAAAAAGTTATCGGGCTTTACACTACGCTACCCGAGTCATACATTAAATAAGCAAAAAGTCAGCATAGTGTTTATGCTGAAACATTGAAGAGATTTTAGTTGTGAACAGGCAAACAATTTTTTTTTCAGTTTTTGTTTACTCTGAACAAAACAACAACAGCCAAAAACATTAAAAAACATTTTTTTGGCCTGTTTGACAGATATTAGTAATTATGAATGTTTCGATGCAGATATTTAAAATGTAAGTTTATCGGACATAAAAAATAATATATTTTGAATTTCATACATAAAGCAAAAAGAAAAATTAATGTTTTTTTTTAACAATTTTAATCGATCAGATTTTGATCGGTATTGAACATTTCATGCAGATATTTGGAATTTAAGAAATTTATGTACTTGTTTATGTTATTCGAACTAAATCAAACGTAAAGCATAATTAAAAAATACTATTGTCTTTATTATGTTTTCAATTAATCAGATTTCACCTTAATAAGTGAGAAACTTAAAAAATTTTATTTTCTATGGTTAAAGATCACTCAATAAGTTCGTAGGATAAGTAAGAAAAAAACATCTTTTTGGCAAAATTCGATTTTATTCATCAACATAGTCTCCTTTTAGGCTGATACTATCATTCCAACGTTTTTCCAATTTTTCGATACCACTCTTGTAGAACGATTTATCTTTGGCCTCAAAATAACTAGGCTTCAGTTTCAGCGATGACTTCCTCATCCGAGCCATATCTCTTGCCACGGAGCATCTTTTTGAGGTCTGAGAAGAGCCAGTAGTCGCTGGGGGCCAAATCTGGAGAATACGGTGGGTGCGGCAACAATTCAAAGCCCAATTCATGCATTTTTGCCATTGTTTTCAATGACTTGTGACACGGTGCATTGTCTTGGTGAAACAAGATTTTTTTCTTCGCCAAATGCGGTCTTTTTTTGGCAATTTCGGCCTTCAAACGCCCCAACAAACCAACGTAATAGTTGCTGTTGATTGTTTTTCCATGCTCAAGGTAGTCAATGAAAATTATTCCATGCGCATCCCAAAAAACTGACGCCATAACCTTGCCAGCTGACTGTTGCGTTTTTGGTCGCTTTGGGCGGCTTTCACCGGGTGCTTTCCACTCAGCAGACTGCCGATTTGATTCCGGAGTGAAATGATGGATCCATGTTTCGTCCATTGTGATGTACCGACGCAAAAACTCTGACTTATTGCGAGTAAACATGTCCAAACAGAGCTTTGAATCATCAATGCGTTGTTGTTTTTGTTCTGGTGTGAGCAAACGCGGCACCCATTTCGAAAACAGCTTTCTCATGCTCAAATGTTTATGTATGATCGTGTACACACTACCTTCTGATATCTTTAGGGTGTCAGCTATCTCACGCAATTTCACTTTACGGTTTCCCATAATGATTTTGAGGGTTTTTTCGATATTTTCCGGAGTAACTGCCTCATTTGGACGACCAGATCGTTCAGCATCATCGGTGTTCATACGACCACGTTTAAAATCAGCAAACCACTTCTCAATCATTTGTCTCGATGGAGCAGAGTCCGGATAACATTTATCAAGCCATTGTTTGGTTTGCACAGTATTTTTTCCCATCAGAAAGCAATGCTTTATGAGTACACGAAATTCGGATTTTTCCATTATTTTTAAATTTACAAAAGTAGCGTCACTAAAACCACTGTATCTTACACACAAATTATCGGATTGTCATGAATTTTGACAGGTGACGTTTGAAAGATGGTACTTACTGAAAAGCATAAGGATTTGATATTTGTGTCGCCATCTATATGTCATCCTACGAACTTATTGAGTGATGTGTTAATTTTTAAAATAACTTTCGAACCAATAATCATCCATAAAGTAGAAATAACACATCCTTAGTTCAGTGGCTCTTAGTCTATTACACAATCATTCACTCTTATTCTATATTCACAAATGAACTGATTCACTAACAAGGAAACATCACTTATGGTCACAGCCATCTCGCAAAACCTGGTATATGGGCTTATAGTTAGTGAGTAGTAGACTACGATTGTACACTTGAAAATTCCCAACAGCATACAAAAGTTTTTCACAAAATCGACTTGAAAATATTTTTCACAGGGATGAATTTTTTTTTCTATTTTTCTATTTTCTTCGCCTAAAATGTGTTTGTTGGGGTTTTTTGGCATGGAAAATTCAATTCTGAATTCCATTTTTTGATAAAAGCATTTTTTCACATATTTTTTCGTATATTTTTTCATAAAAAAAACAAATTGGTTAGATATTATACATCAAATGAAAACATTTTTTTCATTTATCTTTAATACAGTTTTTATTTATTTATTAGATATAAATTAATTAAAACATGAAATCTGTGTTCTTTCAACATGATTGAATGAGAACCATGCTTAACATGTCAAATGCCAAAGCTGCTGTCAATAAATGTAATACCCCCAATTTGCTGTGATCATCATTAAATGTCATTTTTGTTTATATACAGATTTGTATTGCAATATTTTGTTCGTGCGATGTTACATTAGTTGAAGCTGATGCTTCAGCCATTTTTTCAGAATTTTCAAACACTCTTGAATCACAGGTAAATATTTTATGAACAAAAAATAGTTTAATCAAGAGATCAACATAAATCTGTATATGAACAAAAATGACATTTAATGATCACAGCAAATTAACGGTATTACATTTACTGACAGCAGCTTTGACATTTGATATGTTAAGCATGGTTCTCATTCAATCATGTTGAAAGAACACAGATTTCATGTTTTAATTAATTTATATCTAATAAATAAATAAAAACTGTATTAAAGATAAATGAAAAAAATGTTTTCATTTGATGTATAATATCTAACCAATTTGTTTTTTTTATGAAAAAATATACGAAAAAATATGTGAAAAAATGCTTTTATCAAAAAATGGAATTCAGAATTGAATTTTCCATGCCAAAAAACCCCAACAAACACATTTTAGGCGAAGAAAATAGAAAAATAGAAAAAAAAATTCATCCCTGTGAAAAATATTTTCAAGTCGATTTTGTGAAAAACTTTTGTATGCTGTTGGGAATTTTCAAGTGTACAATCGTGGTCTACTACTCACTAACTATAAGGCCATATACCAGGTTTCGCGAGATGGCTGTGACCATAAGTGATGTTTCCTTTAAGGTTTCTTTTTAAATTTACTCACTTTGCTTTTTATTTATTTTTTTTTTTTTCCTTAAACTCAATAAATTTCCCTTTCACAATCCAAATTCAATCAATGGTTGGTTGGTACACAAATTTATTTAGACTTATGGAGACAAAATATTTTGGTGTTGTACGGAGAAAGACTTGCAGTGAACTGAAATATAATGATGAAATTTATAATGAGGTAAAAGTACATACAGTAGTTCAAAATTTAGCCACTCAGCAGCGCCAAATAAATGTGTATATGTTTAACGACTAATTGCTTTTTTAATGAAATTTTTGTAGCGACAAAAGTAACATGAAAGATTTAAAGAAGTTAGGAAATATTGTTTTAATTTTTTATTTAGATAAGACTATTCATTGAAATGGAAAAATATTTTGAAAAGAAAGTCACAGTTTTATGCAATTTTTTTTTTTATTAAATTCATTCTCACTCTACAACATACGGCATCAATGTGTGTGTGGCAATAACGATGCTTCTTCTTCTTCCTCCTCTTCGCAATGTATTTAACAATTCAACTCATAAACACAGACAACAAATTCTATATGAACGACACAGACTATGACAACCAGTTCATTACGTACTGCTTTACTTGTAGTCGCCTTGCTTAAGCATCTTATTGCTTGGAGTCATAAAAAAAATCATCGGAACCGGAACAACGAAAGGAATAGTAGTAGCTTAATATAATGTACATATTAGTACATATACACTTAGTATGTTTGAACATATGACCGGTCATTTGTTCGCTGATGATTGTCAGGCTCTTATTGAAGTTGATTTCGATCAAGTAAATACCGGTATTGAATCAGTAAATTTGGATCTCGTAAAATTAAATGATTTTATTAAACGTCGCGGTATGAAATTAAACGGTTCTAAATCGAAAGTAATGATCATCAGTTCTAAATATCATACAAGTCGGTTAAATTTTGATGCGATCAATGAATGATGTGAAAATTGGTGATGAAAAACTCGAATTCTGTAAGTCAATTAAAAACCTTGGTGTTATTTTTGACGAAAATCTCTATTTCCGAGAACAAGACAAATGTAAATTGTAAAAAGTGTATGGTGTGTTAAATCGCATTCGTCACACTAAGCATTTTATACCCAATTATATCAAACGTGATATGGCTGCGGCGCTCCTTAACCCCATTATGGATTATGGGAATATAGTAACCTATGGCTGGGGTGCACATAGCACTCAAAATCAGCTCAATCGTGATCTTGTTGCTGATAACGATAAGATTAGATTTGTTTTCGGATTGAAGCGTAGTGAACATGTTACTGAATACCGCAAGAGTTTGAATGGTTTGACGCCTAAATGCAGAGCAAAGCTTTAGTCGGCCGTCTTAATATTCAAGCAGTTGTTAGAAAAGGCTCCTAAATATCTGAATCACATGTTTATTCGAAACGGTGAAAGGTCGCGTTATCCAGACAACCTTCGCGTTAATTTTAAAACGCGTACCGCATTTGACACACGTGCATTCAGTTACTCTGCAATTAATTTTTAGAACAGTTTACCAGTCGAAATTAGAAACAATGATTCGTTAGCTTCATTTAAAAACGCGTTAAAAAATCATCTACGATCCGTGCAATAATATAAAAATATAATCTAATCTTCGCTCACTCGATGGCATGTCGTGCAAATTCTTTTCCAATTAGTTTTAAGCTATTTCTCTCTCTTCTATCCTTACTAGTCCATCGTTTCCAAATGGGACTCCCCATATCTTAACTATGTTATATTGGCAAATTGAGAAAAAAAAAATTATTATATAGAAAGTACACTCATCATGTGCCAATGGCCATCATCCCTCTCTTTTGCCATCAAATGATTATTATTAATTAATTTAAGTCAGGAAAAAAACTCATTTGGTTTTATCAAACATCTGCCATATATCTGCCATATATCTGCTGGATCAATTTATGTATAAATTATAAAATAAACACGACTCGAAAATGTCTACAATTTCTTTCAATGTTTTTCTATAATTTATGAAATTCGATTCAAAATGTATGGTTCATACACGGGAAGTATGTTAAAAGCAAAAGAAAAGGAAAAAGAAAATCTTTGAAAAAATCTCCCCCACACGATATATCGTAATATTTTATTCTCATTTATAAGAAATTCTCATTTAATTGAAATTTTAATGATTTTGTTGAAAATAATCATTTGATTCATTGGAAATAATAAATGACAAATTCCACAATTTTCGAACAAAATGGAAATTAGTTTTGTTTCAATATAGCTGAAGACATGAATATTTTCCGATTTCTTCAAAATCTATTGGCAATATTCAATATTCACGCCAATCAAAGTCAATGGTACAATCGGAAATTTTTTATAATTTTTCTGATTGAAATTGAGCATATTATTTTTACGGCAATATTCTTACTGAAAAATTCAAATACAGTACAAGAGTATGCTGATTGTATTTATACAACAATGACAGCCATAATCAGTGGAATTAATCTCTCAATTGTGATTTATCATAAGAAAATGGTTTTTAATTTGATAGCTGATTTTGAGAAAATCATCGAAAAACGTAAGTAAAATGGATTGGCACTATTGAAAGTACAATGAAAGAAGCACTAAAATATTGCAAAAAATCAAGAAAATAAAACTGTTTAATTTCAAGAAAAATTAAATGCTTTTAAGGTTCAAACATTTCCAGAGCGAAGATGATATACGAACGAACAAATGAAAAGTTTGAAAATTTAACAAAAATATTTTACAATTTTTTGATAAAATTCACAACATTTGGCCTTATTGTACCGTATCTTTTGCTTACAATTTTGATTTATTTTACAAATAACAATGCAAATGAACGAGAAATTTTTCAGTTGCCCTTTCAACGATTGTAAGCATTCATAAATCATCGATTCTACTGAACAATTTTATTAATTTCTTTGCTTTTTATGCATTTTGTTCAGCTATTTGTTCAACTGGAAAACAATGTTTGGATATCCAATTGCTTTAGCCATTCAAATGAATTTTCTATTTTGTGTCACATTTACTGCATATTGTACGTTGTGTCTTTTGATTGGATTTTGTCAATTTATGATTACGTTTATCATGGACATAAAAGATAGAAATAAAAACTTTAACGAAATTCAACGGAAAGGAATCAATGGAAACACTTTGTGAAATTATTCAATTTCAATCAAAAATCATCCGGTATATCGATTTTTTTGGTTTTTTATTTCAATTTTGAACGAAAAATAATTTTTTGGATTTTATTTTTTTTGAATGTTTTCGTTTACTTTTTAAACAAAAAAATGTCCTCTTATAGATTAACAATGGATTTTAATAACATTTATAAAGTCATAATAATTACTTATTATATTTGGAGCATAATTACAATTTCAAGTACTCTTTTGGTACTTCAGATGGACATGGTAACACATTACGATTAAAATTATAAATTGAAATTAATTTTTTTTTTTTTTTTTTTTTTCAATTTTTGGTTAAAATTTTCAGCGATTTTCCGAACCCATTGTGTTATTGCATCCATTAATATTGGTATTTTGGTCGTTTGCATTGATATTTTTTCTCAGCTACTTTGGCCAAAAAGTTGCCGATCAATTTGAAGAACTGTTTGATTCATTTTTGAAATGTGAATGGTATGCATTTCCGATGGATATGAAACGAATGTTTTCAATCATTTTAATGTTTTCACAAAAACCGGTTATTATTCAAGGTTTTACCAATTTATCATTCACACGTGAAGCATTCAAAAAGGTAAATTTCCGAAAAGAATTTTGTTTCTTGAGTTACTTCACAAAGTTTGGTGTCATTTTCTTCACTTTCACTTAAACTACATATTGTAATTGCGTTCCTTGAGAAAAGATTGTTTTGAGGTTGAATGTAAAGACAAGTGAAGATGCCATATAACACACGTGCACAAAAGCATAGCTAAGCAGCTCGTCTATCGTAGGCAATGCCTATTAGGCAAGCATATTGACGTACTGCGATCGTCGTGTGTTTGCGTGTGCAAAGAAATTGTTTTTTTCGAAGTCGCACACATAATCAACGCACACTCAATTCAAAGTACAAATCCATTGCGCACACAAACACATGGCGATCGAAGTATGTCGATCAGGTATTGTTTACGATAGACGTGCTGCTTAGCTATGCTTTTGTGCACGTTTGTCATATGAAAAATGATACCAAATATTGTGATAAATTTTCGAGATACTTTGAAAATTTACACAAAATGTCCGCGCACAAAAATGACAAACATTTCATTTTTAGATTGTCAATGTTGGTTTCTCATATTTCACCATTCTTCGCCAATTTGGACAATAAATGAAAGAAGCAATAAATTTTATGAAAATTTGGCATTTTTAAAGAAATTTATACATTTCATTTAAATTAACATGAAATTTAAGTCTTTGGAAAATTTTCGTTTTTGACCATTTTTTTCTCATGTTAAAACTAAATAAATATTTATGTTTCTTGATTGAAACAAAGCAAGAATTTTACCAACAACTTTATAAAGAAGAATTTTTGATGATTATCGTAAAACTCTTTATGCATTTTTTTTTTCTTTTTTTCTTTCTATTCTCTCGTTTCATGTATTGTGCATTATTCACAAATCGTCAAATTAATCAGTTGTATTGTTTGCTATAAATGAAAAATGTCGCAAAATTTCAAACACTAAAAGATGGTGGATCAATGTAGTATAAAAAAGAGAGTTCTGAAACACGAATTAAATTGATATAAATTTGAAATCAATTTAATTCGTGTTTCAGAACTCTCTTTTCATTTTTCAACATGAAGTTTGATACAAAATGTTGGCTTACGTGTTCAGACTCAATATAAAAGTATCACATCTTCACCACTTTATTGTGTACGTAAACTGGCATAAAATCTCAATTTTTTAATTACAAATAATATAAATTTATTATATAAAGTATAAGCAGTTGTTTTCACATGTTACCAAATGAATGTACAAATATAATTATATTGAAATATATGCATTCAGTGCATTGAATGCAACCAACTTCATTCCAAAACTTTATTTTTAAAATTTTAATTACATTTGTTGTAGTGAGAATTTGATGCTTAAAATTGAATTAAAAATTCATTGCTCAAATTGAAATTCACCATCGGAAATTTTCAAAAAATGTGGAATAATATGGAACAGCAATTATTCCCAGTGACAAGAAGCGTGTATATGTAATCAATGTATTAATTTTCCGACAATTCATCTAAAATAAGCAGTAGCGCCTCTATGGCAATTGCCATTGAACGGCACGTATGTGTGAAAGAAATGTGTTCGTGTGCGTGATACACATAACTAATGCTGTCACACGAATATGTAGTTCTATGGCAATATCCAAAGGGCGGCCATTGTTTATTGCCAAACATCTGTCTCAAAATTTTTCAACAAAGTGTGTTAGGTAAGAACGTAAGCATTTTGATAACTTTTCAAGTTAAAATTAAAAAAAAATTAATTTTAACCGTCATTGAAATCGAAGAAGAAAAAAAAAAAAAAAAATGACAGTGAAAACATGGAACAAAAAATTGATATAATTAGACAAAAAAACCAAGGTACAGTCATCGAAGCTGAAAACTGTGATGCAGAACCACTCTGTTTCATTTTAAATCGCGATTGCTGGCAAGAAATATTCAAATGGTTATTTTCACGTGATCGCTTTGCACCCCTCGAATTGCGTCGCGTTCGTCAATCTTGAATTGAAAAATCAATGAATTTTTCTATTTTTAATGATGAAAATGTCAATTTCAAATATCATTTTCTTGATTGCGTTCAATATCATATGATGTATGAACGTAATCCATGTTCAATTTACGTTCAAGCACGTTGAGTCGCTATGATATATCTGCGATTAACTTGGAGCAGCGTGAGTGCGACTTTGTGTATGTACGCTCTCTGTTGATTCCCCTCCGAACTACTGGTACTTATTATAATAGGGTGCATCAAATTTTGAAAAATAATCAAAAAACCAAACGAGTAGTGTGTAAATCAATTTTGGCATAAAACCGGACAACTTTTGTTCCAGGACCACCACAAAAATATCATCCTTCGAACACCGCGCGTCAATTTTCCTTTTATTCTCGAGAAAATCATTAGTTAGTCCCCGGAACAAAAGTTTCTTTTATTTGACATAATTCTATCCTTTAAAGTTTATAAAGTATTTCCCGAATGGATTTGTTAACATTTTGAAAATCGTTTACCAAGGGTCTTACTTTGGGAATTTCAAATCAAAAATTGAAGCGAGGTGTTCTGTGGATGATGTTTTCGTGGTGATCTCGGAACAAAAGTTCTTCGGTTTTATGCCAAGATTCATTTCCACACTAACCGTTTGATCCATAGCGATGAAACGTCGGAACTACGCGCCCAAGCTACGTTATGCAAACTACATGACGTAGCCTACTACGTGCCCTAACGTGTTTGTATGGACGTTTCATCGCTATGGTTTGATCTTTTGATCATTTTTTAAAATTCGATGCACCCTAATATATATAACAGCGACTCAACGTGCTCGAACGTAAATTAAACGTGGATTACGTTCATAGATAAAATGGATATAGATGAACGTTATACACAAAAATTTTCTTCACTTTCAAGCTTCTTTATCACTTATTCGTGATATCAAAACAAAAATTCTTTTTTTTCGGTTCATACAAGTGTTTTATATTTATTTATAGCATGAATTGTTTATAAATGCAACATTGTCTGAGAAAATGTGTCTTAAATTTTTGGTAAAATAAAAATTCAACTTTTTCTTTCGTTGAAAATTAGTCGATTAGTCAATTCATTTGACGCAAATGACAAATATTTATTTGCATGTAAACTAGGGTGTAGCTTTTTTCTTTTTCTAAGAATCTTTTTCGAAAAATAATGAATTTGCCATTATAAGCTATGCAAGGAGCCATCTAATAAGGAATCAATAGTAAAACATCAATAATATTTCCTGCCAGTCAACAACAACAAACATTTTTGACAAATTAAAAATAAATATGCTTAACATAACCTCAATTTCATGCTACAATTGTATGACCAAGTGATTTCACATATTTGCAGCGAAAAAGTGAGGTTATGTAATCATTTTTTTGTTTTTTTTGTTTTTTTCATAAACTGGTTCTCAGAGAAGACTCACGATAGATGTAAACGTCATTTTCCAGTATTGATTCTTTCTCAGAGCATTCTCCCCGCTTAGATTATAATTATAAGTACAGGCTCATTCCATTTCGAGATTTCATTAAATAAAACGCTACACCCTAATTGTCTCTTATTTATCTTCTCGACTTAACAATCATTTTCACTTGAAACATACAGACGATTATCATTAGTGCTTCAAACATACTTGAAACCACTAATAAACAAAATAAAATTAGATTTAACAAAAATGATAAAACAAAAATGGTTTGCTTTGTTATTGTTTTGGTTCGTGACATTTGAGGTAAAATTCGGTGATATTTCAAATCAATCGATTTAAAACGTATATTGTTTAGAATGCTTGTAAATCTTACAAATTCATTAAAATTCATAATTATTATTTCTATTAAATTCCAATCAATTTAACCTATAAATTGTTTTCTTTTCAAAGTTTTCTGTATTAATTGCTGATTGTGGTCGATTTTGGAAGAAATTTGTCTCAAAGCAAAAAAGCCGTTCAATTAAATCGATATCAAACTGTGATGTACAAAATGAAAATGAATATTCTTTGTTTTCTAATCTCGATGATGATTGTTTGCATATAAATTTCGATAATTTAGCATTGGAAGATCTCGTATCGGTGGAACAAACATGTACAAATTTACAGCGAGTGGTTGGTGATTATTTTCAAAGAAATTTCGTCGATAAAGTGAATTATGACAATGGAAATATTTACAGTGTAAAAAGTCAAACGGAAATTAATTGTTTCAGTAAATTTGTACGAAAAATGTTCATCGAACATGGTGATTTGCGGCAATTTAAAGCCAAACGATATCCTGCACTCGATGACATTGAATTTCATTTTGAGAAATTACGTAGTTTTGACAATTTCATTGGTGTTCTTCACAATGCGGTCACATTGAAATTTATTAATTGCAAACTTAAAAGCGATTTTCATGAAACATTTTTAAATTTTTCCAAAAATTTAAAGCGATTATATGTATGTAATTCACGTTCAAGTGGAAAACGTGGTATTTTAATTGGAACATCAAATGATTGGCTTTTGAACAAAAATCCAACAATTGAACATTTGGAAATTCCATTTAATTATAAAATGGACAAAGTGATTCATTTTCTGCAAATAAATCAAAATATTCGACGATTTTCAACAACAATTGACTTTTTAATAGAAAATATGGATTCTCTTTTGAAATCAACGATTCAACTGAATGATTTGTCTATTTTACACACAAATACCAATATAAGTGATACGAATTTCAATCGATTTATCAATCAATTATCACAGTTACATAATCGACAATTCTTTCAACATTTAAATTTGTATTTTTCACAAGTCAAAAGACAATTTAATTATCCATCAAATCTAATGGCGCTTGTGAAAATATTTCACAACACTTACGGAATGGAGAATATAGATTTAATCAATTTAAAAAATTTGGAAAAATTGTATCTATTCGGAACATATCAAATCAATAATATTGAAACAGCATTGAATGATTTAAATAAATTTGAATATATTTATATTGATTTTGATGATATTGAAAATATTTCGATTTTTATTCGAAATTTGCCAAAACTTAAAAGAATTCAAATGGATATTATTAAAAATACCGATGAAGATGACAATGAAAATGATGCACTTGATTTAGTTGCAATTAATGCAGAACGTGAAAAATGTCCAAATGCAGAGAAATTAACGATTTATGTATGTGAGGAGATTTATATAGCAACAAAACAAGCGCACGCACACACGCAATTCAATTTAATCGAATTGAAACGCTTCGAATCATTTGATGATTCTCATGATTTTGTTTTTAATGGCAGTTCTATCAGTTAAAGAATTAAAAAATTGTACCTTCCATAGGTTTAAATACTTTATTAGGTTTGAATAATATAATTGTTTATTCAGTGTGGAATATAAAGTCATAAATAGAATGGATCAAGTGTTTTTTAATTATTCAACAATAATATTCAATGTAAAGTGTCCAACATCATCACTAATGTCCAACATTGCGAAGAACGGTAAAATAGGAAAATCCCACGTTGATTACCTAAAATGAGAATTTAATCAATTTTTCATATTGAATCGCCATAGGCATTGTTTGAAATCATAGTGGTGCACAGAGGTATATCCCATAGTGGAAGCCTGGATAACCTCTCTCTTAAATTATCGGTCTCCCCTCTGGTGTCAGAACAAAAATAGAAAATATTTTCTATAATAGAAAATTATTTTAAAT